>CANSZD010000070.1:550000-937500 GCA_947648045.1 Beta corolliflora | reverse complement strand
AAAGGGTGTAGTGTTAGTTTTCAATTAAAGCTACCTAATTGTAGTCTCAGGCTTATATCCTAGCCTGTTTTTTGCTTCAATTCAGTAATTATCCCTATTTTATTAGGGCTAATTGATAATATCCCCTTTTTTTAGGGTTTCAGTACAGTTTGGGACTTTCATGTGAGAGTGGTTCTCTTTCTTCATTTATTGTGCTTCAGAGGGGTTTTGTGAGTTGTGAGGGTTTTTTGAGTGTTTATGAGAGGTATAATTTGTGCAGATGGACTTATATCCTTCTTTACTGCAGTAATTAGCGTGCTAAGCTTGTTCTGGTGAGCAATTTGGTTTTTCAGGTATGGCTCGCATTTAATGCGATGGTAAGTCTACTTCTTCAGTCTAATGGGTTTGTGCAAGAGCAGTTGGCTCATGCAAACCCTATATACTATATAAACCCCTCTTGGGGTAGTATGTTTGATTCATATTTTTCTTAAGTATTTCCTATCAATTTCATCTGTTTGGTTGTTATTTCTCTGTGTTATGTGCTATTGTTGTCTAATGGCTAAGATTCCATCTTTTAAAGATGCAAATCTATCTTCTTCCTCATTAGGTGGTGCGGAATCACTGGGTGCCTTGGCTCCGGTCAGTGATGATGGTTAAGGTGGTGGTTTTGTCACCTCTGTTGAATATCCTCTTCTGCAGAATGTGTCTGATGTTTATCCCCCTCTCTCTGGTAATTTTACTGAGCCCTTAATTATTGATGAGCTATCTCAGGTTCAAAAGGATATATATGATCTCTCTAAGATTTGTCTTGTTGGTAAAATGTTGGGTATTTGTACTATTATTTCTAAAGTGAAATCTGATTGAAAATTTGTTAAAGGAGATATTGAATACTTGTAGATGAGAAATCATTGGATTCTTATTAGGTTTGCTAATCCTAATGATTTGTTTTTAGTATGGTCTGAGCGTCCTTGGCATGTCCAAGGTGATTTGTTTGTGATTCAGGAAACCGGATTTTGATCCTTTTTTGGAAGAAATTAAATGGGTGGATTTGTGGGTTCATATTCCTAGATTCCCTACAGAATTTTTAAATTTTCAGTATATTGATTATTTGCTTACTTCAAACAATGTGGGTTCTTTGGTGAAGTTAGACTCCAGATCTCTTCTTAGAAATAAGATTAGATTTGTGTGGACTTGTGTGAGAGTTAATATTTGTGTCTCCTTGAATATGCTGAAATTACTAGAGCTGGTGGTAAGACCTGTGGGTATAGTGTTTGGTATGAGGACTTCTCCTCGGGTTGTTCTTTTTGTGGTGCTGATGATCATGCTATTGATAAATGTTCCTTGTTGATTGCTCCTCAAATAGAGGTTAAAATTTTTCTATTGAAGAATCCTAAGCAAAAGGCTCTTGTTGAAGTTCTCACCAAGGCTCATAGGCATGCCACTGCTGACACCTGGGCTCAACAAGCCAATCTGGTGCCAGCTAAGCCCAAAGCTTTGGTAAGAAACTCAGCTCATTTGCAATAGTCTGGTTCTATTGTGAAAGGTCATGGTGTTGTGCCTAGGAAGGCTGCTAAGATTGTCTTTAAGGACCCTGTTCCTAGGCCTACTACTACTGGTTTGTCTGTGCCTTATACTGGCTATGGAAAAGGTAAAGGGAAAGCTATGCTTGTGGCCTCCTCTCATGGTAAGTATACCGATAGTGATGCTGAAGATTATGATGATGAGTTTGTGAGGTCCTTCGCCAAGCTTTTCCCCTCTACTCATGATTTTCATCACAATTTGATGGTCCTTCCCCCTCTTTCGGGGGGCCGGCGATGAGGAGGTATATGCTCCATCCCTTGCTATCACAGATGTTCTTTCCCCAGTCCCTCTCCATATTATCTATCCTGAATTTGTTGTAGGGAATCATTTTGCTCCTCTTGATAAGGTTGAGCAGAATGACCATTCCTTTTATGAATCTGGTGTTGATAATGTGACTTTGATGCTAAATGGGGGTCAATCTTTGGATGTCTATCAATCCCAACCTGTCAAATCCTTTCATTCCATTGATTCTGAACGTTCTATTGTAAAGAATATCAAAGCTTTGGGTGTTGAGCATGATACCTCCTTATCTAGTTCGACTAAGAGGAGGAAGAGCAATGGCATAGAGGATTACCGCCTCTCTTCGCTCCTCGAAGAAAACTCGTGATTAGCCATTTTGTGGCTATATCTTTTCGCTAATATGTTTATATGACTTTGGGATTTTGGAATATTCGAGGGTGTGGTAGAAAAAATGCTTTGGTGGAAGTAAAAAACTTTTGTAATGTTAATAGATTATCTATATTTATGGTATGTGAAACTAAGTGCAAATCTCTTCCCTCTCCTGCTTGTTTAAGGAGTGTTGGATTTAAATTTAGCGAAGTTGTGCCTACCTAAGGTCTTTCGGGTGGTTTATGGCTTATGTGGAAAGAAGATCTCGTTAAGCCTTTCAATCTATCTATTTTGCATTGCTCTTCTTATTTTGTGGCTTGTAATATTAATTTTCTTATTCCTAATTTAATGTTTATTGCAAATTTCATTTATGCTCCACCTAGATCTCAAGATAAAGATGGGTTTTGGAGTGAGATCATTTCTTATGTTAGATCTATCTCTCTCCCTTTCATAATCCTAGGTGATTTTAATGAGATTAGTTCTAGTAGTGACAAGCTTCGAGGTGCTCCTTTTAATTTTGCAAGATTAAACCGCATGAATGATCTCTTAAATAAGTTGAATTGTATTGAGCATCCTTCTACAAGTAATCAGTTTTCATGGAGGAAAAAAAAGAGTGGGGTTGACAATATTTTTGAGAGGCTAGATAAGGCTATTGTTAGTGTTGATTGGCTTTTCCTTTTTCCAGCTGCGTCTCCTTTTAATCATGTTTTTACGTCTTCTGATCAATGTCAAGTGATGCTTAGTCGTGACAATATTGCTCATCACAAAACCCCTCCCTTTAGATTGGAAAAAATGTGGTGCTCTCGTAAGGATTTTGATACTCTTGTAAAACGTACTTGGTGTGCGAAATTTAATGGCTCCTTCATGTGTCAGTTAACTCAAAAGTGCAAATCGCTTAAAGGTAAAATTAAAAATTGGAATAAAGTCAAGTTTGGTAATATTTTTAGACAAGTCCAAGAAGTTGATTCTATACTTAGTGACATTCAAGCTAAACTTATTTTGTATCCGAATAATGTTTCTTTTCAGTCTTTTCAAGATAGATTGTTACTTAAGAGATCAAAATTCTTCTCTTATCAATTAGCTTTTTGGAAGCAAAAGAGTAAAGAAAAATTTCCGCTAAAAGGTGACTCTAATATGACGTATTTCCATGATTCTGCAAAAATCAATCGTAATCGCAACCAAATCAAGCATTTTGTCTCTAGTTGTGGTGCTAATATTACTAATCATGTGCTCATCGAAAAAGAAATTACGCTAGAATTTATTAGTCGGTTTACCGCTAACCATGATTGTCATTTTGATTCGGCTAGTGATTTTGATCTTATTTCTCCCATTATTTCGGATCAGGAAAATGAGGTTCTTATTCATGGGGTTACTAGTGAAGAAATAAGATCAACAGTCTTTGATCTTGCTCTGGATAAAACTCCGAGTCCTGATGGGTATCCTCCTTATATTTTTCAAAAGTACTGGTCTTTAGTCGGTGGGTCTGTTTGTAGTACAGTCAAGGCTGTTTTTCACTCTGGAAGAATGTTAAGTGAAATTAATCATACGTTTATCACGCTAATCCCTAAAATTGATCATCCTGAGTTGGCAAACCACTTTCGTCCAATTAGTTTATGTTCCAGAATTTATAAAATTATCTCTAAAATTTTGACTATTCGTCTCCAAGCTTGCCTTGGTAAGATTATTCATCCGCTTCAGGGAGTTTTTATTCCAGAGCGCTTGATTCGGGATAACGTCCTTATAGCTCAAAAAGTTTTCATTCGTTTAAAAATAAAGGAGGTAATGAAGGGTGGTGGCCATTAAATTAGATATGGAGAAGGCTTATGACCGTCTTGAATGGAATTATGTTATTACTACGTTAGAAAAACTTGGTTTTCATCCTAAGTGGATTAATTGGATAAAGACTTGTATTTCTTCTGTCTCCTTTTCGGTCTTGGTGAACGGTATTCCAGGTGATCGTTTTTTCCCGTCTAGGAGACTACGACAAGGGGATCCGCTTTCCCCTTATCTGTTCATTTTGTGTGCTGAGTTGCTAGCTCGTCAAATTCATAATAACAGTTTTAGTGATTCTAGGCTTGTGGGAGTCAAGCTGGGCAGATCTGGGTTAAAAGTTCCGTTCTTGACGCTTGCAGATGACACGATGTTGTTTGCTAAAGCTAATATTGAAAGTTATCAGATTAGCAAGAATATTCTAGATAAGTATTGTAGTATGTTTGGTCAATTAGTTAACTTTCATAAGTAAGCTTTTCAATGTACAAAGAATGTCTCTCCGGAGAATCGTCTTCTATTCCAAGATATTCTAGGTATGAAGAATGCTTTTCGCTCGTTAATTATCTCACGTCCTAGCATTGACTCTAGAGTATCTAAAAATACTTTTGAGGAGGTTGTGGATAAATCCGTTAAGCAACTTACTAAATGGAAAGCTAATTCTCTTTCCCAGGCTAATTTAGCTTCCAAAGCTAGCTTCCAAATGCAGAGTTTCTCTCTTCCATCAGCCATTCTCAAGGACTTGGATAAAACGAATTGTAATTTTTTTTTGGAATTAGGATTCTTCTAATGGTCTTTGCTAATCTTATTGGGTGGAATTCTATGTGTCAACCTAAGTGTTTTGGTGGTTTAGGTCTTAGAAAGGCTAAAATTTCTAATTTGGCCTTTCAAATGAAATTGCTTTGGCGAATCATTTCAAAATCGGATAACATTTTGGTTGATTTATTTAATAAGAAGTACTTAAATGGTATGTCCATCTGGTCTTATTCTCCTCCCTTGAATTCTTTTTGGCATTGGAAAAGTCTTCTTCGGCCCGTCCGATATTCAAGAAAGGTCTCAGTTGACACCTTGTTGATTGCACGAAAATTTCTTTTTGGTATGATAGTTGGGTTTATCCTATCCCTATAGCCTCGTTGGTTTTTCGTCCTCATTGTTATGATTCAATGGTTGTTAGTGACTGCTTGACAATTGATAAGAGATGGAATGGTGATTTCCTCTATGATATTCTTCCTCCAGCCATTGTTCCTGACATTATGGGGGTTTTTATTCCCTCTAATGATCACCGGGATAAGTTAGTTTGGGGTCTTAACGCTCATGGCATCTACTCGGTCAAGTCAGGTGCTAAGCTCCTTCAAAACTTGGAGAACCCCATTGCCTATAAGGCAGGGTTTAATTGGATTTGGCAATTAAATGTCCCTCCTAAAATTAGGTTTTTTTCTTTCGAAGATTTGTGTTGATGGTCTTCCCTCAAAAGCTCGGCTAGAAAGGAATCATGTGTTTATGCCCTAGGATTGTGTTTTGTGTGGCTTTCACCAGGAAGATGCTCATTATCTTTTGTTTGATTGCCCTTTTACGCATGATGTTGCGTTTGCTCTTTCCTAGTTAGAGCCTTGGACTGTGGTGCCTGTAGTTAAATCCTAATCTCTCTACTGCATATATTTTCTCTTCTATCGGAGAGTTTGTTAGTATGGATGATCTTTGTAGAATAGCGATTATTTGGTGGCATGTTTGGTTTGCAAGAAACATAATTATTTTCCAAAATGATGGTGTCTCTACTTTTAAGTATGTCGCTCTTATTAGACAATTTGCTAGAGATTGGGGGTTATTCTAGAGAGTGATACAGAGTCACCCATTTATAATTGGCTGAGTCAGGCTTCTAAAGTTGATAAAGTGGTGAGGGTACCTAGTAATGTTTGGTGGATTAAGCCTTCTGCTAATTGCTTCAAATTGAATTTTAATGGTTCTAAACTTCAGGATAGTAGGGCGTCATGTGGCTTTATTATTAGAGATTCTGCTGGTATTATCAAGATTATGGGTGCTCTCTCACTTCGTAATATTTTTTATATTTTGGTGGCGGAGGCCTGGGCCATGAGGGAGGGTGTTCGAGCTGCTTTAGCTTTTGGCAATAAGAATTTGTGTGTAGAAGGAGATAATCTAGTTGTTGTGAACTCTGTCCGAAAAACTTGTAAAGTCCCCTGGGAGATTGATAATTTGGTGTGTGATGCAGGTGCAGATTTGCTTCACTTAGGGAATGTTTCTCTCTCACTGCTACCGAGAAGCCAATCAAGCTGCGGACTTCCTGGCTCACAAAGGTCACTCTTGTCGTTCTCCTCACTACTTGTTTGAACTTTCTAACCTTGCTTTTATTTCTATTAACCACAAGCATGTTTTAGGTTGGTCCTATTCTAGGGGCTAATCTAAGTTCTTTTCCTTATTAAAAAAAATTTGGTAAGCACGCGATACCAAATTTGGCCAAAACCAAATGTGAGTCTCACAAAAATAAAGACGTTATTGTTACTTGTCCAAGAAACGTTAACTCATAATTGATTGGTGACATGTACATACATGTGGCTATCAAACATCCCCCCTTTCCCCTCGCAAAAGTATATACTTATTAACTTTCAAGAGTACATTATATTCGGATAAGTATTCCACATAAATGAATTTATATTTTTTCTTATTACTTTAGTTACACACATTAACATCATCAATATGTATTTGAGGGTGAATTTGCTTCCAAAATGATTATAGTTGCTTCAATTCAAACACACATGACATGTAATTTTTAGGATCATGTAAAGGTACAAATGACTAATAGTTGTCAAAAAGGTAAATATGTAAGAATGAAGTGACGAGTTCAATTAGACACATCTTTCACCTTTTGATACGAGGTTAAGGATTCGATTCTTATTATACCAACTTTAATAACTTCAAGATTGATTTATTACTATGGTTTTCAAATCGATTTCCTTAATAACTTGAATATGAAAAAATGTTTCCAATTAGGTAAAACACCTTTCACCTACGTAACAATTCTTCCAACATTATTTGTAGATTTTTTCCTTTTGTATCTCTCACATTATTAACCTTTTTTCTCTCCAAGTACATTATATTTTGTTCACTTTAGCGAGACCAATAATCAAAGCCTCGATGGTGCACATTATTAGCATAAATATATGTAATATATTTTGTCCATAGTTAGGCTACGTAAATATGGCAAGTAGGTTACTTTGTATCCTTGATATATATATTGTGAATAATATGACTAAGCCTCCTTAGAGGAGTATTCTACACTCTAACATGGTATCAGGCTTCTTCTAATCTCATCTCCTTCTTCTTCTTCTACATCATGCCCGACAACGCCGAAACTCCCCCGCCGTCGTCGGTCTCTTATGCTTATCATCCGAGCCTTAGCAGTCCACCAACGTAAAGGCCTTGATTCCCTTGGTTCTTGATGTCGAAAAAGTTCAATATACACCCTGGGCTACACTCTTCCGCAATACGACAAAGGTTTATAATGTTCTCGATCATATAGACCCCAAGATCAAGCGACCCTCGGATGTTGATGATGCTTTATGGGATCGTTTGGATGCTATTGTGCGTCAATGGATGTACCGCACGATATCCATCGATCTGCTTTTTAAAATCCTTGATGACAAGTCCACTGCTATCGCAACGTGGGAACGTCTTCGGAATATTTTTCAAGACAATAAGGGCACTCGTGTGGTGCATCTTGAGAATCAACTTGGTAATATTCATCTGTCTCAATTTTCTTCTCTTGCCGAGTATTGCCAAGCTCTCGAAACCATTGCTACTCAACTTGCCGCCATTGATCATCCTATCTCGGAGGAACGGTTAGTTTTACAATTGGTAGGAAAATTAAATTCGATTATCGTCCTGGTAGCTACTTTAATTCAACAAGTCATCTCCTCTTCCTACTTTTGATAAAGCCGTTTCTATTTTCGAGCTTGATCGGGTCGATCGTGAGAAGGCTGAAAAACCCGTCACTCCACCCGACACGGTGCTCCTTGTCGGCGTCGGTGAGTCTTCCTCCCGCAGCGAGCCACAACCCTCTGGTGGTGGTGGGCACCGAACCGGTTATGGCAAAAAAAATGGCCATCGGAAGCAAAAGGGTAAATATAAGGGCAATAAATGGCAAAGACGAACATGGCCGTGAGAATTCAACTTCTCGGGCCCAACCGCTTTCTTCTCTCCTTGGGCTTCTCCTTGGGCCCAAGCAGGTGTATTACCCCCCTTGTCCATACCCTTCCCGTGCTCCCGGTCCTTGGAGGCCTCACGTGGGACAGAAGAAGGAGTTTTGGGCCCCGCGCCTACCTCTTCTCACATGGCCCAAAGAAGCTTTGCTTGCCCTGGGTAGTTTTCACCCACCGAATTGCCCACATTCTTCAATGCTTTGTCTCTTCAACCTCCAGACTCTAATTGGTATATGGACACTGGTGCTACGTCTCATCTTATGAATAATACAGGTATTATATTACTTCATCCCATGTTGATTAGCGTACTTTTAATTCTCACATTTTGGTTGGTGATGGATCTAAAATACCAGTTAAGGGTTCCGGCACTAAATGTTTTTCTTCTTCTAATCTGTCCCTTACTCTCGAAAATATTCTCTATGCTCCCAAAATTATTAAAAATCTTGTCTCAATCGTCAATTCACTTCGATAATTGTGTCTCGTTGAATTTGACCCCTTTGGTTATTCTGTGAAGACCTATAGACGGGGAAAATTTTGACCAGGTGCAATAGTGTGGGCCATCTCTATCCAGTGTCATCCACATCATCATCCTCTCCTCCTTCTGCCTTTGCTGCTTTCTCTTCTGAAGTGTGGCACAATCGTTTGGGTCATCTTGGAGATCAAGTTCTTAGTTTTCTTAAGCAAAATAATTTCATTCGATGTAATAATAAGAAATCTTTGTCTGTTTGTCATGGTTGTCAATTAGGCAAACATTGTCGTCTTCCTTTTTCTGTTTCATTAACTAGAACTTATGCTCCTTTTGATATTATTCATACCGATTTATTTACATATCCACTTCGTAGACATTCTGGATTTCGTTATTATTTACTTTTTCTTGATGACTGTTCTCATTATTTGTGGGTTTTTCCTCTCAAAAATAAGTCGGATGTTCCTACTTTTGTGCGCTTCCATTCTTATGTCAAAACTCAATTTGGCATTTCTATTAAAGCTTTACAATGTGACAATGGTCGTGAATATGATAATGATCCTTTCACTTTGTTTTCTCTCACCCATGGCATGATTTGGCGACATTCTTGTCCTAACACGTCTCCTCAAAATGGCAAAGCGGAACGTATGATTAGGACTATTAACAATATTTGTCGGTCTCTGTTATTTCATGCTTCTCTTCCTCCTTCTTATTGTGTTGAGTCTCTCCACATGGCGCTATATTTGCTTAATATCCGTCCTACTCGTCTTCTTGATAACCTCACTCCAATGCACATTCTTTTTAACAAAGCACCTTCTTATGATCATATTCGCATATTCGGGTGTCTTTGTTATCCTAATCTTTCTTCTACTTCTCCACATAAATTGAGTCCTCGTTCTACTCCGTGCATTTTTCTTGGTTATCCCCCTTCTCATAGAGGATATCGATGTCTTAATCTTGAGACTAATAAAGTAATTATTTCGCGACATGTTATTTTCGACGAATTTACTTTTCCTAATTCCTCTAAATATATTCCCAAAGCTTCTGACTATGAGTTATTGGATTTTGATTTAGACTCCAATCCTTCTCCTCCTTTCATTTGGACTTCTCCATCTTCAGTGGCCCCAAATCCACCTCCAGCAGATCACGCTTCTCCCTCTTCTCCTCTTGGGTCAATTTCGCAGGCCCAAATGCGCCTCACTCCCCTTTCAACTGGTGCGGATGTGGGTGGCGGGCATACTGGGTCGCTGATGGACCGTGGGTCTGCTCAACCAGCCACGGGCCCACTGTAACTCACACTCCCCCTACTTCCTCTCAGGCCCATTCCCCCTCTTCTCACTCCGTGTTTGTTCGCCCAGCGATTTCTGGCGCTTCTATCCAGCCCAATGACATCCCCCTTGGCCCAGCTTCCCCCCATTCTCCTCCTCTCCCTTCTGTGTCCAGCCAGCCAGTCCACTCCATGAGGACCCGTTCTCAATCCGGCATTTTTAAACCCAATTCTAAATATGCTAGCCTTGCTCTGGTTGCTTCCTCTACACCTCACATTTCTCCTCTTCCTAAATCACATTTACGTGCCCTTGATGACCCTAACTGGTATAATGCCATGTGTGATGAATATAATGCAATGATTGATACTCATACTTGGGATTTGGTCCCGCGTCCTCCTGATGCGAATATTGTTCGTTGCTTATGGGTGTTTACTCATAAAGAGAACTATGATGGCACTTTTGAGCGACACAAAGCCCGTTTAGTGGCTAATGGTAAGAGTCAAGAGTTTGGGGTGGATTGTGGTGACACTTTTAGTCCGGTTGTGCGACCTACTACTATTCGCACAGTTCTGAGCTTGGTTGTTTCCCGTCATTGGTCTATTCATCAGCTTTATGTGAAGAATGCTTTTCTTCATGGTGCTCTTCAGGAGACTATGTACATGCATCAGCCTCCTGGGTTTGTTCATCCTGACAAGCCTAAGCATGCTTGCCTTCTGCGTAAGTCTCTTTATAGTCTGAAACAGGCTCCTTGGGCGTGGTATCAGCGATTTGCGACTTACATTCTTTCTTTGGGGTTTGTAATCAGCAGGAGTGACACTTCTTTGTTTATTTATCGTCGGGGCTCGGATACTGCTTATCTTCTCTTATATGTGGATGATATCATCCTCACTTGCTCTTCTGATGCTCTTCGCCTCCGTATTATTGCTCTCCTTAGCTCTGAGTTCGCAATGAAGGATCTTGGTCCTTTATCCTATTTCCTTGGTATCTCTGTCTCCCGTACCAAGGGCATCATGTTTCTTTGCCAGCGGAAATATGCTCTGGAGGTTCTTGCCCGTGCCAATATGTCTTCTTATAAGTCGGCTGCTACTCCTGTTGATACTAAGTCTAAGCTTAGTGCTAGTAGTGGAAAGCCTCTTGATGATCCTTCTCTTTATCGTCAACTGGCTGGGGCCCTTCAGTATCTTACTTTCACTCGCCCGGATATCTCATATGTTGTTCAGCAGGTTTGTTTATTTATGCATGCTCCTCGCGAGCCTCACTTTCACGCTCTAAAGCGTGTCCTTCGGTATCTAAAAGGAACTATTGACTTTGGCATGCATTTATCTTCGACTCCTGCTTCAGGTCTTGTCTCCTATACTGATGCAGATTGGGGTGGTTGTCCCGATACTCGTCGCTCTAATTCTGGCTATTGTGTTTTTCTTGGTGACAATCTTGTTTCATGGTCTTCTAAGAGACAAGCCACCTTATCTCGATCTAGTGCAGATGCTGAATATCGAGGTGTGGCGAATGTTGTTGCTGAAACCACATAGATCCGCAATCTTCTCCTCGAGCTTCCTTGTCCATTGCAAAAGGCTACTATTGTGTATTGTGATAACATTAGTGCTGTTTACATGTCTCATAATCCCGTGCAACATCAGCGTACAAAACATGTGGAAATGAATATTCATTTTGTCCGTGAGAAGGTAGCTCTGGGTCTCATTCGTGCTCTACATGTTCCCTCTTCCTCTCAGTTTGCGGATATTTTCACTAAGGGTCTACCTCAACCCTTGTTCACAGATTTTCGTTCCAGTTTGACCATTCGTCCTCCTCCTGCTCCAACTGAGGGGGTGTATTAGCATAAATATATGTAATATATTTTGTCCATAGTTAGGCTACGTAAATATGGCAAGTAGGTTACTTTGTATCCTTGATATATATATTGTGAATAATATGACTAAGCCTCCTTAGGGGAGTATTCTACACTCTAACACACATCGTTATAGGGTGAGCATTGTGCGTAATTCGAAACTAGCACGCAAATGAATATTAAGTACTATAGAATGAACATTAATACAATCAAAATAATGTCATTAGTTTTAAATAATTAGACCCATCTATAATATTTTTTCAAGCTCTGCAAAATATTTATTCCAATACAAAAGTTCAATCAGTAAACATTTTATATTTTAGAAATACACATTCTGAATTTTGAAGAACTTACACACGTTCATTCACCGCAGATGTTTAATTAGTAACAACGCAGTTCAACCATAATAAGTAGTTGTGCATTAATGTTTGAATTTTGAATTTAGAAATACATATTTAGAATGCTAATTGATAATTTGCAAGTGTTCAATTAATAACATCGCATGTTTGACCAACAATGAGTGGATGTAATATGTACGTACAATAATGTTTGAATTTTAATTTGAAAATTATAATTTGGAATCAATTTTATGTTTTAGAAATGAACATTTTGTTGAAGACATTTCAAATGTTCATAAATAATTCACAAATGTTTAATCAACAACATTGTATGTTTATTATAATACCATGTTTATTTGAATGGGTCTTATATTCTTTTGTTTTCTCTTCACAGATGAGTGCGATTTATATATTCTACCACCTTGTGTAAGATGTAATTTGCGACTAATAATATATATCAATGTTCAACGATCCTTGAAGGCTATTTTCCAAAAACACTAATTTTATCAAATTAAACATCGTTAGAAAACACAACTCATATTGAGTCAAATGATCAATATTAATTTGCAATAGCTGATTGGCAAACAAGAGCATTACTCCCTCCATCCTAGAAAGATTTGAACACTTGTTGGGACATGTAATTTAATGTGATAAGTTGTACAGTAGTGGTTATTAAATGTTATTTTATTGAAAGGTAGATGTAATAAGAGTTGATGTAATGTTGTTTATTGAATGAGAGAGAAAGTTGGACATTGAAAGATATAAATAAAGTGTGGGCCAAAAGGGTTTTAGAAAGTGGGTCCATGTCAAAAACGGAAGAGTTCAAACTAATTTTGGACAAACTATAACTAATTAATTATTCTTCCTTACGACAAAGAAAAGAGTAAGACACAAACATAATATAAAACCAGTTAAAAAGGAAAGTGTTCAGACTATTATGAGATGGAGGATGTAATACAAATGGCAAGTTTCTCCTTCCCCTTCAAATGTTTGGATTGGAGAGTTAACTAAAGGTATGTGTTTGTTGTAGTCGGCCTCGATCACCTTGGACTTGTAAAATTATATTGATCTACACTCAATTTACGTTAACTATATAAGAAAACCTTAGGCTTGTAATATTGATATACTAGCATTATATGTACGCGATGCGTGTGACAATATACTAATATTAGTATTACCATAAAAAAGTGTTCAAAACTAACTCTTGTATGTGGTGAATATTGATGAGCGTTATGGTTTTTTATTTGCATTGCTCTAGTGTAAAGAGTAATGTTTTCCATTAAGTACTATGTCGAGGTAGGATATGTTATCTTGTATTTGGTATATAGTTCAACAACTTTCCTTTTAAACAATGATCTCGGTTATGTTTTTAATTTATTTAAATATACATATATTTTATAGGCGTATTTTATGAGTAGCAGTTCAATTTAATTTCACTGGGTAATTGCATTTTTTAGGCATACTAAGGTGAGTAGTGCTTCAATAAAAAAAATTATAAATTGATATTATCTGATGAGATATGTTTATCTCTTTAATTATTTATTATCCCAACTGATTGTGAGCCCCAAAAAATAAAAAAAATGAATATTCTTTAAGTTTCTTAATTCTTTTATGGTTTGTTAATACATGTTATTTGAAATGGTTATTGCAACTGAGAGTTTAGATAGTAAGAATCTATGTAAATCTTTGCTTTTATAATTGTTTGAAAGTTGATCCGGTCATCAGTTTTATATTTTCAATTGTGAGTCTCTTCTTTTTACACATTTTTATATATTTCTTTTTGGTAACGTAGAACTTTCCTTATTACCCATATTTGTAAATGAGGAAAGAATTAAGAAGATCTTTTCTTTATTATTTTTTGTGAGATTAAGGCTATATAAGTCTTTTCATATGGGGACACCATAGCTCCCCCTTGACTTATATAATAGAGATTGTCAATAACGAACTGCGTACATGATTAACCGTAAGGTATCTGCAAATATGAAAATGTCGTATTTGAGAATTTACTCCCCATATGTATCTTTTTAAATGCGAATTAAATATTGAGCAAATTGCATATGATCTCTAATTAAATTCGAATCACAAGCCATGATGAAAACCCTTGATCTTAAAAAAAAGACTTCATTTGCTAAGAAACCTAACTTTCGAAATTTAATCTTTAGAGTTGATGAAATTGGCAAATAACTTCCCTCAAATTTCAATGGACAAGAACCCTAAATCCTTAGATATGTGAAGATTGAATTTAAGAAATTTTGGCAAATTGTGGTTGATATTGTATGCAAGGATACCGCACATAACGAGGGGGAAATGTAAGAAAATGAGGGAAAAGTCGAAAGTGGGCTCACTCAATGGAAAGTCGGATAGATTCCTTTTATGGGTAGCGAAAAACTAATATATTGTAAACATTAAAGGTAGCAAAAAACTATTGCACTTTAAATTTCATTTTCATTGTTAAGTTGAACATCATAGTATCAAAACCCAAATAAAATAAATCATATCCATATTTTACACCTTAATACTATCTTGCTTTGAATAATTAATTGGCCAACTCATGTTGGCTAATGAAAATAAGGCCCCGATCTTTTGGATTGAGAGAAATTGAAGTGAACTAAACTGAACTAAAACTGAACTGAACCGAACCAAACGAAACTGAACTGAACTGAACTGAACTGAAATGAGAGAAACTGAATTGCAGATAGTAAGTGAACTGAAGTAAACTGAATTGAAACTGAACTGAATTGAACTGAACTGAAAATAAGTCCAAAAGAACAAGGCCTAAATTACTATATAAGTATCTCAATAGTAACCATTTTATTTCAATTGGAAGATGGTGGACTCGTGTCTACCATCCTAATGGTAGACACAGGCCAAAACGCAGCCCAAAAAACATAAAACGCGCGAAACCAATGAACATCAACTGTTCTCCAATGAACATTAAGTGGACCGCGAAACCAATGAACATCACCTGTTCTCCAATGAACATCGATCAGATATTTCCTCTTATGTTCATCTTTTTTTCTTGTTGTTCATTGCTGATTCAGATGTTCATTGCTAATTCAGATTTCATTGAGTCTCGTGTGTTGTTCTTTTGTTCTACTTTCATCTTCATGTTCCTTAGTTTGTTCAATGAGGATGTTGTTTTGTTCATTGTATTATAATGCGAAACGACGCCGTATGGAATGGTGCGCACCATTCTCATGGTAGACTCGTGTCTACCATCTAATTTGCGATTTTATATGCGTCTGGTTTGTGTCATATTTATGTGACTTGCGATCTCTACCTGGCCAAAGTAGCATATTATGAACATAACTCGACGGACAACCAATGCTATATAGAAGATGATAGTTTGAAGGACTTGAGTATTCACTTATTATTCACAACAATATATAGTAATACAGCTTGAGCAATACGTTTACAAGAAAGGCAAAGAAAGATTACAGAAGAAATCTATCCAAGAAATAAGGAGAATAAAATACCAAGATAATATTTACACTATAGCTATATAGAAAGAAATCACAATAATTATGCTGTAACTATATAGAAAGAAATCACTAAGATTATGTTAAGCATTGACCATGAGTAGCTTATCACGCCCCCTCAAAACGGGCGGCCATGAAGAGAGACCGATTTTGCTAACCAGTGTGTTGAAGATGTGACGAGATAGCGGCTTGGCTAGAGCGTCGGCGAGCTGGTCATTGGTAGAGATGTAAGAAACTCGAAGTTTTCCACATTGGACATTTTCTCTAACAAAATGATAATCCAAACCAAGATGTTTCATTTTGGAATGGAAGACAAGATTAGCAGTAACATACGTTGCACCCACGTTGTCACAGTAGATCACCGGTGCCGTAGTAATTTTATGACCAAGCTCTTGTAGTAAGTTACTAACCCACATTAGTTCACCTGTGGCATTGGCAACTACTCTATATTCAGCTTCAGTGGACGATCGTGCTCGTGTACGTTGTTTCCTCGAAGTCCAAGAGATTGGATTTTTACCCAAGTAAACAATGTGAGCTGTGGTAGAAATGTAGTCATCTTTATCACGAGCCCAATCCGCATTGGAGAATGCATGGAGAATGAGAGGAGAGTCATTGTGTAAGGTTAGACCCATGTGTGAAGTGCCACTTAAGTAACGAAGTAAACGATGGAGTGATTGCATGTGTTGGTCAGTAGGACGTTGCATGTACTGGGCTAACATGTTGACCGCGTAAGCAACATCTGGCCGAGTGAGACCAAGATATTGGAGGCTGCCAATAAGTTGACGGTGATAGGCTCCCCATGAAGAGATAAGGGAGGGTGAGTGGCGAGAGGAGTAGCAACGGATTTCGCGTCGGCCATGTTGGCTTTACATAAGAGTCTAGCAATGTATTGCTTTTGACTTAAGAAAAGGCCATGGGGATGTGGTATTACCTCTACTCCCAAAAAGTAGGAGAGGTCACCCAAATCCTTTAAGGAAAAACGAGCAGCAAGAGTGGTGATGAATTTGTCCAAAAAAAGAGTATCATCAACATAAACTAACAAGTAAATAATATTACCGTTTTTGCGGAGGGTAAATAAGGAAGAGTCCGAGATGGTGTTGCAGAACCCCAAGGAGATCAAGTGTTGTCGTAACTCGGTGTACCAAGCTCTCGGGGCTTGCTTTAAGCCATAAAGAGCTTTGTTTAGTTTACACACAAATGTGGGATTTTTTTGGGTCGCTATAACCTGGTGGTTGAGTGGTGCAGACATCACCAGTGAGAGTCCCTTGAAGAAATGCATTATTTATATCTAGTTGTCGAAGGGGACATGCTTGACTAACCGCAAGAGACAAAATTAATCGAACCGTGGCCGGTTTGACTACTGGGCTAAAAGTTTCACCATAGTCAATACCCGATCGTTGATTAAAGCCTCGTGCAACATAACGAGCTTTATATTGAGTAATGCTTCCTTCTTTGTCCTTTTTAATACGCAAAACCCATTTACAACCAATCACATTTTGAGATGAAGAAGAAGGAACAAGATCCCATGTTTTATTTTTCACCAAAGCATTTATTTCTTCATCCATAGCAGCTCTCCAAATGGGACTTTTCAAGGCTTGGGTTATGTTTTTGGAAACCTCGATCACAATAGCTTGTGCGTGTAAGTTAAGTTTGTCAATCGGCTTCCTTATGCCATGTTTGAGACGGGTGGACATGTGGTGAGTTGGAGGAGGTGTAGTGGAGGTAGGAGAGTCATGAGATGTGGAGGAGTGGGCAGGGGATGTAGGTGATGGGTCTAATGTGTGGGTAGAGGGAGAGTGTGCAGCGGAAGATTGAAGTGGGGTGGATAATTGAAAGAGTTTGAATCCTTGCCTTTCTTATTATCATAAGTGAGAATATATACAATATACAAGAGGATAATTAGCCTAAGATTAAGGTAACTGACTAGCTATAATTAGGCACTAAAGATATATTTTACAAACAAAGATATATACATAAAATCAGAATATATTATCATATATTCTAATATTCTAACACTCCCCCGCAGTCGAAGCGGGAGGATCACGAACGCTAAGGCTGTCTCGAAAATCGTCAAATAATATACACGGAAGACCTTTTGTAAAGATGTCGGCAATTTGATATCGAGAGGGAACATGGAGAACTCGTACTTCGCCTTTAGCAACCTTTTCACGTACAAAATGAATGTCCATTTCAATATGCTTGGTGCGTTGATGTTGTACCGGATTGCCGGATAAATAAATGGCACTCACATTGTCACAATAAACCAGGGTACCTTTGTGAATGGGACAATGTAGTTCAAGTAACAGGTTCCGGAGCCAACATGAATCAGATACGACATTAGCTACCCCCCGGTACTCAGCTTCAGCACTAGAGCGGGACAACGTTGGTTGTCTTTTAGACGACCAAGAAAGCAAGTTGTCACCAAGAAAGACACAATAACCTGAAGTAGATCGTGCAGTATTCGGGCATCCTCCCCAATCGCATCATTATAAGAAATGAGCTTATTAAGAGAGGATTTATATAAGTGTAGACCATAAGACAATGTACCCTGCAGATAGCGTAAAATACGCTTTAGAGCAGTCATATGCTCGTGTCGGGGATCATGCATGTGAAGACAAACTTGTTGAACTGCATAAGAGATGTCAGGTCTAGTGAAGGTAAGATACTGGAGTGCACCAGCAAGACTGCGATACTTAGTGGGATCCTCATAAGGTGAGTCCTTAGAGGCACTAAGTTTAGGTTTAGTGTCAACGGGGAGTGGGACAAGAGCTACGATTAGTCATGCCGGCTCTTGCAAGAATCTCCGTAGCATACTGTTTCTGAGATAAGAACATGCTAGTAGCATTGCGGGTCACAGCAATCCCCAGAAAGAAACTCAGAGGACACAGATCTTTCATAGCAAATTCAGTTCCCAGAAGAGCCATAAAATGCTTTCTCAATCGATCAGACGATGCTGTAAGAATGATATCATCAACATATAACAAAATATAAGCCATATCTGAGCCCTGTCTGTAAATAAACAATGAATGATCAGATATACTGTGAGAAAAACCAATAGTGGTAACAAAATCCGCAAAACGCTGATACTAGGCCCGAGGAGCCTGTTTTAGGCCATAAAGAGATTTCTTCAGTAAACACACATGATCAGGGCGACTGGGGTTCTTTCCCTTGCTATCACAGATGTTCTTTCCCCAGTCCCTCTCCATATTATCTATCCTGAATTTGTTGTAGGGAATCATTTTGCTCCTCTTGATAAGGTTGAGCAGAATGACCATTCCTTTTATGAATCTGGTGTTGATAATGTGACTTTGCTGCTAAATGGGGGTCAATCTTTGGATGTCTATCAATCCCAACCTGTCAAATCCTTTCATTCCATTGATTCTGAACGTTCTATTTTAAAGAATATCAAAGCTTTGGGTGTTGAGCATGATACCTCCTTATCTAGTTCGACTAAGAGGAGGAAGAGCAATGGCATAGAGGATTCTGCCTCTTCTGCTCTGAAGAAAACTCGTGATTAGCCATTTTGTGGCTATATCTTTTCGCTAATATGTTTATATGACTTTGGGATTTTGGAATATTCGAGGGTGTGGTAGAAAAAATGCTTTGGTGGAAGTAAAAAACTTTTGTAATGTTAATAGATTATCTATATTTATGGTATGTGAAACTAAGTGCAAATCTCTTCCCTCTCCTGCTTGTTTAAGGAGTGTTGGATTTAAATTTAGCGAAGTTGTGCCTACCTAAGGTCTTTCGGGTGGTTTATGGCTTATGTGGAAAGAAGATCTCGTTAAGCCTTTCAATCTATCTATTTTGCATTGCTCTTCTTATTTTGTGGCTTGTAATATTAATTTTCTTATTCCTAATTTAATGTTTATTGCAAATTTCATTTATGCTCCACCTAGATCTCAAGATAAAGATGGGTTTTGGAGTGAGATCATTTCTTATGTTAGATCTATCTCTCTCCCTTTCATAATCCTAGGTGATTTTAATGAGATTAGTTCTAGTAGTGACAAGCTTCGAGGTGCTCCTTTTAATTTTGCAAGATTAAACCGCATGAATGATCTCTTAAATAAGTTGAATTGTATTGAGCATCCTTCTACAAGTAATCAGTTTTCATGGAGGAAAAAAAAGAGTGGGGTTGACAATATTTTTGAGAGGCTAGATAAGGCTATTGTTAGTGTTGATTGGCTTTTCCTTTTTCCAGTGCGTCTCCTTTTAATCATGTTTTTACGTCTTCGATCAATGTCAAGTGATGCTTAGTCGTGACAATATTGCTCATCACAAAACCCCCTCCCTTTAGATTGGAAAAAATGTGGTGCTCTCGTAAGGATTTTGATACTCTTGTAAAAACGTACTTGGTGTGCGAAATTTAATGGCTCCTTCATGTGTCAGTTAACTCAAAAGTGCAAATCGCTTAAAGGTAAAATTAAAAATTGGAATAAAGTCAAGTTTGGTAATATTTTTAGACAAGTCCAAGAAGTTGATTCTATACTTAGTGACATTCAAGCTAAACTTATTTTGTATCCGAATAATGTTTCTTTTCAGTCTTTTCAAGATAGATTGTTACTTAAGAGATCAAAATTCTTCTCTTATCAATTAGCTTTTTGGAAGCAAAAGAGTAAAGAAAAATTTCCGCTAAAAGGTGACTCTAATATGACGTATTTCCATGATTCTGCAAAAATCAATCGTAATCGCAACCAAATCAAGCATTTTGTCTCTAGTTGTGGTGCTAATATTACTAATCATGTGCTCATCGAAAAAGAAATTACGCTAGAATTTATTAGTCGGTTTACCGCTAACCATGATTGTCATTTTGATTCGGCTAGTGATTTTGATCTTATTTCTCCCATTATTTCGGATCAGGAAAATGAGGTTCTTATTCATGGGGTTACTAGTGAAGAAATAAGATCAACAGTCTTTGATCTTGCTCTGGATAAAACTCCGAGTCCTGATGGGTATCCTCCTTATATTTTTCAAAAGTACTGGTCTTTAGTCGGTGGGTCTGTTTGTAGTACAGTCAAGGCTGTTTTTCACTCTGGAAGAATGTTAAGTGAAATTAATCATACGTTTATCACGCTAATCCCTAAAATTGATCATCCTGAGTTGGCAAACCACTTTCGTCCAATTAGTTTATGTTCCAGAATTTATAAAATTATCTCTAAAATTTTGACTATTCGTCTCCAAGCTTGCCTTGGTAAGATTATTCATCCGCTTCAGGGAGTTTTTATTCCAGAGCGCTTGATTCAGGATAACGTCCTTATAGCTCAAAAAGTTTTTCATTCGTTTAAAAATAAAGGAGGTAATGAAGGGTGGCTGGCCATTAAATTAGATATGGAGAAGGCTTATGACCGTCTTGAATGGAATTATGTTATTACTACGTTAGAAAAACTTGGTTTTCATCCTAAGTGGATTAATTGGATAAAGACTTGTATTTCTTCTGTCTCCTTTTCGGTCTTGGTGAACGGTATTCCAGGTGATCGTTTTTTCCCGTCTAGGAGACTACGACAAGGGGATCCGCTTTCCCCTTATCTGTTCATTTTGTGTGCTGAGTTGCTAGCTCGTCAAATTCATAATAACAGTTTTAGTGATTCTAGGCTTGTGGGAGTCAAGCTGGGCAGATCTGGGTTAAAAGTTCCGTTCTTGACGCTTGCAGATGACACGATGTTGTTTGCTAAAGCTAATATTGAAAGTTATCAGATTAGCAAGAATATTCTAGATAAGTATTGTAGTATGTTTGGTCAATTAGTTAACTTTCATAAGTAAGCTTTTCAATGTACAAAGAATGTCTCTCCGGAGAACTGTCTTCTATTCCAAGATATTCTAGGTATGAAGAATGCTTTTCGCTCGTTAATTATCTGTCCTAGCATTGACTCTAGAGTATCTAAAAATACTTTTGAGGAGGTTGTGGATAAATCCGTTAAGCAACTTACTAAATGGAAAGCTAATTCTCTTTCCCAGGCTAATTTAGCTTCCAAAGCTAGCTTCCAAATGCAGAGTTTCTCTCTTCCATCAGCCATTCTCAAGGACTTGGATAAAACGAATTGTAATTTTTTTTTGGAATTAGGATTCTTCTAATGGTGCTGCTAATCTTATTGGGTGGAATTCTATGTGTCAACCTAAGTGTTTTGGTGGTTTAGGTCTTAGAAAGGCTAAAATTTCTAATTTGGCCTTTCAAATGAAATTGCTTTGGCGAATCATTTCAAAATCGGATAACATTTTGGTTGATTTATTTAATAAGAAGTACTTAAATGGTATGTCCATCTGGTCTTATTCTCCTCCCTTGAATTCTTTTTGGCATTGGAAAAGTCTTCTTCGGCTTCGTCCAATATTCAAGAAAGGTCTCCGTTGACACCTTGTTGATTGCACGGAAATTTCTTTTTGGTATGATAGTTGGGTTTATCCTATCCCTATAGCCTCGTTGGTTTTTCGTCCTCATTGTTATGATTCAATGGTTGTTAGTGACTGCTTGACAATTGATAAGAGATGGAATGGTGATTTCCTCTATGATATTCTTCCTCCAGCCATTGTTCCTGACATTATGGGGGGTTTTTATTCCCTCTAATGATCACCGGGATAAGTTAGTTTGGGGTCTTAACGCTCATGGCATCTACTCGGTCAAGTCAGGTGCTAAGCTCCTTCAAAACTTGGAGAACCCCTTTGCCTATAAGGCAGGGTTTAATTGGATTTGGCAATTAAATGTCCCTCCTAAAATTAGGTTTTTTTCTTTCGAAGATTTGTGTTGATGGTCTTCCCTCAAAAGCTCGGCTAGAAAGGAATCATGTGTTTATGCCCTAGGATTGTGTTTTGTGTGGCTTTCACCAGGAAGATGCTCATTATCTTTTGTTTGATTGCCCTTTTACGCATGATGTTGCGTTTGCTCTTTCCTAGTTAGAGCCTTGGACTGTGGTGCCTGTAGTTAAATCCTAATCTCTCTACTGCATATATTTTCTCTTCTATCGGAGAGTTTGTTAGTATGGATGATCTTTGTAGAATAGCGATTATTTGGTGGCATGTTTGGTTTGCAAGAAACATAATTATTTTCCAAAATGATGGTGTCTCTACTTTTAAGTATGTCGCTCTTATTAGACAATTTGCTAGAGATTGGGGGTTATTCTAGAGAGTGATACAGAGTCACCCATTTATAATTGGCTGAGTCAGGCTTCTAAAGTTGATAAAGTGGTGAGGGTACCTAGTAATGTTTGGTGGATTAAGCCTTCTGCTAATTGCTTCAAATTGAATTTTAATGGTTCTAAACTTCAGGATAGTAGGGCGTCATGTGGCTTTATTATTAGAGATTCTCATTGGGTATTATCAAGATTATGGGTGCTCTCTCACTTCGTAATATTTTTTATATTTTGGTGGCGGAGGCTGGGCCATGAGGGAGGGTGTTCGAGCCGCTTTAGCTTTTGGCAATAAGAATTTGTGTGTAGAAGGAGATAATCTAGTTGTTGTGAACTCTGTCCGAAAAACTTGTAAAGTCCCCTGGGAGATTGATAATTTGGTGTGTGATGCAGGTGCAGATTTGCTTCACTTAGGGAATGTTTCTCTCTCACTGCTACCGAGAAGCCGATCAAGCTGCGGACTTCCTGGCTCACAAAGGTCACTCTTGTCGTTCTCCTCACTACTTGTTTGAACTTTCTAACCTTGCTTTTATTTCTATTAACCACAAGCATGTTTTAGGTTGGTCCTATTCTAGGGGCTAATCTAAGTTCTTTTCCTTATTAAAAAAAATTTGGTAAGCACGCGATACCAAATTTGGCCAAAACCAAATGTGAGTCTCACAAAAATAAAGACGTTATTGTTACTTGTCCAAGAAACGTTAACTCATAATTGATTGGTGACATGTACATACATGTGGCTATCAAACATCCCCCCTTTCCCCTCACAAAAGTATATACTTATTAACTTTCAAGAGTACATTATATTCGGATAAGTATTCCACATAAATGAATTTATATTTTTTCTTATTACTTTAGTTACACACATTAACATCATCAATATGTATTTGAGGGTGAATTTGCTTCCAAAATGATTATAGTTGCTTCAATTCAAACACACATGACATGTAATTTTTAGGATCATGTAAAGGTACAAATGACTAATAGTTGTCAAAAAGGTAGATATGTAAGAATGAAGTGACGAGTTCAATTAGACACATCTTTCACCTTTTGATACGAGGTTAAGGATTCGATTCTTATTATACCAACTTTAATAACATCAAGATTGATTTATTACTATGGTTTTCAAATCGATTTCCTTAATAACTTGAATATGAAAAAATGTTTCCAATTAGGTAAAACACCTTTCACCTACGTAACAATTCTTCCAACATTATTTGTAGATTTTTTCCTTTTGTATCTCTCACATTATTAACCTTTTTTCTCTCCAAGTACATTATATTTTGTTCACTTTAGCGAGACCAATAATCAAAGCCTCGATGGTGCACATTATTAGCATAAATATATGTAATATATTTTGTCCATAGTTAGGCTACGTAAATATGGCAAGTAGGTTACTTTGTATCCTTGATATATATATATTGTGAATAATATGACTAAGCCTCCTTAGGGGAGTATTCTACACTCTAACATGGTATCAGGCTTCTTCTAATCTCATCTCCTTCTTCTTCTTCTACATCATGCCCGACAACGCCGAAACTCCCCCGCCGTCGTCGGTCTCTTATGCTTATCATCCGGCCTTAACAGTCACCAACGTAAAGGCCTTGATTCCCTTGGTTCTTGATGTCGAAAAAGTTCAATATACACCCTGGGCTACACTCTTCCGCAATACGACAAAGGTTTATAATGTTCTCGATCATATAGACCCCAAGATCAAGCGACCCTCGGATGTTGATGATGCTTTATGGGATCGTTTGGATGCTATTGTGCGTAAATGGATGTACCGCACGATATCCATCGATCTTCTTTTTAAAATCCTTGATGACAAGTCCACTGCTATCGCAACGTGGGAACGTCTTCGGAATATTTTTCAAGACAATAAGGGCACTCGTGTGGTGCATCTTGAGAATCAACTTGGTAATATTCATCTGTCTCAATTTTCTTCTCTTACCGAGTATTGCCAAGCTCTCAAAACCATTGCTACTCAACTTGCCGCCATTGATCATCCTATCTCGGAGGAACGGTTAGTTTTACAATTGGTAGGAAAATTAAATTCTGATTATCGTCTGGTAGCTACTTTAATTCAACAGTCATCTCCTCTTCCTACTTTTGATAAAGCCGTTTCTATTTTCGAGCTTGATCGGGTCAGTCGTGAGAAGGCTGAAAAACCTGTCACTCCACCTGACACGGTGCTCCTTGTCGGCGTCGGTGAGTCTTCCTCCCCGCAGCAGTCACAACCCTCTGGTGGTGGTGGGCACCGAACTGGTTATGGCAAAAAAAATGGCCATCGGAAGCAAAAGGGTAAATATAAGGGCAATAAATCTGGGCAGCAGCAACATGGCCGTGAGAATTCAACTTCTCAGGCCCAGCCAGTTTTCTTCTCTCCTTGGGCTTCTCCTTGGGCCCAGCAGGTGTATTACCCCCCTTGTCCATACCCTTCCCAGGCTCCTGGTCCTTGGAGGCCTCACGTGGGACAGCAGCAAGGAGTTTTGGGCCCTGCGCCTACCTCTTCTCACATGGCCCAGCAAGCTTTGCTTGCCCCAGGTAGTTTTCAGCCCACTGAATTGCCCACATTCTTCAATGCTTTGTCTCTTCAACCTCCAGACTCTAATTGGTATATGGACACTGGTGCTACGTCTCATCTTATGAATAATACAGGTATTATATTACTTCATCCCATGTTGATTAGCGTACTTTTAATTCTCACATTTTGGTTGGTGATGGATCTAAAATACCAGTTAAGGGTTCCGGCACTAAATGTTTTTCTTCTTCTAATCTGTCCCTTACTCTCGAAAATATTCTCTATGCTCCCAAAATTATTAAAAATCTTGTCTCAGTCCGTCAATTCACTTCTGATAATTGTGTCTCTGTTGAATTTGACCCCTTTGGTTATTCTGTGAAGACCTATAGACGGGGAAAATTTTGACCAGGTGCAATAGTGTGGGCCATCTCTATCCAGTGTCATCCACATCATCATCCTCTCCTCCTTCTGCCTTTGCTGCTTTCTCTTCTGAAGTGTGGCACAATCGTTTGGGTCATCTTGGAGATCAAGTTCTTAGTTTTCTTAAGCAAAATAATTTCATTCGATGTAATAATAAGAAATCTTTGTCTGTTTGTCATGGTTGTCAATTAGGCAAACATTGTCGTCTTCCTTTTTCTGTTTCATTAACTAGAACTTATGCTCCTTTTGATATTATTCATACCGATTTATTTACATATCCACTTCGTAGACATTCTGGATTTCGTTATTATTTACTTTTTCTTGATGACTGTTCTCATTATTTGTGGGTTTTTCCTCTCAAAAATAAGTCGGATGTTCCTACTTTTGTGCGCTTCCATTCTTATGTCAAAACTCAATTTGGCATTTCTATTAAAGCTTTACAATGTGACAATGGTCGTGAATATGATAATGATCCTTTCACTTTGTTTTCTCTCACCCATGGCATGATTTGGCGACATTCTTGTCCTAACACGTCTCCTCAAAATGGCAAAGCGGAACGTATGATTAGGACTATTAACAATATTTGTCGGTCTCTGTTATTTCATGCTTCTCTTCCTCCTTCTTATTGTGTTGAGTCTCTCCACATGGCGCTATATTTGCTTAATATCCGTCCTACTCGTCTTCTTGATAACCTCACTCCAATGCACATTCTTTTTAACAAAGCACCTTCTTATGATCATATTCGCATATTCGGGTGTCTTTGTTATCCTAATCTTTCTTCTACTTCTCCACATAAATTGAGTCCTCGTTCTACTCCGGTGCATTTTTCTTGGTTATCCCCCTTCTCATAGAGGATATCGATGTCCTAATCTTGAGACTAATAAAGTAATTATTTCGCGACATGTTATTTTCGACGAATTTACTTTTCCTAATTCCTCTAAATATATTCCCAAAGCTTCTGACTATGAGTTATTGGATTTTGATTTAGACTCCAATCCTTCTCCTCCTTTCATTTGGACTTCTCCATCTTCGGTGGCCCCAAATCCACCTCCGGCGAATCACGCTTCTCCCTCTTTCTCCTCTTGGGTCAATTTCGCGAGGCCCAAATGCGCCTCACTCCCCTTTCAACCGGGTGCGGATGTGGGTGGCGGGCATCCTGGGTCGGCGATGGACCGTGGGTGCGCTCAACCAGCCACGGGCCCCCCGCAACTCACACTCCCCCTACTTCCTCTCGGCCCATTCCCCCTCTTCTCGCTCCGGTGTTTGTTCGCCCGGCCCGATTTACGGGCGCTTTTATCGACCCCAATGACATCCCCCTTGGCCCGACTTCCCCCCATTCTCCTCCTCTCCCTTACGTGTCCCGGCCCGGCCCGATCCACTCCATGAGGACCCGTTCTCAATCCGGCATTTTTAAACCCAATTCTAAATATGCTAGCCTTGCTCTGGTTGCTTCCTCTACACCTCACATTTCTCCTCTTCCTAAATCACATTTACGTGCCCTTGATGACCCTAACTGGTATAACGCCATGTGTGATGAATATAATGCAATGATTGATACTCATACTTGGGATTTGGTCCCGCGTCCTCCTGATGCGAATATTGTTCGTTGCTTATGGGTGTTTACTCATAAAGAGAACTATGATGGCACTTTTGAGCGACACAAAGCCCGTTTAGTGGCTAATGGTAAGAGTCAAGAGTTTGGGGTGGATTGTGGTGACACTTTTAGTCCGGTTGTGCGACCTACTACTATTCGCACAGTTCTGAGCTTGGTTGTTTCCCGCCATTGGTCTATTCATCAGCTTTATGTGAAGAATGCTTTTCTTCATGGTGCTCTTCAGGAGACTATGTACATGCATCAGCCTCCTGGGTTTGTTCATCCTGACAAGCCTAAGCATGCTTGCCTTCTGCGTAAGTCTCTTTATAGTCTGAAACAGGCTCCTTGGGCGTGGTATCAGCGATTTGCGACTTACATTCTTTCTTTGGGGTTTGTAATCAGCAGGAGTGACACTTCTTTGTTTATTTATCGTCGGGGCTTGGCAAATTGTGGTTGATATTGTATGCAAGGATACCGCACATAACGAGGGGGAAATGTAAGAAAATGAGGGAAAAGTCGAAAGTGGGCTCACTCAATGGAAAGTCGGATAGATTCCTTTTATGGGTAGCGAAAAACTAATATATTGTAAACATTAAAGGTAGCAAAAAACTATTGCACTTTAAATTTCATTTTCATTGTTAAGTTGAACATCATAGTATCAAAACCCAAATAAAATAAATCATATCCATATTTTACACCTTAATACTATCTTGCTTTGAATAATTAATTGGCCAACTCATGTTGGCTAATGAAAATAAGGCCCCGATCTTTTGGATTGAGAGAAATTGAATTGAACTAAACTGAACTAAAGCGGGCGGAACCCAGAAACGAAACGAAGCGGACGGGCGAACGGGCGAAATGAGAGAAAGCGAATTGCGGATAGTAAGTGAACTCAAGTAAGCGAATTGAACCGAGCGAATTGAACGGGCGAAAATAAGTCCAAAAGAACAAGGCCTAAATTACTATATAAGTATCTCAATAGTAACCATTTTATTTCAATTGGAAGATGGTGGACTCGTGTCTACCATCCTAATGGTAGACACACGAGCCAAAACGCGCGGCCCAAAAAACATAAAACGCGCGAAACCAATGAACATCAACTGTTCTCCAATGAACATTAAGTGGACCGCGAAACCAATGAACATCACCTGTTCTCCAATGAACATCGATCAGATATTTCCTCTTATGTTCATCTTTTTTTCTTGTTGTTCATTGCTGATTCAGATGTTCATTGCTAATTCAGATTTTATTGAGTCTCGTGTGTTGTTCTTTTGTTCTACTTTCATCTTCATGTTCCTTAGTTTGTTCAATGAGGATGTTGTTTTGTTCATTGTATTATAATGCGAAACGACGCCGTATGGAATGGTGCGCACCATTCTCATGGTAGACTCGTGTCTACCATCTAATTTGCGATTTTATATGCGTCTGGTTTGTGTCATATTTATGTGACTTGCGATCTCTACCTGGCCAAAGTAGCATATTATGAACATAACTCGACGGACAACCAATGCTATATAGAAGATGATAGTTTGAAGGACTTGAGTATTCACTTATTATTCACAACAATATATAGTAATACAGCTTGAGCAATACGTTTACAAGAAAGGCAAAGAAAGATTACAGAAGAAATCTATCCAAGAAATAAGGAGAATAAAATACCAAGATAATATTTACACTATAGCTATATAGAAAGAAATCACAATAATTATGCTGTAACTATATAGAAAGAAATCACTAAGATTATGTTAAGCATTGACCATGAGTAGGTCAATCCTTATCACGCCCCCTCAAAACGGCGGGCCATGAAGAGAGACCGATTTTGCTAACCAGTGTGTTGAAGATGTGACGAGATAGCGGCTTGGCTAGAGCGTCGGCGAGCTGGTCATTGGTAGAGATGTAAGAAACTCGAAGTTTTCCACATTGGACATTTTCTCTAACAAAATGATAATCCAAACCAAGATGTTTCATTTTGGAATGGAAGACAAGATTAGCAGTAACATACGTTGCACCCACGTTGTCACAAGTAGATCACCGTGCCGTAGTAATTTTATGACCAAGCTCTTGTAGTAAGTTACTAACCCACATTAGTTCACCTGTGGCATTGGCAACTACTCTATATTCAGCTTCAGTGGACGATCGTGCTCGTGTACGTTGTTTCCTCGAAGTCCAAGAGATTGGATTTTTACCTAAGTAAACAATGTGAGCTGTGGTAGAAATGTAGTCATCTTTATCACGAGCCCAATCCGCATTGGAGAATGCATGGAGAATGAGAGGAGAGTCTTTGTGTAAGGTTAGACCCATGTGTGAAGTGCCACTTAAGTAACGAAGTAAACGATGGAGTGATTGCATGTGTTGGTCAGTAGGACGTTGCATGTCTTGGGCTAACATGTTGACCGCGTAAGCAACATCGGCCGAGTGAGACCAAGATATTGGAGGCTGCCAATAAGTTGACGGTGATAGGCTCCCCATGAAGAGATAAGGGAGGGTGAGTGGCGAGAGGAGTAGCAACGGGTTTCGCGTCGGCCATGTTGGCTTTACATAAGAGTCTAGCAATGTATTGCTTTTGACTTAAGAAAAGGCCATGGGGATGTGGTATTACCTCTACTCCCAAAAAGTAGGAGAGGTCACCCAAATCCTTTAAGGAAAAACGAGCAGCAAGAGTGGTGATGAATTTGTCCAAAAAAAGAGTATCATCAACATAAACTAACAAGTAAATAATATTACCGTTTTTGCGGAGGGTAAATAAGGAAGAGTCCAAGATGGTGTTGCAGAACCCCAAGGAGATCAAGTGTTGTCGTAACTCGGTGTACCAAGCTCTCGGGGCTTGCTTTAAGCCATAAAGAGCTTTGTTTAGTTTACACACAAATGTGGGATTTTTTTGGGTCGCTATAACCTGGTGGTTGAGTGGTGCAGACAACACCAGTGAGAGTCCCTTGAAAAAATGCATTATTTATATCTAGTTGTCGAAGGGGACATGCTTGACTAACGGCAAGAGACAAAATTAATCGAACCGTGGCCGGTTTGACTACTGGGCTAAAAGTTTCACCGTAGTCAATACCCGATCGTTGATTAAAGCCTCGTGCAACATAACGAGCTTTATATTGAGTAATGCTTCCTTCTTTGTCCTTTTTAATACGAAAAACCCATTTACAACCAATCACATTTTGAGATGAAGAAGAAGGAACAAGATCCCATGTTTTATTTTTCACCAAAGCATTTATTTCTTCATCCATAGCAGCTCTCCAAATGGGACTTTTCAAGGCTTGGGTTATGTTTTTGGGAACCTCGATCACAATAGCTTGTGCGTGTAAGTTAAGTTTGTCAATCGGCTTCCTTATGCCATGTTTGAGACGGGTGGACATGTGGTGAGTTGGAGGAGGTGTAGTGGAGGTAGGAGAGTCATGAGATGTGGAGGAGTGGGCAGGGGATGTAGGTGATGGGTCTAATGTGTGGGTAGAGGGAGAGTGTGCAGCGGAAGATTGAAGTGGGGTGGATAATTGAATGAGTTTGAATCCTTGCCTTTCTTATTATCATAAGTGAGAATATATACAATATACAAGAGGATAATTAGCCTAAGATTAAGGTAACTGACTAGCTATAATTAGGCACTAAAGATATATTTTACAAACAAAGATATATACATAAAATCAGAATATATTATCATATATTCTAATATTCTAACACTCCCCCGCAGTCGAAGCGGGAGGATCACGAACGCTAAGGCTGTCTCGAAAATCGTCAAATAATATACGCGGAAGACCTTTTGTAAAGATGTCGGCAATTTGATATCGAGAGGGAACATGGAGAACTCGTACTTCGCCTTTAGCAACCTTTTCACGTACAAAATGAATGTCCATTTCAATATGCTTGGTGCGTTGATGTTGTACCGGATTCTTAGGATAAATAAATGGCACTCACATTGTCACAATAAACCAGGGTAGCTTTGTGAATGGGACAATGTAGTTCAAGTAACGAGTTAGGAGCCAACATGAATCGAATCGACATTAGCTACCCCCGGTACTCAGCTTCAGCACTAGAGCGGGACAACGTTGGTTGTCTTTTAGACGACCAAGAAAGCAAGTTGTCACCAAGAAAGACACAATAACCTGAAGTAGATCGTCTGGTATCTGGGCATCCTCCCCAATCAGCATCATTATAAGAAATGAGCTTATTAAGAGAGGATTTATATAAGTGTAGACCATAAGACAATGTACCTGCGAGATAGCGTAAAATACGCTTTAGAACGATCATATGCTCGTGTCGGGGATCATGCATGTGAAGACAAACTTGTTGAAGCTGCATAAGAGATGTCAGGTCTAGTGAAGGTAAGATACTGGAGTGCACCAGCAAGACTGCGATACTTAGTGGGATCCTCATAAGGTGAGTCCTTAGAGGCACTAAGTTTAGGTTTAGTGTCAACAGGAGTGGGACAAGAGCTACAGTTAGTCATGCCAGCTCTTGCAAGAATCTCCGTAGCATACTGTTTCTGAGATAAGAACATGCTAGTAGCATTGCGGGTCACAAAGAATCCCCGAGAAAGAAACTCGAGAGGACCCCGGATCTTTCATAGCAAATTCGGTTCCCCGGAAGAGCCATAAAATGCTTTCTCAATCGATCAGACGATGCTGTAAGAATGATATCATCAACATATAACAAAATATAAGCCATATCTGAGCCCTGTCTGTAAATAAACAATGAATGATCAGATATACTGTGAGAAAAACCAATAGTGGTAACAAAATCCGCAAAACGCTGATACTAGGCCCGAGGAGCCTGTTTTAGGCCATAAAGAGATTTCTTCAGTAAACACACATGATCAGGGCGACTGGGGTCGCGAAAACCCATGGGCTGATGCATATATACTGTTTCATTGAGGTAACCATGTAAAAAAGCATTCTTGACATCCAACTGGTGAATAGGCCAAGACTTAGAAAGAGCAATGCTAAGAACAATACGAATAGTGGCTTGTTTTACAACTGGGCTAAAAGTTTCATCACAATCAACTCCCTGTTGTTGAGTCTTCCCATCACCTACAAGACGGGCTTTATGCCGCTCAAATGAACCATCAGATTTCCGTTTATGACGAAAAATCCACATAGACCTAATGACATTCAGATCCTGTGGCCGAGGTACCAATTCCCATGTTTTATTATCAATAAGAGCATTAAATTCATTTAACATTGCATTTTTCCAATTTGGGTCACGAATAGCACTAACAGGATCCTTAGGAAGAGGGGATATGTCAGGGACAGTCATGGCATTAAAACTGGAAGAATATTTCGAATTGGGTTTGAAGATGCCATTTTTTGCTTGTGTGGACATTGGGTGGGGTGTAGGGCCTGGCAGAGAGGTGTGAGATGATGTAGGTGGGGCATGGGTTGATGTAGAGGGTAGGTGAGAAGCTGGCCCAGTCCGCATGGGGGAAGAGATAGGCGAACTGGGCTGCTGGACATGCTCACGCATGTTGACAGTACCGGGTGAGTAAAGAGAGGGGCTTGTGGGCCCATCAGACCCCATTGGCCCAGTAGGAGATGCGGAGGCAGTGGGCTGCTCCAAAGTAGCAGGGGGAGCGCTGGCTTTGTGATGTAAGTAGTGGTTAATTGGATTGGAATCCAGAAAATTATAGTCATCTATGTGAGGGGTGTGATGCTTAGAGAATGGAAATTCGGTTTCAACAAATTTCACATGACGACAAATAATTATTTTTCCACTAGACATATCATAGCATTTAGATCCCCGATGATTTGGAGCGGGACCAAGATAGACACAAGGAATGGACCTTTCTTGCAATTTGTGGATAGAAGTGGACGGAAGGAGAGGAAAACATAGACAACCAAAGACACGTAAATCCGAATAGAGAGGATCACATTGATATAGAATTTGAGTGGGGGACTTATATCCTAGGACTTTGGTTGGAAGAATGTTTAAAAGATATGTGGCCATTTCTAAAGCATGGTGCCAAAATGATAGAGGCAAAGAAGCATGAGCAAGTAATGTCCGAATTATGTTATTTATGGATTGTATGTGTCGTTCAGCTTTTCCGTTTTGAGGAGAAGTGTAGGGACAAGAGAGACGGAAAAGCATTCCATGGTGATCAAAGAACTCTGTAAGGGTGCCATTGATATATTCTGTGCCATTGTCACATTGAAAAGTTTTAATGTTACGTTTAAATTGAGTACGGACGAGATTATGGAAAGATTTAAACAAGTGTTTGACTTGGGATTTCTTGGCAATAGGAAATGTCCATAAAAATTTGTTGTAATCATCAAGAAACAGAACATAATAACAGTGGCCAGAAGAACTCATAACAGGAGATGTCCAAAGATCACTATGAATAATATCAAAAGGGAGAGTAGTGTGCGACACAGAATCATAAAAAGGTAATTTAGAGTGTTTTCCGAGAGGACATGAAAAACAATAAGAATTACAAGCCTTATTACAATCAATAAAATTTTGACTACTGAGTGATCTAAGAACAGCAGCACCAGGATGTCCTAAGCGAGGATGCCAAAGATATGAGGAAGTAGCAGTGAGAGCAGAATTGATTGGAGAAGTGGCTTGAGTGTTTGAGAAAATGGGATAAAGGTCACCGGTACTGTCACATCTCATTAGTCTGGCTCCCGTCTGTAAATCATTCACAGAAAAACCAAAGGAATCAAATTCAAGGGAAACGGAATTATCAGTTGTGAATTTACGGACGGATATTAAATTTTTAATCAATTTAGGAGCATGTAACACATTGTTCAAGGTAAAAGGAGGGTATGGGGATGGCAATGTAGTACTACCGTGACCAACAATTGGAATTAAATGACCACTACCAACAACAATGTTACTATTTTTAATGCTCGAATTGACATAAGAAGAAAGAATACCTGGGTCCGCAGTCATATGAGATGTAGCACCAGTGTCCATGTAATAATTCCCGTCAGGTTGAGAGAAAGAGAGGGTATGCATAGCGGCTTCAATGTCCGTGGGAGTGTAACTGTAGGAAGGAGCCACAACATTATAGGCTTAAGGACGAGTACCTAAAACGCCGGGCCCAGCAGGCCTTGAGTGAACGTTCTGACCAGCAGACCGCGGGGCCCAAGAGGCAGCAGGATATGGGCATGGTGGTGGCGTGGGCCACTGAGGAAGCCATGGACCCCAAGAGGCCCAGGGTTGCTGCTGCCAAGTGGGCGTGGGCCCAGTTTGAGATTGGGCTCCCTGCACATTATTATTTCGGCCCTTAGAAGAATTCTTAGAGTTAGACTTCTTTTGTTTATTATGCTTGGAGTCTTGGCGAGATGAAGACGGCCCGGGTGTTTCGGTCCGGGCCCATGGTCGCCGGAGCCGTGACGAGGGCGCGTGAGGGGGTTGCCGCAACCCCCTTCCTTAGCTAAGCGATTTTTGATAGTTCGTTCAGCAAGTTTGAGACGAGAACGACAACTCTCAAAGGAAGGAAGAGGTTCTTGGTTTTGTATAATATCCACCGTCCCGGCGTAAGCTTCAGGCAGCCCACCAGTGAGTTTAAGAACTAACCGGCTGTTGGAGAGAGGAGCATTAACATCGGCAAGTCGATCGGCTAATGACTTGATGTGATTACAATAATGATCAATGGAGGAAAAATTCTCAAAGTCAAGGGCGGCAAGTTCATCTTCAAGATGAGTAGCCCGAGAAACCTTGTTGTCCCGAAACATTGATTCGAGACGAGCCCACGCACCATGAGCAAAGATCGTGCCGCGTGAGCAAGATAGCGTGAAGAAGGTCCGTGGATATAGTCCCGTATATCCATTGAAGGACCGCGGCATCTAGGCGCTTCCATAAGGGCCGGGTCGGCGGCTTTCGGACGCGGCATATGCGGCTACCTCCGTGGCATCCGTAGGAGGGATGATGTGGTGGTGCAAATCATGAACCCTAACAAGAACCTTGAATAAGGCCGCCCAAGAGTGATACATACCATGCTCAGCATCCAATGTAATGGGAATAAGGGACTTAACATTGGTGATTGTCAAGGCAGGATGATATTTGGGTGTGTCGGCCATGGAGAATACGCAGCGGAAGAAGACAAGAGACGAGAAGAAGATAGGTGTTGTTAGGGAATGAGGATGGAAACCTAAACTGATACCATGAAAGAGTTTGAATCCTTGCCTTTCTCATTATCATAAGTGAGAATATATACAATATACAAGAGGATAATTAGCCTAAGATTAAGGTAACTGACTAGCTATAATTAGGCACTAAAGATATACTTTACAAACAAAGATATATACATAAAATCAGAATATATTATCATATATTCTAATAATAATGTTTGAGGGGGTGGGGTAGGAATGATATTGGAAGTAGCAGGGGTCAAAGTGGGTAATATTAAGGGTGCCCACTCATCTATGATGGAAGACAGTGAGGGTGAGGTTGTGTTTTTCTCTTTAAAAGGAAAATTATGTTCTACAAAGTGAACATGTCTAGAAGTGTAAATGCGATGGGAGGTAAGGTCTAAACAATTGTAAGCACTTTGGGTGGGAGAATAGCCTATAAAAACACAAGGCTTGGATTTTGGGTCGAGTTTGTGTTTGGTGTAGGGTTTTAGCCAAGGGTAGCAAAGGCACCCAAAACTACGAAGTTTAGTGTAGTTCGGCGAAAAACCAAATAATTTGGAAAAGGGTGACTCATTATTTAGTGTAGGAGTGGGTAGACGGTTTATGAGATAGGCGGGAGTAGAGCAAGCGTGAGGCCAATACTCTAGAGGCATGTTGGCGTGAGATAGAAGAGTTAAGAATGTTTCAACAATGTGACGATGTCGGCGTTCGGAATAGCCATTATGCTGAGGGGTGTGAGGAGGAGTTGTGAGATCAAAAATGCCATCAAGTGACAGGAAGTCCTTTAGAGCTTCATATTCTCCGCCATTATCAGAATATAAGGTTTTGAGAGGAAGTTGAAAATATTTTTCCACAAGAGCTTTGTAACGAATAAATATTGTTTTGGTTTCAGATTTTTGTTTTAGATGATAGAGCCAAATGTATTTGGTATAGTGATCGACAAATATTAAGTAATACTTATAACCATCATGAGAATACACGGGGGAGGTCCATAAGTCGGTATACACATATTGTAAGGGAGCGGTAGAATGAATTGATGAAGTAGAAAAAGGGAGTTGATGACTTTTATTGCAAGCACATGAATTACAATTTAAAGTAGAAAAACTAGGAACAATGAGTTTATTATTGGAAATAATTTATCTAAAAACATTCTTAGAGGGATGCCCTAGACGGTGATGCCAATCAAGAGGAGTGGTTGTTGTGCTTGCGTAGACCTTAGGAGAGTGGGTTTGAACTTCATAGATTCCCGAATTAGTTTGCCCCTGGAAGAGAGATGCCCCCGTTGTGAGATCCTTCACAAGAAAAGAGTTGGATGAAAAAATAACAGAAACATTATTATCTTGACATAGTTGAGAGATAGAAATTATATTTTTAGAAATGGCGGGAACAACAAGAACATTATTATGGTGAAGAGAAGAAGAAGAGAGAGAGAGAGAGCCAAAATGAGTAATAGTAAGACCCATACCATCACCAACTATGAGTTCCTCAGTTCCGTCATATGGAGCGTGCAAGGAGAGATTATTGAGGTATGCAGTAATATGGTGTGAAGCACCACTATCGAGAAGCCAAGGAGAGTTAGATGAGGATGAGGAAGCAAGGCTAACCGTGTGTGCTTGAGGTTTAGAGTGAGGACGTGGTTGCAGGTGAGGAGTAGCAGGGGGTGTGGCATTAGGAAACCGTTGAGTAAACATTGGGCACTGAGCAACAACATGACCTTGAACCCGGCACCATTGACATTTGCCTAGAAAAGGACGAGGTTGGGAATTAGAGGGAGTAGGCAGAATACCTGATCCAGTAGTGCGATTATTATTACCATAGCTACGAGCATGGGGCCTAGTGGAAGCAGCAAATACTGTGGCTGGGAGTGAAGACTCAATACGAGTTTGTTGTAGGGAGAGCTCTTTGTTAATTAGCTTCTCATGCAATTCCTCAAAGGAAATTGGAGAGTCCCTTGCATTAACCGATTCAATGACAGAGGTGAATGAGTCATCGAGACCACAGAGAACCCGATCAATCAGATCTTCATGCTCCATTTTCTTACCCAAAGCTGCAAGTTGGTCCGCACAAGCCTTAATGGCTTGCATGAACTCGGTTACGGAGCGGCTTCCTTTTGTAGTTCGGTTGAGTTGGTCTTTAATTTGTTTAATATGACCACGACTAGGCGTGGCATATGTTTTAGCCAGAATGTCCCATATTTCTGTAGAGGCACGAGCTTGAGAGACAATAGGAACAAGAGTTGGGGAGAGGGTACCTATAAGAGCACCAACAAGAAGCTTGTCTTGGCGAGCCCAAAAGGAGAAGTCGGGGTTGGTGGTTTCCATATCATCAACAGTGATGACAGGAGAAGGATAGGGAAAAGAACCATCAACATATTTGAAGAGGTCGTGACCGAAGAGGATGGAGGATGGCTTCGATCTACATCTTCCAAGAGAGGTAGTTTGTGGGGGTTAGTTTGATGGTATTATGAATATTGAGAAAAGTGAAGGGTCTTGTGGGATCACTGTCATTGGGAATTTGGTAGGAAGGAATGGGGTTTGCCATGACTGGGAGTGAGAGAGAAGAAGGGATGAGGGTGGGTAGGATAAAGGATCAGACGTCTGATACCATATAGAAGATGATAGTTTGAAGGACTTGAGTATTCTTATTATTCACAACAATATATAGTAATACAGCTTGAGCAATACGTTTACAAGAAAGGCAAAGAAAGATTACAGAAGAAATCTATCCTAGAAATAAGGAGAATAAAATACCAAGATAATATTTACACTATAGCTATATAGAAAGAAATCACTATAATTATGCTGTAACTATCTATGAAGCACGGATACGGCGGTTGAGTGCCGTATCCCGTACCGGGTACGGGTACGATCCGGGTACGGTACGGATACGGGGTGGATTCGTACCCAAACCGTACCCGGGAGGGTGGGTACGAGTGCTTCTCATGGGGACGACTCCGCTACGGATATGGGCTGCAAGAAACGTACCCATGTCACTTCCATGAAATTCCCGGAGGAAAAAACTAAAAAAAATACTTGAGAAATTCGAGCCCTAATCATTTAGATGAAGAAGAAGAGAAGAGAGGAAGAAGAAAAAGAAACGAAGAAGTCGAAAATGGAGGAAGAAGAAGACGAAAAGACGGTAAAAAAGAAAAAAACTCACTGGCCCCCTTCTTACGGTTGTCATTTTTAGTTTTTTAAATCCCCACCCTTCTTTGTTTTTTTAAAGTAAATCGAAAAGTGGAAATTAAGTGCCGCTACTTGCGTAGTGCCCACCGCCCACCGCCTCCGCCTGCGCCTCTACGCCTCGCCGTTGGTTGGCTTGGTACTCACCGAGTCACCGGGCCCCCTCCCTCCTTTATAGTTGAGTCTTGTTTTGTTTTTTAAATCCCCTTCACTTCTTTCTTTGTTGTCATTTTTCTAGGAAAAGATGTTATCATTTCCTTTATTAAGTTAATAAGTTTGTACTTCTTCTTTTTCGTTTTAAATTATTATTATTATTGTTATTATTATTATTATCAAATTAGTGAATAACAATACTAATCATAAAAACAAAAACACACAAACAACTATAATTACATATATTATTTTTGTTAAATTTTTTTTTTGCCGAATCCAAGCCGTACCCGTTTTTTAAAATTTTGATTTTTCCGTTTTCCGTCCCCGTACCCGTCCCCGTATCCGTTTCCGTATCCGTATCGGTGCTACCTAGGTAACTATATAGAAAGAAATCACTAAGATTATGCTAAGCATTGACCATGAGTAGGTCAATCCTTATCATGCTATCCGTCCGTTTGTCGCCATTATCAAATATCAATGATTGCCACTAAATTTGTTTTGAGTTTGATTTTGGGATCCAAAACTTTAAATAAAACAGGCGTGAGCCATAAGAAACGGAGCCATTTTGAGCAACTTATCTGACTTGCCTTTAACTTGCAATAGAGAAGAACTTAAATCTGTTACTCCTATTTGTTTCCCTTGACAAATGACAACCCCCCAAACCCGGGTTGAAAAATCTCTAATTCGATACGCCAACTGTGTACCTGACAAGTTACAAGTATTTTGGATCGATTTAACACTAGATCGACCTACTTTGGACAATTCGAATTCGCCTACCCGTATAATAAATAGACTTTGTTTGTAATAAGTTTTGTAAGAAAATATCTTTTAAGATACATTCACATTTTGTAAGTGAACATTTTATATGACACTTTTTATCAAAATAAGTTGGGGAGAACAGGCCCTATATGTGCTCCTAAAGTCAATCAATTTCAAGCGATACTTCATACCTTGCAATGTTTCTATAAAATGCTAATAAAATTTCAGCAGCATCAAACAATCTGTTATAAGATCATATAGGAAATATACCTTATGAGAGCGAATATTGCAATAAATGTTTCTTAATCTTATAAGATCCTTAAACTCAAATACTTTATAATTGTTTGATAGGTAATAATAAATGCGGTAATTATGATAACACTTTATAAAATAATTGTATATTTTGATGCAAATGTCCATGATAATGCTTCTCAATCTGATAGTCTAGGTACCCTGTCAGTATGTCACACATTACTATTGAATTTAAGATATGATGAAATTCAACCCAACATCAATAATTTTTTTTAATTGTCAATAAAAAGTAGGTAATCTATCCAATGGATAAATGAAACTATCTCTGAATATATATATATATTATCTTCCTTTTAAAATTTGCATCATCACCTGTTATTACTTTTGAAGTGCAGGATATAAAGTGATAACAAAAAATTATAAACAAAACCGCATGTTAGAAAATGTATATTTAACTTCAAGGATTTTAAGTCTCGTGTTTTGGAGTTCAGCTTCTTGTTCAAATTTTTGGTATCTCCAATCTTATCTTTTCGAATTACTCCAACTTCTTTTGGCTATTTTTTAAGTGTACAATTTGACTTTTGCACATTTATCTACAAATTCAACTATATTTTATAATGGGTTTGACTGCATTTTTTTCATATATAATTTTTTTTAAAAAAAGTGTTAATCATGTTTGACATACGTTACTAAATTATCCTACATATCAATGTATATGTTCAACATATTAAACTTTTATAATTTTTCCTAATAAAATTGTTCGGATATTATCTTCGCTAAGCTTATACCGTATTACACCTAAAATTATTTTCTACTCATTTAAAGTTATACAAATAAGTATTAAAAATATAACACCCTCAATACACAGTATACCCGAATGTACGTATAACATAAATGGCCAATCTTCAAGAGCATCAAAAGTATCATAGTCGATAAATTCTTTTAGGGATCTCATATAAGAAAGAAAGTTAAAGAAAGAAAATGGAGTGGCGGGCGCCACACTCAACGCGGCAAAGAGATGACGCCACTTGACGACACTTACGCTACATATATTTTTCCTTCACTACATCTCCTACATACACCACCCTATAAAATCACTTTCTTCCCCTCTTCATTTCTCTTCTACTCTAAAACCTCTCCATCCAAACACAACCCCTTAAAAACTTCTTTTTTATCCCAAAAACAATGGAAGAAGAATTCCAAGAATCCGACGTCGTATTTTCTGATTACTACAAACCTCATTCCCATTACCATATTCAGCTAGGGAAAAGGCACAAGAAGAAGAAACAAAGGCGAAACCGCTGCGACAAATCTCCACCGTTGGATATACCTGATTCCGTTAATGCAATAAGGTTCGTTGATCGTATGATCGAGGATGATGATGATCTTGAATGTGACAATGAAGATTGGGAAGGAAATATGTTGCCGCCACACCTGATCATAGCCCAAAGAATAAATAGTTATTATAATGTGAGAAGGAAAATGGCGTGTTCGTTGTATATTGAAGATGAGAAAGGGAGAATTTTAAAGGGTAGGAATTTGTTTGAAGTTAGGAACTCCATTCTTCGCTTGACTGGTTTCATTGAAACGTGACCGTTTTGATCATCTTCACATCTTACGTAAATGGATTCTATTCTTTTCATTATTTTATACTTTGTTTTGATTTTCTAGTTTTATTATTGTTAGTTTTGTAGACACGCAATTAAATTATTTTGAGATTAAAGTCCGGGAAATTTCCTTATATGAATTATGGAAGCTCGATCAATCCGTAAACAGAAATGTGTTCATGATTTTAGAAGTTATTCTAATTATATTTTTTCCATCAAAGAGTTTCTACATTATTATATTCGCGATATTTTTTTTTTGCGATTACCTTTTTTTGTTGGAAATTCAGTAAGGAGTGTGTAATTTTGGAGTTCAAATCTTTTGTCCCACATTTTGGGTACCACTTATGTGCCATTAATTTTTATTGGTCAATTAGAGTGTTATCAATATTTAATTATTAAGTAGTAGATTATAGAAATAATAATAACCAATAAAAAATAGTGGCATACTGCATGTAAATGGTACACTCAAATTTTTTTTTATAAGGTAAGATGAATTCCGTTGCAAGTTGGGCGAAAATTGGGGATCCCTCCTTACAAGGGGTGAGACTCGATCCCAAGATCTTTGGGATCGGAGGTGATGCCAATACCACTAGGCTATCACCTGCTGTTCATGGTACACTCAAATTGGGATAGAAGATTTTAATTCGTAGTTTTAGACTTTTAGTTGCAAGATTGGACAAAATACTGATATATAGCTAGCTATACTTTACTTAATCTGTATATCCTTCCCTTTATTTTAAGGAAAAATTAATTTTAATAATCGATCCAACCTTTGGACCGTTCGCTTAAATTAATCTCACCTTTTGATTATTTTTTAATAATCCAACCTTTTAGCTGTATTTGCTCATAATGAACCGTGACCTGTTGAAACAAGTTGGTGACCAGTAGAATGGGTTCATTGTAACACGTGTCTTTTTTTAATTCGTTGTAACTTAATTAATCAATTTTAATTTTATTTAACCCAACCAAAACTAATTTAACCACTAACCACTAGACTAACCCACCAACCACCACCCTTACTGTCAACAACAACACCTGTCCACCACCACTTCCACCCCTCTCTGACTCAACCACCAAGAAACCACCTTCTCCAGCCTCCATTTATCTCTCCTCCCCACCATAAACCAACACCCAACCCCACCCAACTACTACACAGTGCATCAACTCCACCATTAAACTCATGGGCCCCGAATCACACCAATTCTGGAGCATCCATTTCCTCTTCCCCGGATCACAAACCATCCATCTCTCTGTTTGAGCGAACGACCTCGTGTCAAATTTTGGGTCGGGTTCGAGGTTGTTGACGAACAGTAGGTTGGGTGTAAGAGAGAGAGAGAGTGGTTGATGAAGAAGAGGAGGAGAGTGTGACGTGGAGAAGAGAGAGAGTGTGTGGGATCGAATTCAAACCAATTATGTAAGATGCTTGCAGGCGGCGGAGTAGGGTGCTCGCGGGCAGGCGCAGTAAGGTGCTCGCGGGCGGCGGAGTAGGGCGCTCACTAGGGGGTAGGGTGGGGAGGAGGGGGTGCTTGCGGCGACGGAGTTGAGAGCTCACGGGGGGGTGGGTGGGGGGTGGGGAGGGGGGGCTCGCCGGCGGTGGAGTGGGGGTGCTCACGGTGGGGGGTAGAGGAGGGCGGGGAGGCGAGGGGGTGCTGGTGAGTACGAAGGGCGGTAAGGGGGAGGAAGAGAGATAGGGAGGGAGGGGTTAGAGAAAAAAAAGAGAGATGGAAAAAAATTAATTTTACAACTTCAACAGGTTACCGGTTTCATGGTTCAATGTGAGCAGATACAGATAAAAGGCTGGATTGTTAAAAAAAATAATCAAAAGGTGGGATTAATTTGAGCGAACGGCCCAAAGTTTGGATTATTAGAATAAATTTTTCCTTATTTAATAATATTCATTTTGATTGTGTTGAAAGAGATGTTAACGAACTATCTCTGTAGTTTTGCACCGAAATGGATTTTTAAATATCATTCGCCAATTTCCATTTGACTTTTTATTTATGAACCTGTATTATGTGTGACGTGTCTCACCAACAACATGGTGAGACAACTTACAGTCGAGAGGTGTCAAAAATAAATCTGACTCAATCTACGGGACCACCCAAAAGTTTAAGGTCCAAAACTCGACCTATTCCGATTCAAAGTCAACTCGGACCCAATCAGACATGTTAAAATCAAAATCCGGCCCGAGTTATCCTAAACCTAGTTGGACACGATATCTACGACCCATAACCAATTTGTATCCAAACTGAAAATAACCTGAACCAAGCTAGATCCGACAATGACCTGTGCGTTTTTCGGCTAGCTCGGCACACGCACATCGTGGCGAGGCCACTGCTTTGGACTTTTACGTTATTCATCAATTGCTATATAGTTTGCCCACTCTTATATTCTGCAGTAGCTGAGCCTTTCGTAACTCCTTAATTTTCCCCTTATGCTTCTGACTGCTATGCTTTCCTCTCAGTAGTAAGGCTATATATATCAATATTTTCTTCTTCTGATACATAGTTTTCTAAATACAAGCTCAAAGAAAGTATTGTTTATGATGTTTTGTGTTTCTCTTCTCTATTTTTTTGAATGCACCATTAGGACAGTGATCTATATAGGCCCTATTTGGTTGTTAGCTGCTAGCTGATTATATTAGCTAATTTGACTAGCTGATTGTATAAGGGTGTTGGGTAAGTATATGATAGTTGATCGCATAATAATTGTGTAAAATAAACAATAAAGACATGTACGTTCTTGTCTTATTGTTTCTTAATGTAATTTCAAGAATTTTAGGACATAAATATAAGTTCACAAGTGGAAAAAAACCTCAAATGATACAAAACAACAGATCCGGTTTTGAAAAAATCGGATAATTAAGTTAGTTTAGTATTTTTTGGCGTAAATTGGAAACAGAAATAAATGATCGGGTTAGCCTAAAAAACCGGATCAGTTTTTGTTAACTAATCCCATTTTTAGGCCCGGATCAGTGAGGAGTCCCATGACAAGGCCCAACAGCGGACAACCCAAACGTCCCCCTATAATATTGACGTCCCTCTCTCCCTAAACCCTACATACTCACCCAATCTCCTTCTCTCTCCTAAACACTTCAGCCCCCAATTCCTTCTCCGTCCTGCCCTCAACCCAAACCACTCCATCCCCAATCTCCTTTTCTTCTTCCTTCTGCTCTCCTCAACGACTCAACCCAGCCCCAATCTTTCTCTTCTCCCTAGCCGACTATGCCATCACCAAAATACCCTATCTCCTTCCTTTCCTCCCTCTCTCTATTCCTAGAAGAAATTCGTCTCTGGAACGCTACCTGCTCATCACTCACTACCATTGTAATAGCCCATGTTTTTAAGCCGATTTATTAGAGGCTAGTTATATAGCTTAGCTTACTATGATATTTTTGGTATATATTGAATTTTAATGTTCACAGATAAAAGGGAAAAACAATGTTATATTGTAAAATGATATTTGCTTATATGGATTTATGATTTATATTTTTATTTTAGAAAAGAAAGAAATGAAAGTCTATTCTCTCTCTTCGTGTCTCAACCAAAGAAAGTCATAATTCTTCCTCTTCTTCGTGTCGTTTGGAGATTCAGCCAACCCATAGCATGAAGTGTATCATTCTCCTTCAATTAACATGCTCTTTTAATCTCTCAAACCTCAAGTTATATCATTTGTTCGGTAATTACTATTTGAAGTTATTGAAGACCCAAAACCCTTAAGTTTTCTCTCTCCTCTGTTTTTTCGACAATCTGTTTCCTCAATTATCTACAACATTCAATTCAGTTTCGTTCTTTGTTTCTGCATCAAAGTTGTAGATCTCTTCGAGTTATTGAATTTAGGCTCAAAACTTTCTTCAATCGGAGTTCGGAGCTATGAGTTATGCCCTTTGCAAGTTTGGTGTTGCTTCTTGAACTTTTGATGCGTTGCCGCTTGTGTGTTCTTTCGTGCTACAGTGCTGCTGCGTGTGTGTGTGTGATTGATGCATAGTTGTTGTTGGTGCTTGCAACCATCATCTCCTTCATCTCTTTTATGGAGGTATAAGTATAAGCTCTCTTCCTCCTCTTTTCAATTCCAAGAATTCAAATCCCTCTTGAAAATGGGTTTTATATCAATTTCTGATTTCACAAATAAATTGAGTTATTAATCTTGCTTTTGATATGCAAAAATCAGTTTGTGGTATAGTTTGTTAAACTTAAAGATTGAATCTTCCCTTTTTATTTAATGGATTGGAGCTTATAGTATGAATTGATCCTTCTTAACTAAGATTATAAAATCTGATTTATATAAATTATATTGTTTGATTATATTCTCTATAAATTAGAATGGGGAATTAGAGTTATCATGTGAGATAGAAAATGTGAGTTGATTAGTGAAATAGTTTGTATATAAAGGTTTGTGGTTAGTTCATAAAAGAATTTAGAAAGTATAAGAAATTAGTTTTCTTATCTGAAATGTAGTGAGAAAGGTTGCTAATTGTTGTTATTGTTGTTGAGGTGAATCATTGTGGAATTCAAGCTCATTTGAGCAAAAATAATGGATTATTAGAATCCATTTCGGGGCTTGAGCAATATTTGAAGATTAAGTTAAGGTACACATTGTCCTTCCACTTTCCAATTTGGAATTGATGTTTTACATGAATTTCATGATTTACGTAAAGTAAATGAACATTTGACTCAAGCTTGTTATGTTATTGTGATCATTAAGTTGAAAAATGTTCGAAAGTGTAATTTGAACCTTCATGAGTATAATTACATTCGAAAACGTGTGTGTTAATGATCAAAGCTAAGTTGCCTATATATTGAGTTTTATAAGTTAAATCTACAATTACTATTGTGATAAGGTTATTTTGAAAGAGGGAGAGCTAAGAAGAGTGCTCAGAAGGGTAAAGGCAAGAATATAGGTCCGTCTTCTTCCCCGGGGAAGAAAATGAAATCGGTAGATGAGGTTACAGGAGTAGAGCCCATAAATGTGCCTAGTGCGATTATAGAGCAAGAGGGTTTAGTTGAACAAGTACTGGAGGAAATTACTGTGGTTCCGCCGCCTCCGACAATGGAGGAAAGGATTCAACAAGTAGCGGAAAAAGCTACATTCTCAGAATGGCTGAATGTGATGAATAGCGGTGCAAAATTGCCCAAAACAGCAAGGAGGATGTATTGGGCTGACGATGTTGACAATGTGCAGGTAACTAAAACCTCCTCTGTAGTTACAATTAAAGCGGATGAAATTCAAGAGGAGATAGAATATTGGTCTTCTGCCGTAATATGCTATGTTTTAGGTGCTAATCCGCCATTGAATGTTATGGATGGATACTTTAGAAGAATTTGGGGAAATTTGGGAATTGACAAAATTGCTATGGTTGGGCGAGGGATTTTTCTGGTTAGATTTGATAATGTTGAAGCTAGTTTGAAGGTGACTACCGAGGGGTTTCACTTTTTCGACCAGAAACCTCTCATTACTAGGATCTGGGATCCGGACATGCCACTTGAAAAAACGAATGTTGAATCTGTTCCTATTTGGATTAAGTTACCTGGATTAGCAATCAAATATTGGGGAGAGAGAAGTTTGTATAAGATTGCTAGTTTAGTTGGTAAACCTGTGAAAATGGATAATGCTACGAAAGCTCGGGATAGATTGAATTATGCCAGGTTGATGGTTGAAGTTCCAATGAAACAGGAGTTGCCTGAGGTGATTAGTTTTTGTAATGAGCATGGGGTGGAGGTGGAGCAACGCATAGAATATGAGTGGCGGCCAATTGTTTGCAAAAAATGCTCTGGTATGGGGCATGTTGAGGAAGATTGTAGGAAGGGTGCAGGTAGGAAGGTGTGGGTGCCAAAACAGAAAAGAGTTGTTGATCAGGACGGGTTTCAGCAAGTAGGCAATAGGAGGATTGTTCAGTAGGCTGAGGAGAATGTGGTCCCAGTGCATAACCCATTTAATGCTCTTCTTGAAGCAGCGGAGGAAAATAGCAGGGTTGATGAGATACCTGAGGTAGCAGTGGAAGTTCCTGTGGGTTCAGTTGGAGTAAGTCAGTTAAATGTGGCAAATACAGTGAATAGGCAGGGGTTGACAACCCCTTTGCCTAATGGATAACATCATTGCTTGGAACATAAGAGGGTTGAATAGCAATGTGAAGCAACAGGAGGTGAGAAAGTTTATTCTTTCTCAGAATGTTAAGCTTTTCAGCCTTCTTGAGACTAGAGTGAAGAACCACAATATGGGAAAAGTTTATCTAAACTTATGTCCAGGGTGGTGCTTCACTCATAATAATGCTCATCATGAGAATGGAAGAATAATAGTGGGATGGTGGCCAGGTGCTTTCCAGGTTAACATATTGGATATGACTAGCCAGTATATTCACTGTGCAATTCAGCCTAGTCAGGGTACAACTGAGTTTTGGTGCACGTTTGTGTATGGGTTTGATGACTGTCATAGTAGAAATGAATTATGGACAGGGCTGAAAACCATTGCAAGCAAGTGTAAGGGACCTTGGGTGGTGCTTGGCGACTTCAATGCTCTATCTAGTGTAGAAGACAGACTAGGGAGTGTTGTAAGATTGGCAGAAATTGGTCCTATGTTGGACTGTATAAATGTTTGTGGGTTGGTTGATATAAAAGCAAGTGGTAGGCACTACACTTGGACAAACAAGCAGGAGGGGGATGCTAGAGTGTTCTCTAGGATTGACAGAGCTTTAGTAAATGATAGATGGCTGGATGAATTTGCGCTTGCTGAAGTTGCTTTTTTACCTGAAGGTAATTTTGATCACACACCTTTTTTGCTGAGTGTATATCCTGAAATTCAACAAAAGAAACCATTCAGATTTTGTAATGCTTGGTGTGCCTAATTAATTCTATTGGATACTGTGAAAATAGAATGGAGTAAGACAGTGAGAGGTTGCCTTATGTATAGGGTTGTGGAGAAACTCAAAGGGGTTAGAAATGCGTTGAGAAATCTAAGGAAGCAAGGGTTTGGTGATGTGGAGATGGAGGAGATTAAAGCCAAAGAAGCTCTGGATGCTACACAAACTGATCTGCATTCCAACCCTAATAATGGTGATTTGATTAGTAAGGAAAGATTGGCCAGAGAAAGGTATTCCACTGCTAAAAAGAACATATGTTCAATGTTGTAGCAGAAAGCCAAGCTCAGTTGGCTAAGGTGTGGTGATGAGAACACTAAGGTGTTCTATCAAGCCATTAAAGCTAGAAGGGTGAGCAATAGGATTCATGCTGTCAATAATTGCTCAGGTGATTGGATCAATACTCCTGAGGGGGTCAAAGAAGCTTTCCTAAGCTTATATTTAAGCCTTTTCGCTGAAAAGAAGCAACAACGTCCTGTTCTGGCTGGTCTTGTGAATAGAGGAAAGAAACTGACTGGTCACCACATGAGGATCCTTGATGCTCCTTTTACAAGAGATGATGTTAGAAGAGTAATTTTCAACATACCAGATGAAAAAGCTCCAGGAGCTGATGGTTTCAACAGTTGCTTTTTCAAGCACAGTTGGGATGTTATTGGAGAGGAGGTCTTTGACGCAGTCCTTGACTTCTTCAAGACTGGGAAGCCTCTCAAGGTAATTAATGTCACCACGCTTACCTTAGTTCCCAAAGTTACTTGCCCTGGTAGTGTAACTGAATATAGGCCAATTGCTTGCTGCTCTATCTTATATAAGTGCATAACAAAGTTAATCAGTGAAAAGTTAAATAAAATTTTGCCTGATATAGTGTCCCCTAGTCAAGGCGCTTTTGTTGCTGGCAGGAGCATAATTCATAATGTGATGTTATGCCAGGATCTAGTTAAATTGTATAATAGGAAGGCCTCAAGAGCCTGTTGTATGATGAAGCTAGATTTAAAAAAAGCCTATGATACCATAAACTGGCAATTTATTCAGCAGATGCTTGAGGGTGTTGGTTTCCTAGCTGGTTTGTTCAACAAATTATGACTTGTACAACCACTCTTAAGTTCTCAATTATGATGAATGGATCCCCTATTGGTTTCTTTGGGGTTCAAAGAGGTCTGAGACAGGGGGATCCCTTGTCCCCTCTGCTCTTTGCTCTTGGCATGGACTATCTTGACAGGGTGTTAAGCTTTATTGGTGAACAGGAGGGTTTTAAGTTTCATGTAAGATGCAAGGATATGAAACTTTCACACTTGTGCTTCGCTGATGACCTTCTGCTTTTCTGCAATGGTGACTTCAGATCTATATATACATTACTACAAGGTTTCCAGATGTTCTCCCATGCTTCTGGGCTTGAGGTTAATAAGGCTAAATCTGAGGTGTACTATGCAGGCATGGATGATAATGAAATTCAAAGGGTGACTGATGTAAGTGGGTTCCATGTGGGTTCTCTGCCCTTTAAATATTTGGGTGCTCCAATATCAACTACTAAGCTGAAAGCGAAAGACTGCCAGGTTTTGATTGAGAAGATGGTTAGCAGAATTAGAATTTGGAGTACAAGACACCTCTCTTTTGCAGCAAGATGTCAGTTAGTGAATAGTGTGCTAATGAGCATTCATGTGTATTGGGGCCAAATTTTTGTGCTTCCTAAGCATATTCTAAAGGAAGTGAACAGTATCTGTAGGAACTTCTTGTGGAGTGGGACTCACAATGATTCCAAGTCTGGAGCTGTGAATTGGGACCAGTTATGCAAAACGAAGGCTACAGGGGGTCTTGGTATTAGAGACACTCATTTATGGAACATGATTGCAATCAGCAAGCTGGCTTGGTCTGTGTCCCAGAAAAAAGACAACTTGTGGGTTAAGTGGGTGAGTGAGCTCTATGTGCAAGATAATACTTGGGGCAACTATGAAGCCCCAAACAATGCCAGTTGGGCTTCGAAGTATATATGTGCTGCTAAAAATGAGCTTAATACAAGGTTGAATGGAGACTCATGGCTAAGAGATCCTACTCTCAGTATTAGTAAGCACTATAATGCTATTAGAAGGACTGGGGATAAGGTGCAGTGGTGCAGGAGTGTTTGGAACAAGTTTTCTCAGCCTAAGCACAGAATGATTCAGTGGATGGCAGTGCAAAATAGGTTGAAAACGAAAGCAAGGCTTAACAGGATGGATATCAGTCAGGATGACTTATGTGTGGTGTGTGGCTCCTTTCCTGAAACAATTGAGCATCTAATGTTTGACTGTCATTATAGTTGGCAGTGTATGGATAGACTGATGCTCTGGTTGAATGTGCAATGGAGAGGCAGGGATCTGCTACACTTATGCAGATGGGCAAGAGATAGATATACAGGTTCCAGAGTGCAAAAACAGGTAGTGTTAGCTGCCATTGCTGTTGCTGTCTATTTCATTTGGAAAAATCGCAATCACGCTTTTTGGGAGAATATTGTTAGTATGATAGAGTATACTGTGCAAGAGATAAAATTCATTGTTAAGCATAGATGTTTACAGCTTCTTAGAATTAAAGTAAGTGATAGAGATAGAAGATGGATCGAAAGTTTGTAATTACCTGGGATTGTCCAGTTTAGTGGTGTGATTGCTTTGCAATCTTAGGTTGTTTGTGGTTTTGAGCTTTTTATGTTTACTTAATTTCCAAAAAAAAAAAAGGTTATTTTGAATTAGTCTTGACAATATTTGCTACATTAATTATTATAGATTTGATATTTATAATGATTTCATGGATGCTGGATTATGAGTTCATAAATTGGTATGTTTTACTAATGTATATATCATTTCCGAAATTAAGTTGATTGAGCACACTTTGTGTTAAGTGACCTAAATATAAGGACTGAAAGCTCATGGATTTCGGGTACATTTTTAGTGAAATATTATGGAAGAGTTTTCAGATATATGGACTTTACAAGATCTTTTATTTGCTTTAAGTCAATAAGATTTTAGGAATGTTATTTTTCTTAAGCGATCTCTAATCTAAAGATTTGCATACTGATTTCAAAAATTCAATTAGGAACCTTATTGAAGGAGATTATCAGAAGTACTGGTATAATACATAAGGTCGTATCTCGAGGACATATTGTTAAAAGTTAAGTTATTTAAATTAGAAGATAATCGTCGAAGAAATCTTTTGAGGAATTATGTCTTATTGAATTGGAAATCTATGTTGGAATGGATGCGAGATGAATATTAATTGAGTAAATTCTTATTCAAGGAAAGATTTTCGTTTTAGTAAGTAGTGGAAGGGCTATTGCGACCTCGCCGTTCCTATTGGAGTAGTTACTGACTGGGCCTTGAATTCAGCGGGAGGTAATATCTAACTAATTAGTAGTTAGTAATAGCGCAATAGAGTTTGTATACAAACTCAAAAAAGTCTCTGAGTACTCCGGTATTGGATTTATTGGATTGGTTCATTCAATTAATAGTCCGAAATCTTTTTGACTCTGTACCATGGATTTCACTATTATTAGTAAACAATAATGGAATAATTCCTTCATATTCATAGAAATAGGGGACATGATTCATATGGATATTGTAAGAAGACTTCTACCTCCAAGTTTAACTCAGACGTCGCTCGCTTCTTTTTGGGTGTGAAGCAGTGTCAAACCAAAATACCCAACAAGCATTAGCTCTCCCTGAAAAGGAGGTGATCCAGCCGCACCTTCCAGTACGGCTACCTTGTTACGACTTCACTCCAGTCACTAGCCCTGCCTTCGGCATCCCCCTCCTTGCGGTTAAGGTATGAGGAATTCTATTTTAAGAATACGAAGTGTGATACGAGAATGTTATATTAGTAAATAAAGTTGTGACTCAGAAGTGAGTACAAAATGTATCCGTTAATGGGTTAGTAAAGCTGATACGGTTATGATGTGGGTATTTGAGGAGTCAAAGATAGTTATTACATGAGAACGTTAAGACTGGAAATTAAGAGAATATGAGGTAAGTTTTGGAGTTTAACGTCAACTAATGGTTTACTAGGATTATTACTAAAACTTCAAAGTTATTAAAGACAACGAACTCATTGAGGACACATAAGGGATCAATGGACCTCGAATATTGGGAAATAAGATTAGAGATACGAATGGCATAATATTATTAGTGGTATAAGAGATTGAAATCTAAGAGATGGTTCGAAATAGTTGTGTCAATAATAAATGGGAACTCTTTTGTTTGAATTACGAGAAGTTATATCTTATGGGTATGACACTATCCGAGTTGGGGAATGTTTTCTTATAAATATTGGAATGGGGTAAGCTATAGAGGTTAACAGATTAATTTTCTATGTGAAGTATAAGACTAATTACAGAATTGGAAGTAATGAGGATGTAATCTGCCATTGTAGAGCACTTGGGGTTAGAATTGTGACCCGATTACAAAGAAATTATAAATTTAAGATTAATGAGGACATAGAGTTAAATAATGGGATGATTAACTACAATTGACTATTTGAGTCGTTGAATTGGAAATCATGGCAAAGGATTCAGAGTAAGATGTCATAGAGTTGTGAGAATTACATATATTTAAGAGAACATAGTATGGGTATTAAAGTATGAAATACTAATGGCATAAAATTGAAAATGCAAACACTATTTTGGCAATACGGAGTTGATGTATTGAATATGAACCCAATCATGATTGGAAAGTTATATGATAGAACCTATGGTTGGATTGCTTTTAGTATGAGAAACTTAAATATGTTATGAACAACAATTTGTTTAATGTCAAATGACTTTAAGGAGATGAAGATAATTCAAGATTTCGGATGTTGAACAATACTAAGTAATTTAGAATTGTGAAATGGATTTGGCATATGACTTCTAAGTCAAATTTCCATCATTTCCAAAGTATGTTTCCAAAAATGTTATGAATATGGATTTTTCATCCTATTATAAGATATGGATATATGTTATATGAATTTTCAGAACCATGTATATGAGTTTAGAACAATATGAGTTTGTGAAATTAATAATTGAGTATTGTGGTTATGTTTTATTTTATAAGGAAAGTAGCTGCGAAAGCAGTGACGAACAACATTCGTAGAGCGGGTGTTGCTCATTATGTGTTAGAGCGGGTATTGCTCCGGAGCGGGTATTGCTCTGTTGTATAGGGTCATGACCTAAAAGTCTTGCAAGCAGAATATAAGAAAGGTGGGGAGACGTCCCTCAAAAGTCTGGAGACGTGGTTTATCCCTCTCCATTCGTGTTCCTTCCCTGAGTAAATATTTTGATGCTAAAGTATTAAGAAAAAGTTGAGTTATGTTTGATAATGATGCTGATATAGCAAGATAATTTATGGAAAGCTTTTGGAAAGTTACTCAGTATATTCTTTGACATATTACGTTTGCATCCTTGGTATCTATAGAGGAATATCTTTGTAATTTGAGCAAGTATAAAATGTTTGAGAAGTATAAATATATTGGTTATGCGGAATCTTTGATGAAAATATATACTTTTGTGATTTTGTTTTTAGTGGAAAAAACTAATTTTGCTACTTATCAAATGCTCCGATTGACTAATCAACCCGAGCATTTGTGAAAATTTTAATAAAAAAGGATTCACAAATGCTCGGGTTGATTAATCAACCGGAGCATTTGATGTTCAAATGCTCCGGTTAATTAATCAACCCGAACATTTGTGAATAAGTGCTCCAATTAGTCAACCCAAGCACTTGAACCCTCTCTGAATTCATGAAATTAAACCTTGCACTGTACGTTTTAGTAACATAATTTTATTTGGACCCTCCTCGTCAGTCCTTCCCTTTATTTTGCTCTCTCTCTCTCTCTCTCTCTTTCCCTCTCCATCAAACTGCTTCCCTATCTCTCTCTTCTCCTCCTCACTCTCGATCCGCTCCTTGAAATGTTCATCCAGGTAATTTCGTTCGAACTTTATTGACGTAATTTAATTTTATTGCTGTAAAGGTTCGTTTTTTTTGGTTTCTTAAATTTGGGGATTTTTTTGAGGTTTTCTTTGATATTTTTAGGGTTTTCTTTGATTAAAAAACTTTCTCTCACCATGATTCGCCATTCCGGCCACCGCGGCAAGACTGTGTTGCTTTGTTGCTCCTGTTCACCGAATGTCTTATCTTCCCAATTTCTTTGATTTTTTTAGGGTTTTCTTTGATTTTTTAGGGTTTTATCTTTCCAATTTCTTGTCTCATACCTCACCATACGTCTTAGATTATGTGACATTTTATTAACGGATGTGTTTGAAGTTTTGAACATTTGATTAACTGTACACATAGCAGTGGTGATTTCAAAGCTCTTTGTTTAAGATATATAGATTGCTTTTGGTCATGAATTTGAATTCATTTCAGTTTGTGCTTAGTACATGTGTGCCTTAAAATCGAATATGCTGATGATTTCCTGTCCTGTGTGATGGAGAGTTTAAGTTTTGATTTACTACTCTTGATGCTTATATCTGGGTTGAAGATTTCACCATTCAAAAGGGCAATCCATTATCATCTACAAAAAGCAAGTGGCTGAGTGTTACAAGAGCCGCTTGTTTGTGTTTCATGTGTTAAAAATTTGACTCTTCACGATACGCTTGTCACTTTTTTTTACAGGTGGGCAACTTTAGAGTTAAGCCTCTTGGGCTGTTTAGGGGCCGCAGCGAGCATCCTGAAGTTGTCATCGTTTCCATTTTGTATCTCGACTTAATGGACTAACTTGATTAATGTCTTAAGTCATAATTTAAATTGTCGTGTTGCAGATGGGGAAACTTAAGAAGCGTATCTATCCAAGTGACATTGTTATAAATATATGAAAGGATGCTCCGATTCCATAATGTCCTATCCCTGGTCAAAGGTGCTTGTTAAATATTTTAATTACGTGTCCAAATATAATAGAATGCTTCCCGTTTGTTCCCATTTTCGTTGATTTTTAGAATATGCATTTATGAAGTAGGCTTGCAAAACTGCGAATTTAGATTTGTTCTACTTCCCTGTTGCTATATTGCAGACAGTGGTATGATTAATAAAGTACACTACACCGTATATATTCTCCAACTGTTTCTTGCCTGTAAACATTCTAGTATACTTCCTTTGCCACGTTTCATGCTATTTTGTTCAGATTCAACTCTCGTTATAAGATACTTAAAAGACCTATGAGGCACTACTGTAGCTTGATACATTCTTTCTTCACTTCCTTTCTCAAGAATTTTATTTATTTATTATTTTTGAGATAAAATAAGTATTTTAACTACCTTTGAGCTGTAAGGAGATAAAGTTGGAAAACATAATAAGCTGCTCAACATCACAAGTCGATTGCCCCTATTGTGAAAAAGAATGCTTGATGAAATTGATCTTATTCGCATTGTGCCACTTAATTTTGTTTGTGCTCTATTTATAGTTATAGTTTCTGATCACATATGCTATGCTCTTCCTTATACGGTGCTTGATATGTATATATAAATCAATTTGTCGTGTGTTGATCGGCCTTGTCTTGAAGGAAGGGATTGATGGAGGCAGAGAGACATTTGTCCAGTTTTAGATCTAATCCTTCGGTTTTAGACTTTCAGGATATTATGTGCTTTTCTAAATGTGGCATATGTATTTTTAATTAGTTTTGCTTATTTTATTTGATGTTTAGGACTTGTTACAACATATGCAGTGACCTAATATAGAGTGTTAACACTTGGTTGGATGATTTTCCTCAGGAGCATGTAAGAAGCTAATGATACCAATCCTTTGTTTCTTGTTGCTACAGAGGGCGTGAGATTGCCGTACATTGCCAATGTATTATGGTGCAAACATTGGATCAGGTAGGATCTTTTGACCTTATCAAAATTTTAATAAAGATTGGATCCTTTCTCCAGCTAGTGGATTAGTGCAACCAAAGACAAGCCACCATTTAATATGAAATTTTAGGATCTTCAATGTGATGATTTTCATATATGATACTTGAATTCGGGGCTTTGCTTGGAAAATATATTGTGATGTTGATACTTCATTTACGTCACTAGAAAATATATCATGAACATAGCAAATTCCTTATGAAATATTTAAATTGCGGTTCTCTCATATCGTCCTCCTCCTATGTTCCCGCTTGCATCCAACCTTTTATATGTTTGATTTGACATAAAATGTAGAGTATGTTAAGATCAATCTACCATTTCAAAAGAACACACCCTTATTAGTATTCCTTTTTTGTTTCTTATGAGTTTGACAAAAATCTTTGTAGGAGTTATAGCAACAATGTAGAATATCTCATAATCCTTTTCTAGAGAATTTATTTGGATGATTTTGCAGATTTGGACAAGGGGACTTTGGTGATTTATTTACTTTTGTTTAATTTGCATCATTTGCTAATAATTTCGAAAATCCGATGCAATCAAGCTATCCTAGAGGGGAAAGGGGAAATTTGTTGTGTTTACTTGCTGCTATTTGGTTATTGAATATTTGATGGAGTAATCTCACTTTAAATCTCTCACTCCATGTTTGTGAGTGTGTGTTTGTTAGTGCGTAGATGAAATAACTCTTTTTATGTGAAGTCACTATTGAATTCAGAAGTTTATGAATTTAACTAGTTTCTGATGCAAGGGGTATTCAAAATTAATGTCCGTCCTGCTCCTGATTATTCTCATTTTTTTTCGTTATGTATCTTATGTGTTGTTACGGTTTTACTTATTGTAGGTTTAATGTGCCAAAGTGCTTTCCACGAAATAGTTAAGAAAATGACGAGATAGTGAATTTAATATTGAGACAAGTGGATGTCGGGGAGTTGCATCCAACAATTCCGCTAGTAAGACATCCCAACAAATTCCTAAAACAAGTGCACAACTATCCCAATGGCGCTTCGAAGAATGATATCCTAATGAGAGGTTTAACTAATGAGCAGTCTAATCGGTCACCTGTTTTTCTATCCGCGAGAAAATCGAGTGGAGTAAAGTTGAGTTTTTTTTCCGTCTCTCACCCCGTGATCATGCACTTGAGATCGATATATAACTATTGCTATAGTGTACTCACCTAGCTATGGTGACAAGAAAGTCTCATAAATAGAGTTGTGGGATATGACACTATTCTAATGGATAGTTTACTTGATTCTTCCGGACAAGGTAGCCCTTGCAGTATAATTCAGTTTTTATTATATGGTTTTAAAACATAATGTTGGAACTGTTTCAATCGAGACTGGAGATTAATTACTTGTGGGTTGATCTTTAGTTCTTTGGTTGGAGGTATACACCTAATGTACATTGACAAAACAATTGAGATGTTAAGGTAGCCCCTGATGTACTTTGAGTTCTCTGTTTCATTTAATTTATACAACGGAAATTTCTAATATTCAACACTTGTCAATACACAAAATCATGCTTTCTTTTCTTTGCTGATTGCTTTTCCGTAATTTTTAGGGAGAGATACTTGAATATCTTGGCATTCCAGGGACTTAGCAGGCAATCAAATAATAATTATAATAGCCATACGCGAGTCCTTCTCATGGCAACTTTACTTTATTCAGTATATATTTGGTTTTTTCTACTGCTAATTTATAATCTCTCATTAAGAATATCGATGCAGAATTCTCTCCTTTGTAGGATAAGGGTAACAAAGATAAGCGAATTCTGTTGAATTCTATCTTTCACCCCTAATTTTTGAACATGGTTCTTCAAGGATGATGCACACTTAGAGTCTGCAGAAATGGAATGCTTAGTGCTCACCTAGTTACACCAGGTACATGATGACAAGTATTGACAACCTTACCCATTTTCCAGGATGAGGATTAAGGAGAGATTGAAGTTTTGCCTTTTGATGTAATCAATTTTTTTTTTTAATAACTTGTTAGTCCTTATTTGAACTTGTATGAACATATTAGACCTAATATGAATTTAATCAGTTATACACTTTGTTAGATTTGAGAGTCAGAGAACTTAGCGATACCATTTAGTAGTTTCGTTAATTAACTACCGAGCTTTATACAAATTTATGCATGTTACTGAATTTTTTTTTTTGGGGGGTGTTCGGTTGGAATTGTATTAACAAATATACTATGGGTCGGGTTGGAATTATCTATCAAGTATACTTTGGTTCTTTTAGAAAAAATGAAGTAAAAAAGACTTTAGTTGTGCTTGTGACTAATTCTTGTGCGTGATAGGAGGATATATGATTTGTTTATTTGTAGTGTGTGATTGGTGATGCTTTTGAATTGGTCCAAGTAATTGATGAAGATTATATATTACAGATTGTTAAAGGAGGAGAACCACCACCAGATTTCCTCAAAGGTTTGAGTACATTATAGCAGTACACTAATTAGGGAATATTTAGCTCATCCAGGGCATTTCTTTTAATGAATATAGCCACACAAGCATGTGTGGTATTGAACTTCTCTATATTTCTGTTACGTTTATTTTTCTTTGAAGAATTCTTAGACTCATGCAGCCAACTAGACATTGATGTTCTTTCATTATGCTTTATATTCAGAAATTGTTTATTACTTAGGATGAGTCATTCTATCGTTTAATGCAACAGTTATTTCAGTAATTGGCATTTTCCTTATCTAAATCTAAGACAGAATATGGATGTGTGTTATATGATGTTTTAGCTACAAGTGGCTATGATGGTTTAACCCTTTCAGTGCTCAGTTGACTAGAGCCCTAGGCTGTTCTTCAGGACATGTTACTCATGCTGCTGGCCAGCAGGGGTAGCAGGTATATATTTTTTAAATTAAAAGAAGCTCAAATGCTCCGGTTGTGTCGGAAAACCGAAGCACTTGTGACTACAAATGCTTCGGTTTTCCTGCAATAACTGGAGCATTTGTGCTTTTTTTTACTAGTGGTACATTGACGTCTGCTACGGTTCAAATACGGAGCATTTGTGGGCTTTTCAACCGAAGCATTTGAGCTTTATTCTACTAGTGGTACATTGATCCATGAGATATAAAAGTTCACATGTTAAGGTAATTTCTTTATTACGCATTTATTCTCTATAAAATCACACTCAACAATTCGAATGTGTTTTAAGCCACCAAAAAGAACTTCTGATTGGACAGTGTGTACTCAGTTTCGCTGATTTTGTTCTTTGAACCTGTCCTGGTGGGGGCAGCGTTCAATGCTAATGATTTTTGCAGGGAATGTGGAATCTAGGTCCGGTGTGGTTTATGGATCATGGTATTATAAGAGATGTTTTTCAGATGAGCTATGGTGGAGATTATATAGTGTTATAGGAAAGAATGTTATGGTGTTTTAATGTATTATATCGGAGATTCGATTGATCAATTCATGTAATTGTATTTCTATTTTGGGATATTGTTGTGGGCCCATAACCCACAGGTCCAGGATCGTGTAAAAGGTTATGTTTCCGCTGCAAGATAATGTAATTTGAGGTTAATTAAGTGTTGATTGTGATTAGTGAATGTTAAGTGTGATTAGCTAGCAGCTCAGAAGTGCGGGATGTTACAACCATCATCGCAAACCACAAATTCGAACTTTGCTTCTCTCGTAAACCCTAGAATTTCTCAAATGGCATCGAATGAGGCTTTCATTTGTTGAAATTGTTCCAGGATGACGATTAAGACATGAAAGATGCCAAAAATGAAGACGACAATACAAAATATGGGCCACACATAAGAGTAGAAGAACTTTGAGGTGCGAAGAAAGATGAAATTGACGAAGTTGTAAAGGTTTTCGTCATCGCTTTCGTCGCGTTCTTTAGGAACTTGGCATGACAAATGGTTTCCTTTTAATTTTCATTTTTGTAATTAGGGTTTCAATTTAATGTCACTTTTTGTAATTAGAATTTTGATTGTTTTCATTTTTTTAATTAGGGATTCAATTTAATTTTGTTTTTGTTGTTAAGATTTCGTTTGATTTTAATTTCATTGTTTGGCTGCATTTTTTTCTTCCTTTCTTTTTTCATTCTCTGTATATCGTCTATTGTAATTACTTTTGGTTGTAATTTTTTACGTTTTTATTTTTATTTTCAATTGATATAATTTCGATTATGTTTGTTGTTGTTTGTTGTGTTTCTTGTGCTTGGCTGCTTGCTAGAAAGTTGGCTTGAAGTTGAAAACTGATCCGGATCTTTGGTGAAAATCGGATCAGTTAATCATCAATTGATCCGGTTTTCACCAAAAAATAGATTATTTACCCATTACTGAACGAGTTTGGTGAAAACCGGATCATATAATGGTTAACTTATCCAGTCTTAAATCGAAACTGCTCCCAGCCCAAGTGTTCCGGTCCAATTCCGGATCAGATTAGCCCAAATTGACCGGATCAGTTGGGCTTTTTTCCACTAGTGTTTTGCCCACTCATTTCCAAACCTTTAATGTCAAAAAGTTTCTCACCCCAACTTTTTCAAAAATAACTTTTTCGGCTCAACCAGTTATTTGAAACCTCTTTTTACCAAATACTCAAATTAACGGATTGACTAGTCAAATACTTTAATATAAGTTCAAATCTCTAATTTTTCCTCAAACCTCTCTTTAGCAAACAAGGCCATCATCTTGGAAGGGGGAGACAATGCCAACATCTAATTGCACCATATTTAAGGCAAAATTGCTTAGACAATGCTTATAACATGTCACAATAAACATATTAAATTATTTGGCCCACATCCACTAACATATTCTCCTATTTCAACTAATATACTTCCCTACCATTGGGTAGATTATATGAATTTCACAACTTCTCCATATCTACAACGAGCATAATTATAATCCTCATCCATGCCCACCACCCAATCTCAACTAACTAGGGTGGTTCTCCTTCAAAACCACCCCACTAACATATATAGTATGAGGTCGATACTTGTGGTATTTTGTATTAAAGAAAATGCTTATAAAAAACCACGGTATTATAATTGTGATTTGACCTAATAAATGTGTAGTATCAAAATATTATACCCCTTTAGTATCAAATTGATTACTCACTTCATTAAAAAGTTTTGTGCTTCTTAAGATATAATGAAAAGTAAATGCATTAATGTGGGACCAATTTATGAGAACAAGTACTGAGAAAATTTCACAATAAAAATCTCGCAAAAAGTAATTAAAACGCCCAAAAAGCTAGGAAAATAAAGCAAGTAATTACTCCCTCTGTCCCATAATATGGTGCTTACGTTCCTTTTGGATATCCTAAAATGTGTCTATTTTATTTTTTATCAATTTGTTCGGACTAAATTATCTTTAATCTTTACACAAACTTTTCAAAATACCTCTACCTTTCTTTCAAAATGTGTGCCTTTATATATTGTTTCACACCATTCTAAGGAACATTTATTGTTTTTTAATTTTTTTTGAAGGAAAAATAAAATAAAAAGTAGTTCCAAGACAAAGTACTAAAAAAGTAATTCAGTAAATATTTTTCTTGGAGAATCCTACTCCTCCCTTCATTCTCCTTAAAAACTCTAAAAAGGAGAAGAAGTAAGCACTATATTATGGGATGGAGGGAGTAGTAATAAATTAAGATAGAAGAGTAGGTTGTATTCGAATTCCATTATGGTGTCTTGTCCTCTAGAAAAATTTCAAACATTCCTCATCTTTTTCTATTAGATGATGACATATAAATATTTTTTGAGGGGAAAGGTCACATTTGATTAGAATCTATATACAAAATTTCTAATATCCTAACTATCCTTTTGTTTTTTGTTTTTTGTTTTTTATCTTTATACTCACTCCGTCTCATAATATAATGCTCGCATTCTTATTTGGGCGTCCTAAAATATTATGTCTATTTTCTTTTTTTATCAATTTTCTTGGACTTCATTATCCTTAATTTCTACACAAACTTTTCAAAATACCCATATATTTCTTTCAAAATATGTGCCCCTATTTATTACTACCTCCGTTCTTATTTAATCTACACAGTTGCATTTCACTAGAACCATGGAAAAAGTGAAAAAGTAGGAGAGAGATGAGAAGAATTATGAAAAGTGGGGAGTAAGAATTAAAAAAGTAAATAAAAAAATAGAGGAGAGAGAAAAATGGGGTAGGTGGGGTGCTTTAATTGGATTAATTTATTTGGTGACGGACCATATATGAGACAAAAGTGGGGAATAATAATTGGACATTTTATCTTATATAGATAAAGAATAAACGAATAAATTAGAAAGAACGTTCGCCGGAAAAGGAAACAAGTTTGCTTACATTAAAAACAAGCAAAGCAAATCAAACTCGGATGACCTTATATATGTGCAATTACGTTGATGCTCATATTGTTCCCTCTAGACTGAACGCTTGCATCAAGAAAAATAGAAACACACACCTAGCAAGCAACGTAATGACTAATGAACAGAATCATGCAAGAACACCACGCAAGAAACGTAGGGTAGATGATCTACTTTTTTTAATTTATGTGCAATCATGACAACAATTTCTCATTTCCACGTAATTTGCTGGCACATGTTTAATGTTTATCCACAGTTGTTCTCTAAGTTAATTTGTTCATTAGATTAAATTTTTAAGCACAAGACGGTAATGTAACAATCGGAAAAACTTTGTTTATCAATGGATAAATTACCCATTAAAATTGAACATTAAAAATAAGTAAAAATTTAACTCAAGATTATTCATTATATTTATTAGGTATATCCATCTCCGTAATAATCAAATAAAATGGAGTTACAAATTAAAAATTTATAGTATAGTCAAAGAAATTATATACTATGACCAGACGAACTGACGAAAGAAGAGAGACGTGTTACTTTCCATTCTCCCATTCTTTATCCCATGCCATTAGCCAGTATGTAATATGTTGGTAGTTTTTGCCACTAATGTCACTTTCAAGTCTCAAGGTGGTATGCACTGCTTGCCATTTGGTTGGGTAGTCTAGGCTAATTGGTGTCACTTTCTAGTGTTGAGGTGGTATATACTTCTTGTAAAGTCGTATCTAAATTTTGGATGTATTATATATTAAGTGATTCTTAAGCACAATCTTATCCAATAAAAATAGTTAGTGTTTGAAAAGTCTTGTTTGAAAATGACACGCATAATATAATACGTTAATTATTATATTGAGATTTCAATGCAACGATTTAATAAATTCAACTAGTGTTTGGGCCCGGGCGTTGCTCCGGGTGGTACTGTTTTTTGAACTTGATATGTATTTTTGTCCATTCACATTAAAATATAATAAAGAAAACTCAACATTTAAAAGGTACAAATAAAATAATATGGACATTTAAAGCATGATTAAAATATGGTTGAGATGGTAATTGTGCTATGTATAATAGCAGATGCATGCGCTCAAATCTTGTGTTGCAATTTATTTTGTTAGTTGACATACGGCAATTTATTCTAATGCAGTGAAAAAGGTGCCACATGGCGTGTATACATTGTCAGATACGCCTTTTAATATATTAGTATAGATATAGCGAATAATAAAAATAGCGAATGATAAATTATTTTTTCTGGCATTTTTCACTACTACATCACTTATTAAGATTAAGATTTATTCTTTCGAATATTAACCCGGATGGCCGTTTATTTTGGTGAATTGCGTTTTTTGTTTCCAGTTTTTAATTTTTTTTTTTTTTGAAAACTAAAAACAAAGATACGCAACCCAGAAAAAGTAGTTTCCAGTTTTTATTGTCCGTTTTCAAAATTAACTTGATTATTATAAGTATGAGTAATTTTTTGTTTAATATACTCCATGTATCATATTATTTTTACGGTTTTCTCCAAGACTTTCAGAGTTTTCGGAAAATTCACGAGAAGTGACACTCACACTTTTCAAAATATACCTAGTACCCCTCAGTTACTATTTATTTGCATTAAATGCCCTTACACCTAACGAACGTTAGTGCTTCGTTAGCCAATATTTACAAGTTTGCCATTATTTTGTGGCACCATTATTTTGTGGCGCCATAATGTTAACCTGTTGTCATACATTATCACTCCACTTCAAAAAAATTCGTCCCCTCAACTTCCACTTCTCTGTTTTGGTTCATCCATGGAACCGTAAAACTGGAGCCTTTGAACAAAATTCTGCAATCATTTGGTGCGCATTAGCAAGTTTTTTTTGGTGAGATTGTTTTGGAGTTCAATAATCTGAACAGAAGAGTAAAGAGAAAGCACGATTTTATGGAATTGCGAAGAACTTCAAAATTTGAAAGCGATTGTTCAAAATCTTCGGAAGGTAAAATATTTCTTCCTTTTCTTCAACCTAAAGTGCTTTAAAGCTTAGTAATTTCGTAATTTTTCCATGTATAATGTTTTGCGTTGTTGTAGGATGTAAGGGTTAGATGTGGTTGTTTGACTTGTTATTTTTTCAAAAATTTTGTGCTTTTTCTTTACTTTGTGTTTGATGTGGATGTAATCTTATTATTAGGATAGCTGTTGTGTGGTTACTAGTACATTACAATACCCATGATTTTGATGTTAGGGTGGAGGACACTAATTTGTGCCATTCAAAGGGTTTGTTTGAGGATTTTCTTGAGGAATCAGTGAAGCAAAATGTGTATTTGCCTAAACTTATTAGGTTGTTAGTTGAAAATCCTAGGACTAAGAACAAAATAATTGAGGTGTGCACTGATTCTGATATGATGAAAATGTGGGTGTGGGGCTTGGGCAAGGATAACATATAGGTATGGGTAGAGGAGACTGCATACCCTTGCCAAGTTTTTAGGTCTGTTCTTGCAAAGAAAGATAAGGAGGAGAGGGAAAAGCTTGAGAACATTAGGAGAGTGTAGGAGATATTAAAGAGGGAGAAGGAGGAGGAAATTAAAAGAGAAGAGGAAGAGGAGAAGGAAAGGAGGAGATAAAAGGAATAGGAAGAGCGGAGGAGATTGGAAGAAGAGAAGTTGTATGCAAAAGGGTTTTGTGTTGCTATTGAGGTACATGTGTTGTCTGTAGACAATGATGAGGTTAAGTACATGAGAGTGTACTCAACCCAATAAGCTGATAAAGTGATCCCTTGGTCCTCTCAACCAAAACTTGAGCCTCAAACCCAAGAGCCTGCTCACAACCCCTCACAGCCCACAAGTGAGCCTACTGAACAACAACAAGCCAACCCAAGTGATGCACAACCTACTAATGAGCCTGGACTTCATGAAGAAGACCTGCCGCGCACAAAAAAACTCCACCCACAAAGAGAACACCTAGAGAGAATACACACTTTATTTTGAATCAAGTGAAATTCAGAAAATAGAGTGAAAACACACTTAATTTAGACTATTTCCTTCTCTAAATTCCTACTTTATGTCTCTCTTTCCTTGAAAAACTTTGCTTATTTCTATTAGGCCGAGTTACGATTATGCTCCCATAATTGAAAACACAAACTTTAACACTGTGCAAGGACAATATTGAGCTAATTAGCTCTCATGATTGCAAACGAGAGTAGGAAGAAAAAAATAGGAAAATAAAAAATCATCATGTGAAAATACTAAACCAATTACAGCAAACCTAGACCAATTAGCCACACAAAGGAAAAACCTAATCTACACAGAAATTTAATTTTTAGTTTAGACTACAATGGAACAATGTATTGAAGAAGATAAAATAACCAACCTTAAGAAAGGGAGGCACAACGACTGCTCCGCAGTGGGCACTGGCGGCCGCCGGTGATTAAGCAAATGGAAGAACGACAAAAAACTAGTGGTCGTCGGTGATGGAGTTGATGGAATTGGATTGAGATTGCGAATGGTGAATCAATTAATGGAAATTGATAACAATTGGGAATGGCTAATTCCAATTTATCAATTACGAATTGGATTGAGATTTGAGGCTAGTTAGGTAGAATTGTGATGGGCAAGAACTTGTTGTTTCAAAAAGGGAAAAGAATCCTAAAATAAAAGAATATCAAGTATTATAATTGTATTAAAAATATAAAATTTTCAAGGAAAACGGTTTTACTTACAAGTAGTCTCTTATCTCACAACAAGAATAATATATATCACGTATAGTAGTTATTATGTTGAAAAACATTTGAATTATAGAAATTAAAATATTTCAAGGAAACCGGTTTTACTGAAAAACAGTCTTCTATCTCAGAACAACTTTTTCAATAAATCAAATAATTAAACTTAAGAGACTGGTTTTGGATAATCAATGGTTTTCTATGTTTAAGAAATGGGTTAGTAACCTTAACCGGTCTCCTATAGATAGTCTCCTTGGCCTTTTTTGTAGTAGTGTCGTCTAGGTTCACCCCTAAAAAAATCTAAGGTCGTTAGAGTTCTTACCATCTTAGGAGTCCGCACATCTTAGGAGTGTAAATCCATTAAAAGTCTATGCATAATAGGAGTCTAAATACATTAGAATTTCGTCCATTTTAGGAGTCCAAGTCCACTAAAGTCTCATGCATATTAGAAGTCTAAAATTCTAAGGTCATTAGAAGTCTAACAAGTCTAAAATCCTAAAGTCCATAGGATTTCATATCTATTAGGATTGCATTCATATTAGAATCCATTTGCGTTGCATAGTCCATCATTCTTACACTTCATGCATAACTGGAGTTCATAGGCATTTAGAAGTCTCATTGCATACAAACTCCTCATTTCATTTCATGCATTTCACATTTAGTGAGCCTGAACTACAAGCGATCTGATTCCCTCTTTTGGGATATGTAGGCAGCCTTTATAGGTTCAAACGCATATATTGAGTCATGCATACATGCATTAGGTCTAGGTACATCCAACAAAACAGTCATACATACATGCATTAGGTCTAGGTGCCTCCAAAAAAAAAAAAGTCATCCATCCATGGATTAGGTCTAGGTGCATGAAATTTAGGATATGCTAAGTTGATCTACAAGCTCGACTTTTAAATAAAATTTATTTTCAAAATATACATCCCTTCATGCCATTAATCTCTTCTTCCCACCTCTTATTTCTCTAAAAGTCCCCATTGATGATCCATGCAAAGTTCAAGAGACATTGAAATGGGTAGTCCATTGAATACCGAGCAACAATTCGCTGAAATGGCTAGAGCTTTGGCCAAGTTGTCTAGTATGATGGAAAAAATAGCTATAAGCCTTGAAACGGTCGAGTCTGGAGAATCTCCTGGATTCAACAAGAAAATGGAGAGTGTAGTTCATAGGATAACCAATAACAATTCATATTTTGACCCCATTGATAACACTAAACTAAAGGGAAAATTTCCTGAAAAATTCTCTACAACTAACATCCCTAAATTCAAACCAACTAATAATCCAAAATACCATTTAAGAAATTTTCGTGCAACCATGATCATCAAATCAGTTGACCATGAACTTTACGCAATGGTACTCCCGATGTCGTTGGACCCAATTTGCAAAAATTTTGGACCCCAAGCAAATTGAAACTTGGGAAGACATTACTATTGCTTTCATGGAACAATATGGATCGAACACACAACTGCAAAGCTCCCTTAGAGAACTCGAGGTTCTTAAACAAGGTGAAAATGAAGGTTTTACTACTTATCTAAATTGATGGAGAGAAAAATCAACCCATATGGTATCAAGGCCTGCAGAAAAAGACTTGGTACGAATATTCGTTTCTAACCTCCTCCCTAAATACAAAAACAACCTCAAATACTTGGGTCTTGATAGCTTTACAAGAGTATATGATGTGGGTATTCAGATTGAAAATGATTTGCTAAAAATGCCGAAGACAATGACCTCAATGCCATAGAAATAGACATATCTTTGAGCCCAAACGCTCATTAAAACATTTGGACTCGCTTAGGTCCAATCAGCAAGGAAAAAATACACCTCTTCTCTTTTCATTTAGAAAGATACCTCATGAAGACCGAAACAACGAAGCTGTCTCGTCATGCGACATAGGAGTCTAGACTTATGATTACATTTATTGTTTTATTTCTCTTATGTGCCCAGTCTAATATAGGATTTTCCCTCTTATTGCATGTATTGATAATTTTCAATCAATAAATGAGTATTTATTTATTTATTCTCTAACCTTGCATCAATGAGCATCACGATTGTCGCCTTAAAAGAAAATAAATTTACAATTTTCATGACTGTTCTAATAAAGGCAATGAATATAATTGACATAAAAGAGACATGCAGCCATTTCTCAATCCTTGTCATCCACTTCAACCTAAACACATAATCTCCCTCTTCTCTTAACCTACCTCATGGGAAGAACATTTGACAACCATTCAATGTAAAGGGCAAGCAAAAAAAAAAAAAAAAGAGCAATAGCGAAAAATCAAAGAAAAATATCAAAGCAAAAAATAAAAGAGAAAAAAAGAAGAAGTAAAAGTAAAAAATGATGAAAAAAAAATTGCAGAATATCAAAAAAAAGAAGTGTTGCAAATAAACCCTTCAATAGCTTTGTCAAATGTACTTCTTTCAAAACCTTTAATCTTCAACCCAAAACCTCCGACTTTAACCAAAAGGCCTTGACCTCCATAACCAAAAGCCATTAGAAGCCAAAGAGCTTATCCAAGATATGATAGACAATGGGAGGCTTACAGTCCCAACTGCTGCAAAGATGCCCAAGACTTGAGACCTCTCGTCATGTGGCGTAAAAGTCTAGACTTAAGATTTCATTTTCTATTTTGTTTCTGTAATCTGCCCAGTCTAATATGGGATTTCCTTTTATTGCATGTATTATTCATTTACAATCAATAGATGAGTATTTACTTATTTAATCTCTAACCTTGCATTAATGAGCATCAAAAGAAAATAAATGTATAATTTCATAACTGTTCTAATAAAGGCAATGAACATAATTGGCATAAAAGAGGCATTCCTCCCTTCATCATGGCCATTTTTCCAACCCTTGTCTCCTAAAACACATAAATCCCTCTCCCTTTAACCTACTTCATGGGAAGTACATTTGACATAAATTCAATGTAAAGGGCAAGCAAAAAAGAGTAGCAGCAAAAATCAATGCAAAAAAAAAGAAGGCAAAAAATGAAAAGCAAACAAGAAAAAAAGCAAAAAATGATGAAAAAAAGTGCAAAATATCGGAAAAAAGAAGTGTTGCGAATAAGCCCATCAATAGCTTTGTCAAATGTACTTCTTTCAAAACCTTTAACCTTCAACCCAAAACCTTCGACTTGAACTAAAAGGCCTTGACCTCCATAATCAAAAATCATTACAAACCAAATCATACCTCAATAACAAACCTTCTCATAAACAACTCTTAGCCATGTCGTATCCCAATAAGCCATAAAAGACAAACCAAAGCCCGCTAGGTCGAAAACCCATAAAGGCACGACTTAGGCAAAAGTCAGGGCATCTTCTCACTCATTAGCCTGAACTACGAATGGTCTGATTCTGCTAAGGATACGTAGAAAACCTCACCTTGAGGTCCGATCGCTTTAAACCAAACCAAACCTACATCATTATCCATCCCTTCCAAAGACCTATTCCAAATTAATGCCAAATTCATTGCGAATGGCTACAAGCAAAATGCTCGCCCATCAATTAAAATTGTTAAGAGCTACAACTTGCCTGATTCCATCATGGATACGTAGGAAACCTCTTTTGAGGCCCGAACATTTTAATCCAAAACATATTTTTAAGGCTCGCTTAGGCCCATGAGAAATAGGCGATCACCCAAATCATGAATTTCCCATGCTCATTATTCCTACCCTTTAAAATTAGACTAGGATTTTAACCTGTATCATTGGCCTACTTCATTGCGTGAGTCAATTCATTATGGCTCTGCCTTTTTCTTATTCTTATCCCTTGCCGTTTTCTGAACTACATTATCACCTTCTAAGCCAACATTAGTATAACATTTCAACACTCTGTGCTATAACAACGCCTCATCCTTTGAGTGTTCCTTTCTTTGGCCTTTCTTGTCTTTTTCACCTTAGGAACCCTATATGGAGTCTTTGGTCGATACTTCCACTAAGCGTGACGAAATATCTTCGGAATCAAGCATTTAAGTCAAATACTTCATCAACTCTATATGGCTGGGACGCTTCATCACTGGTCCACAAAGAAAACTATAGTCTCCAATTTTACCTTGATAAGGACTTCATTACGAGTCCATACAGAAAATCATGGCTCGAAACCCATATGAGATAATAATACGAGATCCTAGCTATTTTATGGGCTCACTTAGGCCCGTTGCAAATTGAAGACTCATACTACAACGTATCTCGAATCCAACATAATCTCATAACCTACATGAATCATCATTGGGGGCATCCTATCTCAGTTTTTTTTTTTATAAAAAAAACTATTATCTGAAAGAAAATTGAGCTTCTAAAGGACGATAAAGCATCGTATCGCTACATAAGCATCATATCATATCTCTGCATTAGTGTCATACCTCTCCATTAGTGTCATACATCTGCATTAGTGTCATATATCTGTATTTGCATTACATATCTACGTCATCCAAACATCGTGTCCAGCATTGCATGCATTGGTCATCCTTAGCCGTAGGATCCTAGCTTCAGTCGCACACACGATAGCGCCTTTGAGTCTAGAGTATTAAAGGTAACTCTTTATAGGATAAGTCTTTTCCTATCCCTACAGTAGCACCCACATCACAGGGAATACGCATGTCTCATAATAGTTTATCTGCATATCAGTGTATTCTTTGTATTTACAGGCATCCAGCGTTATTTCCAAAGAACAAGAACAGCGGTCAAGTTAAGCGCTAGTTTTGAGACCATCTAGCCCTGGAGCGGGACGAAGCTCTCTACCGTCGTGAGCCGGCCAATAGCCCACATATAGCCCTGGAGCGGGACGAAAATCTATACCGTCGTGAGCCGGCCAATAGCCCTCGAGCGGGACGAAGTTCTATACCGTCGTGAGCTGACCAATAGCCCACATATAGCTCTGGAGCGGGACGAAACTCTATACCGTCGTGAGCCGGCCAATAGCCCACATATAGCCTTGTAGCGGGACGAAGCTCTATACCATCGCGATCCGGCCAATAGCCCACATATTGCCCATAGAGCAGGACGAAGCTTTATACCGTCGTGAGCCGACCAATAGCCCACATATCGCTCTAGAGCAGGACGAAGCTCTATACCATCGTGAGCCGGCCAATAGCCCACATATCACCCATGGAGCGGGACGTAACTCTACACCATCGTGAGCCGGCCAATAGTCCACACATCATCCCTGGAGCGGATTGAAGCTCTATACCGTCACGAGCCGGATAGCTCATGATATCATTTTCACATATCCTTTCATTTTGCAAATTTATGTTTGTTTCGTAAATGTTTTTCATACATGTCTGTTTCTGCAACTTTTGCTTGTTTCGCAGGTACCGATGTAAAAGAATGATTTTAGATTGCAGAGCATCTAGTCATTCTTCGTCCCGACATGTATACATTGACTTTCGGTTTAACAAACCTCAGTCAAAGTGGGGGCTTCTGTAGACAAATAATCGTGTCTCCCCATTAAGAGCCCAATTATGAAACATAATGCGGTGTTAATTGGTCCGACCCAAGGGAAGAGTAGTCCGAAGAGCCAGGCCAAAACTATTTTAAAGTGTAAAAGCTTATTTATTTATAATAATGATCCAAAGTCTTATTTTAAAACCCTATTAATTATTCCTGATAATTAATTGTATTTTGAGCCCATTTAAAATATTTTAAGCCCAATCCTTTGAAAAAGCCCAATTAATTATTCTTGATAATTAATTGTTTTTATTTATTATTTTAAAAAATATTTTCAAAGATATTTTTAAAATTGAAATCAGATTTTATCTAGTAAAGTGGATTTCCGGATTTAAAGGATAAAAGAAAATCGTTTAAAATAGCGTTTAAGGCTGTCAAAGCGTGTCTGACGCAGGCGGTGCGCCTGACGCGCCACGTGCGCACAACGCATTGGTTGTGCCGCGTCAGGCGCACCAATCTACATCTGACACGTGACTCTGTGCGTCACGCAGAGATGTGCGCCTAGTGCACTCTTTGCGCGACGCGTAGTATGCTTTTTTTTATCTTTTTTTAATATTTTCGTATAAATATGGTATGATTTTCCAGAACTAAAATACACTTTTTCACGTACTCTTTGCGCCCGAATACTTGCAGATTCTCGCATACTCACACACTTGCATACTCTCACATACTTTCATATTTACAAACATATAAACACGTATTTGCATACATAAACACATACTTACATCAATCTTCCTAAGTGTTCGTGGAAAGCCTTCACGGTTGCTCCTCCAGAAAGTTGTTATACTCTCAGACTCAAGCCACACCGCTATGTTCCTGAGGTTCCTTGAATAAAATTCTTATTTTTATATTGAAGTTACTAACTTTTTCTTTCCATGATGTAGATCTTTAATATAAAAACTGTTATTTTATATATTCTAACTTCCATGATGCATATATATTTCATGTTTTCATCACCTCACATGTCATTATTGCTAATCAAGACCTAAGGAATTGTTCTAATATTAATCAGATAATTTGGACAACCTATTAGGAACCCTGTAATATTGATTGCTTAACAACATGCCACCAAAATTAGTGTTTTTGATGTGTTTAATCAACCGACTTAGACTAATATTTTTAGGGTGCTTCAAAATATTCTCTGGTTGTTCTTTTGCATAAACTTTGATATGAATCGATATTAGTAGAGGCCAGCAATGGGCGAACGTGGTTCATGACCATGTTCGTACCCTCACCCCCGAACTCAGTTTTTGGTTCATGACCATTAATGAGTTTATGACGGGGAAATTTACATTGGATAAGTCCATAAGATGTCGTTATGGTTTCCCAAATACCCAATTAGGTTTATGAGTCTTCCTCTAAAGACTTGTTGGCGACATCAATACGTATTTTATTAAACCTTAACAATGGGGTAGTCAAATATACGCTCACACCGTGTAGGCGAAATAAAATCACGCCTACAATAGTATACGGGAGGATTAGGATATCGGATTGGGTCAATTTCATGTCTGAAATATTACTTCATTAAATATTTAAATGAAACTAAAAAATATTAGATTAATTGAAATTAAATTAAATTATGGATAAATTTATAATCATAGGAATTTTTCACCAGGTACCTTGAACTATTGAAGAATGCACCATGTACCCTAAAATTTTTATAAATGCTCTAGCAAAAATATGTGCACAGACTTGTTCAGTATTCACTTCCTCTTTAGCGTAATTTTCTTGTTTGTCTCCCCCATTGTAAAAAAAAAATAAATGCACCGTGTACCCCTGTCGTATAGTGAAAGGAAACAAATGCTTCTGATCATTGATGATGTTAAGTTGCCGTTAGGATTGAAAACTTTTTATATCATATACCCAGTTATATTGGAGTTACCATTTTTTGTTGTAATTAGATATGACCTTAATGTTTATCTCATTACCTCTAAGATATCATGTGTTTATATCATATTAAGCCTACAAATATTCTCTTCATCAATTTTAACAACTTAATAGAGAATGCAACATTTTGCTTGTTAAGATGACCTTAGGAAGAAACCAACGAACTCTTGACTGTAAGTAACCATCAATGGAGAAGGTAGAAAGTCATTACAATAAAATTATTCTGGATTTTTTTCGTAATGTGTTAGAGATAATGAACATTTAGACAGCCCCGGCCCAAACATTATGGACGCCCCGTGCTGATGTCAAAAAAAAGGCCCCCGTAAAAGGATTTTTTGATGGGAATAATCCCACCTTTGAGCGATCCTCCCAAAACAGTCCCACCTTTCATAAATTTGAGAATAATCCCACCTTTGTGGGACATTTTTCAAAAAACGGGCCTTTTCACGACTCCTGTTCAACAAGTGATGACTACCTATCTTTATTTTTATTTTTAAAAAAAAAAACCCTCCCACCACCCTCCCCCACCCCCCTGCTCACATAAACCCCCCCCCGCCTCCCGCGGAAGCGGCCCCCGCCCCCCCATCTTCGTAGGTGGGCCATCGTCGCCCTCCCTCCGAACAAATTTGTTTTTTGAACTTTGAAAAAGAGAGAAGAGGAAGAAGAGGAAGGAGGGGGAAAGAGGAAGAAGAAGGGGGGAGGGGGCGGTTCTGGGTGTGGGAAGGGGGGGGGGGGGGGGGGAAGCGCGGGGGGTTGGGGAGGGGGGTGCGGGGGGGGGGGGGGGTTTCGAGGGGGGGTTGGGGGGGGGGGTTGGGGGGAGGGGGTTGCGGGGGGGGGGGGGGGGGGAGGGTGGTTTTTCGGGGGGGGGGGGGGAGGGGGGGTTTTCGGGGGGGATTTGGTAGGGGGGGGGGGGTTTTCGAGGGGGGGGGTGGGGTTGTGGTTGGAGGGAGGTGGGGGTTGGTTGGAGGGGGGTTGCGGGAGGGGGTTTGCGGGGGGTGGGGTTTGCGGGGGGGGGGCCTGGGGGGGGGGGGGGGGTGGGGGGGGGGGGGGGGGGGGTGGGGGTGTTCTTTTGTGGGGGGGGTTTGCGGGGGGGGGGTGTGGCTAGCTAGGTGGTAGTTGGGTGGAGGAGAAGAAGAAGAGGAGGGATAAAAGATAAAACCCTACTTTGAAATTTACCGGTGTCCCACGAGTCCACTTTTGAGCAAGTCCACTCCCCTAAAAGGTGGGATTATTCCCAAATTTATGAAAGGAGTGGAGCTGTTTTGGGAGGAACGGCCCAAAGGTGGGATTATTTTCATCAAAAAATCCTAAAATCTATTTTACGAGTTTCTAAATTGTTTCAAACAAAATTCAAAGGCACAATTGTTTCAAAAGAATTAGAATGCAGATATGATTAGACAAAACCCATAAGAACAGGAGGGCCAGAATAACAGAAACCCAGATTCAATTAAACAAAACCCAGAAGAAATCACTAAAAACATATTTAAAAAATCTTCAACAAACTCAACAAAATTAAGAAAAACCCACATTACAACACAATAAATATTTATTGCGAAGAAAGAAACCACCTCAATTTTTTAACCACTGTCAATCGCGAATTTGAATGCATTGAATATTTCTCCAACACCAAAAACTGCACCCTAAACCAAATAAAAGGCATGCATCAATCTAGGCTATAATTTTTACAAATGAATGAGAATAAATTTGAGGCAAATTCGCCTATTTAACTCTGATAATTCGATTTACTAACATTTATATCAAAATAAAAAAAAAAACACCCATATTAATCTCAGCAAACTATAATTACCTGAATTTATGAATTTTTAGATGTGAATTGATTTTCTCCCGTTGGAGAAGATTTCGGTGATACTTTGGAGAAGATTTTGGTGAATTGATTTACAAAAATTTAGGAGAGGGAGAGAGAGAGAGAATTTCACTGGTTAAGGAGAAAAGGAAGGAGGAGAACTGGAGAAGGACCAGCGGTTAAAGAGAGAAAGTGAGGAGAGAGAAAGTTGGGGATGTTGTGGTACTGCAGTCTACAGTGTATTAATTCAGGCGTGTAAATATGTGGTACTTTGGGGCTTAGGCTTACTAAGTTTAGAGATTTTTTTTAGAATTTGGGGCCCCTCTAAAAGTGAGGCCCTATTCTGAGTCCCACTTTGGACTTGTTCAGGATTAATCCTGCATCTAGATAAGACACTTAATTTGTAAATTCTTTCTTTTTAAGTAGGTCCTTGCCACTAATATATTTGAAATTTACATGTCAAGTAAGGTCGCAACAGAGGGAACAAATCCCGACTGTTCTAATTTAATACTGTCACATCACTTACATGACTCATATCTTCATAATCTAACAAGATGAATGTTCTTGAAAAGAACATATCTAGGCGAAATTTACTAATTCGTCAAGCACAATTCCTAAGAACTTTCATTAAATTTGATGCTAACAATTTATTAGTCCTATCAAAATTAGTACAAAGGGAAAATGCTTACAAAATTCAAGTAAAGATGGTAAATTATTACAAGCTTGCATACTTGCACATTAGTTGCACACTTGAATCACCTAGTGTATTAGTCAAGTCACTCCTGCAACCATTAGTGAGGTTGTTTTTGCTATTTATTGTGTTAGAAATAAATCTTCGTATCAACTTAAGGCGACCAATCTTAGTGTTGTTGTTGGAATTAACGCGAAGAATTTTGATGAGAGCTTGTCGCGACTCGCGGTAAGTGTCGCGACTCGCGGTAAGTGTCACGACTCGCGGTAGCTGCCGCAACTCATGGTGCTCGTCGTGTCTCACAATGGATTGCCGAAAACATTCCGCGACTCGCGGTTTTCGAGGTTTCCAAAAAACTTTATTTCCTTTTATTTCCTTTTATTTCCAGATTTATTTTACAGTTGATTTCTTAACCTTGATATAAATACCTTATTGGCCGCTTTTCTCTCCCCACTTCATTGTTCATTAACCCAAAACATAAGCTACCTTTTTACTCAAGATTTGAGTAGTTCTTGAAAATTCCAACCCTTGGGTTCGAGGTGTAGAATTCAATGGTGTTGTGTGAACCTTGGGGGCGTTCATCATTGGATGCATGCGCCGGCATGGTGGCGAAATCGCTTTTAAGGCAGTGGCCTCCTTACCACGGCACAACGCTAGTGGTTAAGATTAAATTAAGTTCAGCAAGTTCTGTTGACAAAATATATGTAGATAAGTTTCTTATATTCTATTGTTCGTCAATACTATTGATTTGATTGTTCTTCATGAATATTTCCACTAGTACGAAATCGACGATTTGCGTCGGCCTATTTGCGTCGCACCCTCGAAGAAATGACGCAAATTGACAATTTGCGTCGGATAGCATTAAATGTCCGACGCAAATACCCTGAGGACAGCAATAGGAGCCGCACATGTGCGTCGGATCAGCAGGCCAACCGACGCAAAAGCTATGATGTGCGTCGGACCCAAGGCCTATCCAACGCATATCATTGAAGCTATATGCGTCGGATGGGCCTCCAGTCCGACGCAGATGATTGTTAGGCCCAAACTTACCGCATACAGCACTATCAGCACTATCCGCACTATCCGCGTCGCACGTGACATACATGTGACGCAGATAACTCATGTGCGTCGCATGTGAAGCGCATCCGACGCAGATGACCTGCTCAACCGCTTTTTCAACAGACACGATATTTGCGTCGCACTTATCTTGGACGCGATGCAAATCGTGTTATTTTTGCTATATGACACACACTCTCTCTTTATCTCTCACACACTAGAGGGTACAACGTTGAATTTTAAAAAACACAGGGGTATATCATAGAAAAACCCTTACATATATGTTGTATATATTTGATTCTGGAGTTGTTTTTAGTACTCTTGAGGAGTATTTCTATGTTGACCATGTTTACTCGTGAGGGCTTTTAGATTGGTTGAATGACCTTTTGGGTTTAGTAGTTGCAACTATAGTGCTATGTCATGTCTCGTAGTAATCCTATAGTTGTGTCTATTAGGGTTGTTGAACTATTTGAGTTAATTCTTGAGGACTTAGCTTATTTGTTAAACTTGGAGCAATGCTTAGTGAATGCTATCATGTTTCATGTGTTGATTGATTAGAGGTTAGGATTTGTCCAGGGTCTAAGTCAGACCATTTGGGACTCCATGTTTGAAAGCAGAAGCTTAAGGCCAAGTGTGGCTTTGTGAAGTGAGTAAAATCATTTAGGGTTGAAAGAACATGAGGGTTCTTAAAGGATTATGAGTCTTCTTCATACCATATTTAGTTATCATCTCCCATGTGAGGGTTATTGTCATTTTCTCATTAGTTTTTAGTTATTCTCCTTGTGTCATGAGGTGAAGGTAGTAGCCTGTAATGTTCATGTTGTGCGGGTTTCTAACTATGGTTGGATTTCTATCCTTCTTTTACACAGCTAGTGTGAGGATTTAGTTCTCTGTGGCTGTTGTTGTGCTGAATTTGATGATGTGCTTATTTCTTCTTGAATGAACTTTGTTGGATGAATCTCATTATGTACTAATGATTTGTTGGTCATTGTTATGATTGTTCAGTAGTCATGATTATGTGTTTGTTGCTTGATTCTCTTCGGTGTCTCTCATATTAATATTGATGTGTAGTTCAACAAAGGAGTAACACAAGTTTAATTCTCTAAGCTAGCAAAGACCAGTCTTGCTTGTAACGTCCGTGGTTGGGAAGTTGTCTTTGTTTGATCGACTATATGATGTTTTGGGGTTATTCTCTAGAGGTGATATTATGACTTAGTTGGGGCTAGTGCTTAGAGAAGAACAAGCCTGAACATGACTCATTAGTGACCTATCATACTCGTTGTATATGTCTTTGTCGGACCATAGTTGATACTTTGGTTGTGTGTTGACCTTCAATAAAATTTAAAGTTGTAAGCTTGAAGAGTTATGGGTAAGGTAAATGGTTCTGAAGTTCATTAATGTTTTGGTACTGATCGATGTAGTTATTTCACCTGTTGCTAACTTTGCCTAGGCTAGTGACTATGTTTCCATTATCATCTTGTTATTTGATTGCATATCACTTTGATTCGTAAAGTGTATACTTGAATGGCATCTTAGAGGACGAAGAGTCATTAGATCTTCCGGGACTTGGAGTTACCCTGTGAGGTTTCCTTGGTGAGTAGAATTGAATGGTCTGTAGGTGGTCTATGGTTTATACCACTTGTATTATTAGTTCTGTGTGATGAACTAAGTTTGCATCTTGGCTTATCATAATGGTATATGTTTGAGTGATATTGATCAACTTGACATTGTTTGGTGATCATATGTCTATGATTGATCTTATGTCTTTGGTGTTCACACTCTTGATGTCTTTATGAAACTCAAGGTTTCGATTCTTAAGCCAAGATGGAAGTTAAGTTGGAGATGAGGTAATTCATGAGGTTCATGGATGTAAAGCCAAAGTATTGGTAAAGGTACCTCTTATCTCAACCTTATTTAGAGAACATGGTTTGTAACAGGTTCAACTGGAAAGTTGAATAGTTAGCATGAACTGGTATGTTCTGTGTACATTATTATGAACTGGTTTTTAGAAAGTGATTTTCTAAATGACTATGCTTATATGTTTATAAGTGTATATGTTGGCATATTGTTCTTGACTTGTTGCTTTGTTGAGGAGATGCAAAGTAAGATGGGTTGTAGAGTCGACCATGAAAATGGGTTCATTGAGTTGAACTGGTTGAGTCAAGAAGCCGATTGATGAGGAAATCCTTGGCATTTTACCCGTTGTGGGGGTAATGAAATTCTTACTTCTTTATGGTGTGATATTTCAGGTGCTTATGTACATTGTCGTGTGGAGGCAATGGAGGCACATATGGAGAGGAGCATGCATGGGTTGGTGTTGTGTTCATTGAGAGGACCTGATGGATGCTTATGAGTTCCCGTGATGGGAGTTGTCATGCTCACGTGGGGTCACATAACCATAACCAGTTTGGTGGCTCAACTAGTTCAAACTTAATGGATGTGTGAGGATCCATTACCAGACTTGGTGGTTTGATTAGTTAGTTTGATGGTATAGTGACAGGATAATCCATTACCTTTGTGGTGGTTCAATTTATTTGAACTTGATGGCTTGATGAAATTATAACCTTTATAGTGGTTCAACTGGCAATTGAACTTGATAGATTCATGGATATCAGGTTGGACAGTGTTTGTCCTTACGCTATACTTAGTTATGCACATATTGCATTTGATTGAGATCCTGAGATGGAATAGTCTTGAGATGGGACTAATAGACACACCATGGCATACAATGTGATGTTGTATGTGGCATACAATGAGATGTTGTATGTGAGGTTGAGCATTGTAGTTCATAATGTTTTCATATCCCAAACTTGGGTGGTCCTTGGAATGAACTTGATGGTTACACCGTTTTGATGCCTTGTGCTTGATCTCACATGGTCGGCATCATAGTCCTGCAAAAGGGATGGTCTACTTTGTTCAAACTTTATGGATCGTGAGAGTCTATAGCATGTATGGTGGTTTGACAAGTAGAGATTATGGTACTTGGCGACAATCGGTAGGTTGTGTTGCAGTCCATGGCCTTATGGCTGATTCAATTTAATGAATGTAATGGATCGGACTGGATGTTTCTGCCTTCAGGACTGATTCAATTTTATTCGAACGTAATAGAACATCGGGTATGAGTGTGAATGGATGGCCTCCTTCTATCGAATGTGGTTCTTGTAGGCATTCTAGAGCGCTCATTGGAATCCCAGGGTGATGACCAGGATTGTTGAACTGTGTGTATGTTCCCAATCATTTGAAAGACATGTAATTTGTCTTAAGAAGAAATGAATTGTATGATCAACTATGTTCTATGTTGTTCAAGGGGCAATTTATGGATAACACGGAGTTTTTGCAAGCTCGAAAGGTGAGATATGTGTTATCGGGTACCTTCTCTCTCCTGTAAGTTCAATCCAGTGGACGCTTGTAGGTGAGGGGACACCCCATCTCACTAACATGTTAGTTCAATCATTTGACACTAAATTTTAAGTATCAAACCTTCCTTTTACTGCTCATTTTTTGTTTCTCGTGTCTTCGCGTTTGTGGGGGTTTGTTGGAATTAATGCAAATAATTTTGACGAGAGCTTGTCGCGACTCGCGCTGGGTGTCGTGACTCATGGTGCTCGTCCTGTCTCGCGATAGATTTCCGCAACTCACGGTTTTCGAGGTTTCTGAAAAACATGATTTCCTTTTATTTCTGGATTTATTTCGGAGTTGATTTCTTAACCCTCATATAAACACCTTCTAAGTCGTTTTTCTCTCCCCACTTCATTGTTCATTAACCTAAAAACATAAGCTACCTTTTTTACCTAAGATTTGAGAAATTCCAACCCTTGGGTTTGGGGTGTAGAATTCAAGGGGTTGTGTGAACCTTGGGGGCGTTTGTCATTGGAAGCATGCACCGATATGGTGGCGAAATCGCTTCTAAGGCAGTGGCCTCCTTACCACGGCACAACGCTATTGGTACGAGATTGAATCAAGTTAAGCAAGTTCAGTTGACAGATATCTACAGATAAGTTTCTTATATTCTATTGTTCGTCAATATTATTGATTTATTCTTCATGAATATTTCCAACAGTTGTAACTAAAGAGATCATTACAGTTAGAATTAGAAGTTCTATAAGCAATAATGTTTGCAAGTCTGTCCAAGAATGGTTTATTTTGTTGCAGTAATTTTGGTACCTGGCATTTTTGTGCGATTTGGAGAGTTAGAAGTAACGATTTTGGGCTTGTTGGCTCTAAGTTATGTTTGATGCTTGGCGATCGATGATGCAAGTTATAGCTCCTTCTTCAGTGACCTATTTTCCCCGAGTCCTTCTTAGAAGGATTTTATTATCTCTCTGACCTTAAGTTAATCTTGTTATGGGACAACAAAATTTATAGGATAATAGTGCCAAAGCATATACTTATATATCTTCGTTAGGCATCAAAGCAATACTTGAGACTTCATTTGAGTTAACACTTTTATTTAACATATTGCCACCAGAAATTTCTTTCGAACGTCTTGACACTACATTACATTGATATATGTAAGCTTAATATGATATGGACCTATTGAGATCGTATTGTAAGTCATTGAAAAAGACGTTGTGAAATAGAATTATTGAGTCAAGTAGCTAGGAAGGTGCGATGTGCGGGTGGAGGACGATGGGCTTCGCTGGAGGGGCTTGACATAGGAGGAGGGAGGAGCTAGCGCAGGAAGTAGGGGAAGGAAGAGAGAGGTGGAGAAATTTTTGGTCTAAAATTGGCTATTATTGATAGCCACAATATCATGGAACAAGCATTAATATATTCAAAATCAAAAAATTTGTAGCAGTTTGGGAGGGTTTATGATGTAAGTCTAAAAACACCTTCCAAAGGATTGGATGATGATTCTTAACTTTAGGAATATAGAACACTCACTTTGACAAAGAAACACTCGAAATAAAGGATAGTTGCCAAACCACAAGGACTAACTCAATGGCTTGGGGTTCTAGGCCAGAGATAAGACCCACTCAATCTCTCCTAAGCTTATCACTCAAGATTCACTCAAAGTAATAAGGGTAAACACTTGAGACAAACTCAAAGCATAAACTATTAAAACAAGATTTTTTTATATCACTCAAAATCTGATTTTCATTGTTCATTAGCTCTCCTTATATATACTTAGGAGTAGCAAAGAAAACACAAAGACCTCCCTCATAGCCCTAGTAAACCATCCACCCAAAATCAGTTTCAAGGAGCACCAAAAGCTCCTTGAATCATGCCCCTCTTCAAGCTCATTTAATGAGCTATTACAATGAGTTACATTCAGCACAATCAAACCATAAGCTGATGGCACTCCTAACATCAGCCCAAAAAACCCTCTCCTAGTCATGGATCACTTTATGAGTAATCTCATGGTTTATTACAACCCAAAAACAACAAAAGCAAACAGAAACCCAAACAGAACTTGGGCTTTCTTTACAACCATACTTGAAACTTAAATAGAACTTGGGCTTCAATGTTGCACGCCACTTTCGATCCACCATCCAAGTTAAGCAAGTAAAAAACACCCACAAAAGAAGCTCCTTGGGCCTTTAATCGACATCCCATGTAATGCAACACTTGAATTCGGCCTAAAACTTGTCCAAATTAAGTGTTTGACCACTTTTTCCGTAAGTTCGGAATGTGAACTTATTGATAGACCTATTAAAGTCCACGAAATGAGCCAAATTGACCGAATTATGGCTATTACAAATATAAGTATCAACACTGATAGTTCTAATTTCTCATATAATGCATGGGCTTTTCTATTGGACCTTGGACTTGCATTATTCTCCCTTTCTTCAAAAAATGTTTGCTCTCAAACTTGGTTTTTCAAAGTATGGAAAGTGATCTCTTATAGTGAAGATAGGACCAGGTTTGAATAGTTTCCTTTTGCTGTTTACCCACTCAAGATTCCTTTTGTTCACCTTTTCAATTTCTTCTCTCATTTTCTCCCATGAATTTTCAATTTCTTGTTTTTTGTCCACAACCAAACCCTCCTCATTTGATTCCACTAGATTTTCATATGAATTACAAATTACAAGAGAGATGCTTTGCTCCTTTTCTTTTGTAGCTACTTTTGCAAGTAATGGTAAAGATAAAGTAAGTTCGCTTTCCACATCACTTGGATACATTAAAGCAACCATGTTTGAACTTGTGATACTTTCATCATCATCATCACTAGAACATTGCTTGGGAAAATCTTCTTCAAATGGATCAAAATTTGTGACATCATATGAGCTGATAAGAGATCTCTTTTGAAAAAAAGTTCCTTAAAAAGAAAGTTCATGAAAACATTTTTCTTTCGCTTGTTCTTCTTTAAAGTCTTGATTTATTTCTATCTTTTCAAAAGCAACTTCAAAATTGTTTTCTTCTTTCCTAACTTCCTTTTTCGTGACTTTAGTTTCAAGTGCATGAACCATTACCCTATTTCTTTCGTCTTCTTTTTCAAAACTTTGATAATCAACCATAGACACAAAACTTATTAGGACAGGAATGGTATGTATGCCCATAACCATGGCATTTTGAGCATCATGCACCATCAACCTTCCCAATGTCAAAGAAAATATCTTCCCACATTCTTTCTTTTTTCCTCTCTTCTTTTTACACTAATTTTTTCTCCAAGTTCTCCAATTTTTGAGTTATAACCTGTAACATCTTAGTAATATCATCGCCAGCCATGTTTTTTCTCACTATTTTGCTAGACTATTACAGTTACAATAATAAAATTGTCCGTAACTTCAAACAACAGAACAAAAATGTAAACGGCCTTGAGACTCTCAAAGTCTTACATTTTATTCAAATTCATGAAATTTTAAGCAGAATCAAAAAAAGAAACTCCTAAAAAGCTTTCCGGACGAAGGATAAATCTTCCTTTGAAGTTGAGTGCGCTAAATTTGCTTCGTTCTGGCGCAGTTGCGAAAAACGTGCCCATTTTAATATCTAAAAATTCACAAAAATCTTAAAAATTATGTGAGTATTCAAGACAAAAAGTTATGCAGAATCAAAAAAATAATCAACCAAATTGGACTCCTGAAGACTGAGAAATCGTCCTTCAAAGTCGACTAAAAATCTGGATGAATTCTGCCAGTTTTGATTTACCACCAAAACGCGATTTTTCTACAAGATCTCCACGCCAAAGCTCTGATCTAGATGATGTAAGGCTCTATTCTTTTGGACTGAATTAATGAAAATTCAGTTTAGTTTAATTCAAGTAAATTCAATTCAGTTCAGGTTTATTCAGTTCAGTTCAGTTAAGTTTAGTTAGTTTCCTCTCACTGTTTTCATTCAGTTCAGCTCAGTTCAGTTCAGGTTTATTTAGTTCAGTTCAGTTCAGTTCCGGTTTATTCAGTTCAGTTCAATTCAGTCCAAGAACAGAGCCTAAGTCTAAAAACACCTTCCAAAGGATTGGATGATGATTCAAAACTTTAGGAATATAGAACACTCACTTTGACAAAGAAACACTCGAAATTAAGGGTAGTTGCCAAACCACAAGGACTAACTCAATGGCTTGGGGTTCTAGGCCAGAGATAAGACTCACTCAATCTCTCCTATGCTTATGACTCAAGACTCACTCAAAGTAATAAGGGTAGCAAACACTTGAGAGAAAGTCAAAGCATAAACTAAAAACACAAGGTTTTTTATATCACTCAAAATCTGATTTTCATTGTTCATTAGCTCTCCTTATATAGACTTAGGAGCAGCAAAGAAAACACAAAAAATTCCTCATAGCCCTAGTAAATCATCCACCCAAAATCAGTTTCAAGGAGCACCAAAAGCTCCTTGAATCATGCCCCTCTTCAAGCTCATTTAATGAGCTGTTACAATGAGTTACATTCAGCACAATCAAACCATAAGCTAATGGCACTCCTAACATCAGCCCAAAAAACCCTCTCCTAATCATGGATCACTTTATTTGTAATCTCATGGTTTATTACAACCCAAAAACAACAAAAGCAAATAGAAACCCAAACAGAACTTAGGCTTTCTTTACAACCATACTTGAAACTTAAGCAGAACTTGGGCTCTTCAATGTTGCACGCAACTTTCGATCCACCATCCAAGTTAAGCAAGTAAAAAACACCCACAAAAGAAGCAAAACACGTCCAACTTCAAGTAGCAGCTCCTTGGGCCTTTAATCAACATCCCATGTAATGCAACACTTGAATTCGGCCAAAAACATGTCCAAATTAAGTGTTTGACCACTTCTTTCGTAAGTTCAGAATGTGAACTTATTGATAGATGATGTGATGCTTTTATATAGTGTTTTTCACGCTGTATTTGAGCTAAAATGTGTATCAATGGTGCTCTTAGGAGCCATTTTATGCTAACTCTCTCCATCTAGTTGTGGTTTTCTATTCTGTGTCTGATTTGCAGGTTTTAGGGAGTTATCTCCCTATTTTCCGCTGTTATCCGACCATTACAATCGAATGGAGAAGTTCGAAGGCATTTATGATGAGTTCCGGGGTCCCGAGAATACTTTCCGAGGCCTTGGACAAAAGAAGAAGTGAAGCCTTGGCGTCTGAAACCAAGGAAGGAAGCATCGGGCTTCAGCCCGATGGCATCGGGCTCAATAAGCCCGATCGGGCGTTAGTTGCCATTGGATCAAGTTGTTGCGGGCCCGATCGGACGACGTTGCCCGGTCGTTGTTTCGGTGTCCAGCCCGATCGGGCGAGATGGTCCGATAGCCTCGGGCGTGTTCGTGGGCGAGAGTGTTCGAAGCTGCTGCTCTGAGTCTTGCGCGCTAATGGCTGGGCATGGCCCGATACCATCGGGCGAGGCAGCCCGACAAAGATCGGGCGCTAGGAGAGCGTGCATACGCATGAAGCTGCTGCTGAGCTGAGCGCTGAACATCGGCATGGCCCGACTTCATCGGGCGAGGCTGCCCGACCTCATCGGGCGTGGTCTGCTTTAAGTGGTGCTACTATTTTTTGGTGCCCGACTTGATCGGGCTTAGTTGGCCCGATCGGGCTTCTCCTCCGCGCGCTCATTTAATGAGTTTCGGGCTACTTAGTATAAATAGAAAAGTTAGAACATCTTTGTTTTATCTTTTTTTGAGCTCTTATCTTCTCATAGACTCCCTCAAGAACCCTAGATTTTAATACTTTTCATTGTGATTCAAGATTGAACCTTTGGATTATTCGCAAGTTTAATATAGTTCATTAATTTGGTAATCTTCTTCCTTGTTCTCTTCATTATTATTTGCTTTTGCTATTATTCATTAGATTAGTTTCTTAGTTATTTGCAATAGTTCAAAGTATAGATTTTTATTTGAAATTTGTTATTGTTTTCTCAAGCATGAGTGAGTAGTTTTATTTCTAGGATTGTGGGGATCTATGTATGCAATGAAGGATTGATAGATTAGTATAATTACCCTTTATTTCAATAGTTTCCTGTGATTGAGTCGTTCATGCTAGATTTATGAATTAGGCCTGATTTGTATTTCTACTACCGCAATATTGAATCTGCTTCGAGAGGAGAGATTTCGTATAGGCTTTCAATCATTAGGCATAGTGATCCTTGACCATGCGAGAGCGGCTAGGTGATCTTTGAGGGAGGTAATGTTCGAGAGAAATTACATGTGCCCTAGATAAATTGACTTATTGGGTGTTTATTATTCGTCTCTGATTTCCCGAATTGTATGCATAGTGATCCATAATCCTAGTTCTTTATCAATTGATTATTATCTTCATATTTAGTTCTATCATTTGCCTATTAGTTTAGTCACACACCAAGTTTCATCAGATTTAGTTAGTATAATATTAGAATTCAGATACAATAATATAACTTTCTCCCTGTGGATTCGATCCTGACTTCCCTGACTACTTGTTAGTGGACTTTAGGTTATTTTTGATAAGGTGATACGACTTTAGCCTGTCAAATTTTGGCGTCGTTGCCGGGGAGACGGTTTATTTTTATTTTGTCTGAATTATAATATTACACTAACCTCTACTCCGAAGAACATCTGTTCTTTGGAACATCTCATGTTTGTTTTAGTGTTTTTGGTGTATGAGTAGGAAATTGAAATCCCCAAATCTTATTCCATTTGACCCGGAGATTGAAAAGACTGCTCGTCGACTCAAAAAGACAACTAAGCAAACCAAGTTGTCTGCAGGGACACCCTCCCAAAAGGCACCTTCTCCACCATCTTCACCACAACAAGGATTCTCCGCCTCACCTATTACTGCTAGAATGGGTGACGAAGCTAAACCGACCTTCAGAGATTATGCACAACCATCTCCCCGATAATGTGCCCACCGGGGTACGGTTGCCTACTATTGCTTGCTGCAAACTTTGAAATTAAGTCTCATGTTCGAATATGGTTCGAGAATAACCGGTTCTTAGGGTTAACATCCGAAGACCCAAATCGGCACTGCAGCGATTTTTACAATGTTGTGCTACTCGAAGCAAAGTCGGGTGTTACTGCGATGAGATGAAACTCATCTTATTTGGTTTTTCTCTGCGCGACAAAGCTCTATTTTGGTATAATAAGCTGCCTTCCACCATCACCACCTGGGCCGAGCTCAAAGATTTTTCTCATCAAGTGGTACCCTTACCAAAAGACTGGAGATATGCGTCATGAGATAGTGACTTTCACCCAGGATCCTGGAGAGTCACTATATGAAGCTTGGGAAAGATTCAAAGATATGCAGCGTCTTTGCCCCCATCATGGTTTTGACAAGTGGTATCTGTGCCACTTTTTCTACACTAGAGTTGATGCAGATACGAGACGGGTAATTGATGGAGCAAGCGGTGTGGGTTTTTCATGGATAAAGCTGTAGACGAAGGGCATGAACTTCTGGAGAAACTCGCTTCTCACCAAGCGTCTACTATTCGTTCCTCTATGACAAAGGGAGGTAAACATGATGTTGAAGCCATTTCTTTACTGACCGGACAACTAGCTGCTCTTCATCAGAAGATTGATTCTTTGAAGCTCGGTAACAATTCCTCTCCTCATATGAGTGTCAATGCTATGGCTAGTGTTTCTGGGTACAATGCTTTCATCCGTGACGCTTGTGGGATAGCTGGGACATAACTCTCAAGAGTGCCCCTCTCTCTCACATTCTAGTGAGCCCGTGCACGCATTACGGTAACCACACAAGCCCCCGGTTTGATCCCTACTCCAATACATATAATCCCGGGATGCGAGATCATCCAAATCTCTCGTATAGGAGCAATAACGTGATGAATCCGCAACAACAACATTACCCTCAACAACAACAATATCAACCAAAAGCTCCTCCTGGTTATCAGAGAACTCAGTTTCAACAGCATCATTCTACACCACCTCCAGACCCAGCTATTGCTGAACTCAAAAGTTTAATGTTGCAGATGCAGAAAGGTATTATTTCCTTTCAAGCGTATACGAGTCTCAATTTGAGAGCCTCGCATGCTCGAGAATAAGCTGCAAGGGACACATAATAAGATGTTGGAGTCACAAATAGCTCAGCTGGCCAGTTCGTCTGCTAATAGGCCATCTGGGTCCTTGCCTTCGCAACCAATGCAACCTAGGGACACTGCCAATGCTATCACCCTTCGCAGTGGAATGCAGTACGATACTCCGGCAATGCTAGAGGTGGAATCACCAAAACCACAAGGAGTGCCTGAGGATGCTGAACCTCAAGTAGAGCAAGGAGCTGCAGACAAGACTAAGGAGGTGACTAAGGAGAAAACTGTGCCTCCGGTGATCAAGTTACCATTCCCCGAGCGGATGCTCAAGAAGAAACTCGACCACCAGTATGGTAAGTTTTTAGAGGTGTTAAAGAATCTGCAGTAACGGTTCCTTTTATCGAATTATTAAATCAAGTGCCTCGCTTATTCTAAATTTTTGAAAGAACTGTTGATGAGGAAGCGGACTCTCAATGAAGTGGAGACTGTGGCTTTTACTGCTGAATGCAGCGCTCTTCTACAAAACCAGTCTCCACCTAAATTGAAAGATCCAGGGAGTTTTTCCATCCCCTGTCACATTGGCACCATATTTATTGACAAAGCTTTATGTGATTTAGGTGCCAGTGTGAGTGTCATGCCTCTTTCTATCTGTAAGCAACTGAACATGGGTGAATTAAAATGTACTACCATTACTCTGCAAATGGCTGACCGTTCTGTGAAATACCCCCTAGGTATATTAGAGGACGTTCCTGTTAGAGTAGGTAAATTCTTTATCCCTGTGGACTTTGTTATATTAGACATGGCCGAAGACACTCAAACACCCATTATCCTTGGGAGACCTTTCCTCCATACTGCTGGGGCGGTGATAGATGTTAAGAGTGGGAAACTGACACTAACTGTGGGGGATGATAAGGTCATGTTTAGCCTAAACAATGCACCTAAAAGCTCAATGTTAGAGGAGTCATGTTATAGAGTTGATATTTTAGATGAACCGATCCATGATTGCCTGCCTTACCCCCTCTCCCGTGCTATTTCACATGATGTGCTTGTCGAGTCTATTGTAGGTGATGAGCATTTTTTAAAGGTCTTACAGACTCACAAAAAGACCATTGGCTATAGCATTGATGACTTGACAGGAATCCACCCTGATCATAATGAGCACCGCATTCATCTACAAGAGGACCACCACACTAGCATTCTAGTTCAACGCGGGTCGCAAGAGGTGGTCCAACATGTGGCTACTAAACTTCTCGATCCAGGCTGATGGGCGGCTGATGTCCATGTCCCTTTCCTTTCCCTTGTTGCAATGAGGCCATTGCCAAGTTCAGCTTGGGGGATGATTTCTGTAAGTATTAGTAGTGTTTATCTTTTTGTTTTACTGTTTTTTTTTTAGGATAGTTAAGTTAGTTTAATCGCTTTGAAAAAAATTGAAAAATCACAAAAAAATGAAATATTGCTGAAAAAAAAACACAAAAATACGAGTTGAATTCGAATAGTTTGATTGCTTCCCTGTGCCCCGAACTTGCTTTGAAAAAAAATGATTTAACTCATTATACTGGATAGTTGGGCATTTGTGATTGAGACGTTGTGATGTGATCTTTAACTGCCTTGATCTTGAGTGAATTTTGATGATAAAGTGCCTATTTTAACTGCATGCTTGAATTGGTTAGATTGTGAGGATTCATTCCAGCCCTCGGATTTATCTCTATATCCGATATATTCTTGTGTGTTAGTTCCTCGTAGCATTCTTATCTTGGTTTTGGCCTTGTACTCGTTGAGTTCTAGTAACTTTAGGCATGTGCTGTGATAGAGGCGTTCATTCGTCTAATTTTAAGCCTCAGAGTTGTTTAATGAATTTTTCCCCCTAGCCCCGCTGAGCCTAATGACTTATTTTTGGATCTATATTAAACCACATTACACACCTTGAGCCTTTGCAATGACTATTGTCCCAAGCCTAGCTTGGGGGAGCATTTGTTAAGTTTATATCATATTGTGTGGTTGATTCCGTAGGGCGGTTGGAAAATAATGATATTTTGGTACAAAGAAAAGAAAGAAAAAGAAAAATAAAGTGAAGAAAAAAAAATGATAGTGAAAAATTTGAAAAATTTCTATGATCTTCATTCGTTAACTATCAAAAGTGTTAGAAATTATGTTGAAAATGACAATTATTGGTTGGTTCGTAAAATTTCAAGAGTTGGTTATTATCTTAGTTATGTTGTTGTTGCCATGGGAGTTGTTTCGACCACACTTAGTCCTACTAGTGTTTTTTTTGCTCCCCTTTCTTGGCTTTTCCACCACATTTCCTAAATAATTTCCGTACCTTTACCCGAGCCCCATTACAACCCTTAAAAAGACCTTTTGAGCACGTGTTTGATTGTTTATTGGAATAATACTGAGTCAATATGCCAAAGTCGAAGATTAAGTTTGTTATTTGAGTCGACCTGATTAGGATGAGAGATATTACACCTTTCTAAACACATGAGAGTGTGAGTGGGAAGGGCTATTATGGTTGGGTTGGTGAGCGATCGGGCACATATTTTGCTTGCCACAAAATTGAGAGGAGTGACACCTCGGTGAGCACCTTTTCAAGATTTGCACGATATGTAGGGCCGCTGCGTTTGATGGTTTACTTAGTGATTGGTAGTCAGGTGATCTGAGCAACTGAACTTGAATTTTGCTTGCTTGAATGATTTTGAGTTGGAAATAATTGAGTTTAAACTTTTCCATCTGAGGGGTGAAGCAATCCTATTCTTATTCCTGTTGTGCTTTGCTTGAGGACAAGCAAAGGTTTAGCTTGGGGGAGTTTGATGTGATGCTTTTATATAGTGTTTTTCCCCCTGTATTTGAGCTAAAATGTGTATCAATGGTGCTCTTAGGAGCCATTTTATGCTAACTCTCTCCATCTAGTTGTGGTTTTCTATTCTGTGTCTGATTTGCAGGTTTTAGGGAGTTATCTCCCTATTTTCCGCTGTTATCCGACCATTACAATCGAATGGAGAAGTTCGAAGGCATTTATGATGAGTTCCGGGGTCCCGAGAATACTTTCCGAGGCCTTGGACAAAAGAAGAAGTGAAGCCTTGGCGTCTGAAGCCAAGGAAGGAAGCATCGGGCTTCAGCCCGATGGCATCGGGCTCAATAAGCCCGATCGGGCGTTAGTTGCCATTGGATCAAGTTGTTGCGGGCCCGATCGGACGACGTTGCCTGGTCGTTGTTTCGGTGTCCAGCCCGATCGGGCGAGATGGCCCGATAGCCTCGGGCGTGTTCGTGGGCGAGAGTGTTCGAAGCTGCTGCTCTGAGTCTTGCGTGCTAATGGCTGGCATGGCCCGATACCATCGGGCGAGGCAGTCCGACAGCATCGGGCGCTAGGAGAGCGTGCATACGCATGAAGCTTCTTGCCGAGGCGCCGAACATCGGCATGGCCCGACTTCATCGGGCGAGGCTGCCCGACCTCATCGGGCGTGGTCTGCTTTAAGTGCTGCTACTATTTTTTGGTGCCCGACTTCATCGGGCTTAGTTGGCCCGATCGGGCTTCTCCTCCGCACGCTCATTTAATGAGTTTCGGGCTACTTAGTATAAATAGAAAAGTTAGAACATCTTTGTTTTATCTTTTTTTGAGCTCTTATTTTCTCAGACTCTCTCAAGAACCCTTGATTTTAATACTTTTCATTGTGATTCAAGATTGAACCTTTGGATTATTCGCAAGTTTAATATAGTTCATTAATTTGGTAATCTTCTTCCTTGTTCTCTTCATTATTATTTGCTTTTGCTATTATTGATTAGATTAGTTTCTTAGTTATTTGCAATAGTTCAAAGTATGGATTTTTATTTGAAATTTGTTATTGTTTTCTCAAGCATGAGTGAGTAGTTTTATTTCTAGGATTGTGGGGATCTATGTATGCAATGAAGGATTGATAGATTAGTATAATTACCCTTTATTTCAATTGTTTCCTGTGATTGAGTCGTTCATGCTAGATTTATGAATTAGGCCTGATTTGTATTTCTACTACCGCAATATTGAATCTGCTTCGAGAGGAGAGATTTCGTATAGGCTTTCAATCATTAGGCATAGTGATCCTTGACCATGCGAGAGCGGCTAGGTGATCTTTGAGGGAGGTAATGTTCGAGAGAAATTACATGTGCCCTAGATAAATTGACTTATTGGGTGTTTATTATTCGTCTCTGATTTCCCGAATTGTATGCATAGTGATCCATAATCCTAGTTCTTTATCAATTGATTATTATCTTCATATTTAGTTCTATCATTTACCTATTAGTTTAGTCACACACCAAGTTTCATCAGATTTAGTTAGTATAATATTAGAATTCAGATACAATAATATAACTTTCTCCCTGTGGATTCGATCCTGACTTCCCTGACTACTTGTTAATGGACTTTAGGTTATTTTTGATAAGGTGATACGACTTTAGCCTGTCAATAGACCTATTAAAGTCTACGAAATGAGCCAAATTGACCGAATTATGGCTATTACAAATATAAGTATCAACACTGATAGTTCTAATTCCTCATATAATGCATGGGCTTTTCTTTTGGACCTTGGACTTGCATCATTCTCCCTTTCTTCAAAAAAAGTTTGCTCTCAAACTTGGTTTTTCAAAGTATGGAAAGTGATCTCTTATAGTGAAGATTGGACCAGGTTTGAAGAGTTTCCTTTTGTTGTTTACCCACTCAAGATTCCTTTTGTTCACCTTTTCAGTTTCTTCTCTCATTTTCTCCCATGAATTTTCAATTTCTTATTTTTTATCCACAACCAAACCCTCCTCATTTGATTCCACTAGATTTTCATATGAATTACAAATTACAAGAGAGATGCTTTGCACCTTTTCTTTTGTAGCTACTTTTGCAAGTAATGGTAAAGATAAAGTAAGTTCGCTTTCCACATCACTTGGATACATTAAAGCAACCATGTTCGAACTTGTGATACTTTCACCATCATCATCACTAGAACCTTGCTTGGGAAAATCTTCTTCAAATGGATCAAAATTTGCGACATCATATGAGCTGATAAGAGATCTCTTTTGAAAAAAAGTTCCTTAAGAAGCAAGTTCATGAAAACATTTTTCTTTCGCTTGTTCTTCTTTGAAGTCTTGATTTATTTCTATCTTTTCAAAAGCAACTTCAAAATTATTTTCTTCTTTCCTAACTTCCTTTTTCATGACTTTAGTTTCAAGTGCATGAACCATTACCCTATTTCTTTCGTCTTCTTTTTCAAAACTTTGATAATCATCCATAGACACATAAAACGTATTAGGACATGAATGGTATGTATGCCCATAACCATGGTATTTTGAACATCTTGCACCATCAACCTTCCCAATGTCAAAGAAAATATCTTCCCACATTCTTTCTTTTGTCCTCTCTTCTTTTTCCACTAATTTTTTCTCCAAGTTCTCCAATTTTTGAGTTATAACCTATAACATCTTAGCAATATCCTCACCAGCCATGTTTTTTCTCACTATTTTGCTAGACTATTACAGTTTCAATGATAAAACTGTCCGTAACTTCAAACAACAGAACGAAAATGTAAACGACCTTGAAACTCTATATTATTCAAATTCAGGAAATTGTAAGCATAATTAAAAAAAGAAACTCCTAAAAAGCTTTCCGGACGACGGATAAATCTTCCTTTGAAGTTGAGTGCGCTGGATTTGCTTCGTTCTGGCGCAGTTGCGAAAAACGTGCCCAGTTTACTATCTAAAAAATTCACAATAATCTGAAAAATTCTGTGAGTATTCTAGACAAAAAGTATGCAGAATCAAAAAAATAATCAATCAATTTGGACTCCTGAAGACTGAGAAATCTTCCTTCAAAGTCGACTAAAAATCTGGATGAATTCTGCCCGTTATGATTTACCACCAAAATGCGATTTTTCTACAAGATCTCCATGCCAAAGATCTGATCCAGATGATGTAAGGCTCTGTTCTTTTGAACTGAATTAATGAGAATTCAGTTCAGTTCAATTCAGACAAATTCAATTCAGTTCAGACAAATTCAATTCAGTTCAAGTTTATTCTGTTCAGTTCAGTTCAGGTTTATTCACTTCAGTTCAGTTCAGTGTAGTTAGTTTCCTCTCACAGTTTTCATTCACTTCAGTTCAGTTCAGTTCAGGTTTACTCAGTTCAGTTCAGTTCAGTTCAGGTTTATTCAGTTTAGTTCAATCAGTTCAAAAGAACAGAGCCTAAGTCTAAAAACACCTTCCAAAGGACTGGATGATGATTCAAAACTTTAGGAATATAGAACACTCACTTTGACAAAGAAACACTCAAAACTAAGGGTAGTTGCCAAACCACAAGGACTAACTCAATGACTTCGGGTTCTAGGCCAGAAATAAGACTCACTCAATCTCTCCTAGGCTTATGACTCGAGACTCACTCAAAGTAATAAGGGTAGCAAACACTTGAGACAAACTCAAAGCATAAACTATAAACACAAGATTTTTGTATATCACTCAAAATCTAATTTTCATTGTTCATTAGCTCTCCGTATATGGACTTAGGAGCAGCAAAGAAAACACAAAATACTCCCTCATAGCCCTAGTAAACCATCCACCCAAAATCAGTTTCAAGGAGCACTAAAAGCTCCTTGAATCATGCCCTTCTTCAAGCTCATTTAATGAGCTGTTACAATGAGTTACATTCAGCACAATCAAACCATAAGCTGATGACACTCCAAATATAAGCCCAAAAAACCCTCTCCTAATCATGGATCACTTTATGAGTAATATCGTGGTTAATTACAACCCAAAAACAACAAAAGCAAATAGAAACCCAAACAGAACTTGGGCTATCTTTGCAACCATACTTGAAAATTAAACATAACTTGGGCTCTTCAATGTTGCACGCCATGTTCGATCCACCATCCAAGTTAAGCAAGTAAAAAACACCTACAAAAGAAGCTAAACACGTCCAACTTCATGTAGCAGCTCCTTGGGCCTTTAATCGACATCCCATGTAATGCAACACTTGAATTCGGCCTAAAACATGTCCAAATTAAGTGTTTGACCACTTTTTCCGTAAGTTCAGAATGTGAACTTATTGATGGACCTATTAAAGTCCACGAAATGAGCCAAATTGACCGAATTATGGCTATTAGAAATATAAGTATCAACACTGATAGTTCTAATTCCTCATATAATACATGGGCTTTTCTTTTGGACCTTGGACTTGCATCACTTTAATTTGAGTGATTAGTTTACTAAGAAAAAATGGCAGAAATTTGAAAAGTGTAAACTGCGATCCATATGAAGGAGGAAGAAGAAAGAGCAAAGAGATTATTTTACTAATTTCCTTTGACTTTTATTATTTTAATAAAGCTTATTTTATCACCTTGTTGTTTATTTGCACGTGGTTTTGTAATTATATTTTAATGATTTATATTATCAAGTGAATTTATAATTTACAATTAAAATTCAATTTAATTTATTATAACTAATTGAATTATTAAGTCATACATGTTAGGTTTAAGAAATATTTTTCACTACTAATTGTGGTTATTATTAGATTTATCAAGAACAAATTTCTAGATTATTACACACGCACGAGAGGTCTTAGTCAACGAAGCATATTGACTTTGGCGACCTTGCCCCTTCTTCCGGCAAAGCAGGTCTGGATGTACATGCTGGCTGATTTCCAATTATAATTTCATAATCAAGTTCTGAGTCCAATAAATTTACGAAAATTTTCAAAATTTAGCTAGAGTCAAATTTTCAAAATTTATCCAGAATCAAATTCCTAAAATAACCCAATAATCAAGTTCTTGGTTACCTAGGAACATACGATCATCACGGCGGAAGAGGTCCAGAAGGAGAGGCATGGCGGCATCCCTAAAGACGTGAGTAGAGCTTGTCAAATAGGATGTGTCGTGTCTACACTAGTACAAAAACATTGATTTGCGTCTCCTGAATTGCGTCGTACAACAGGCCGGTAAAACGACGCAGAAGTATCATTTGCGTCGGATGGGCGTTGAACGCGACGCAAATCATGGTTCATCTGCTTCGGACTTGAGGTGCATTCGACGCAGAAGTTTCATTTGCGTCAGATGGGCGTTGGACGCAACGCAAATCGTGGTTCATCTGCGTCGGACTTGAGGTGCATTCGACGCAGATGACTGGCCCACTTTCAACTTAACATTATGCACGCAACGTACTATTTCTTTCATTAAAAAATAGCGCCCAACTCCCTCAAAACTCCCACTTTCACCCTCTAACCTAAAACTCCTAATCTCCTCTCTCCTCTCTCCTCTCTCCTCTCTAGCGCCGCTCCTCCTAAATTCTTTCAATCTTTCTCCATTCTTCAATCTCATGTAACAACTCCCAATCTCCTCTCTCCCTCCTGAATTCTTCAGTCTTCCTCCCTTCATCTGCTGTCTCGGTTGTTGTTGTTCCCCTTCAGTCTCTCACTCCTCATCGCGATGCCGCGGTTGGTGCTGCCGCGGTTGTTGCTGTTGTTCTGGGCTTCTTCTCCTTCTCGTCGAAGTTCATCACTCGAAGTCTTCATCACTCTCCGGCGAAGGAACGCAACCTCAGTCATAGTCGGCTCATATTTGAAGTTTTAGGTTTCGATTCTTAACAAAAAATGGTCGGCGAAGGAACGAATTGAGGTTATGTATTTAATCGCTTCAGATTTGAATTTTTTTGGAATTGATTCCTTTACATGAATTTTTAGGGTATTTTTTGTGTTAGATCTATTTTTTTTGGTTCAATTTTTTAATTTCGTTTCATTTCGGCATTCATGGTTTTGTTCTTGTATTTCGTTCCTTAATTTCGATTCAAATTTGCGTTCTTTATTTCATTCTTGTACTTCGTTCATTTATTTCGATTCAGATTTGGGTCCTGTATTCCTGTATTTCATTTCAGCATAATGAAATAAGTGATATTAATATATGTAAATTTTGGGTGTATTTCATTTCAGTATAATTTTGGGTGTATTTTATTATGGGTATTGGGTGTATTTCATTTTCGGAAAAGGGATTTTTATATACGTCGCATGTACAACATACATCCGACGCAAATTCAATTTTTTTTTAATAAAAAATGGTTCATTTGCGTCGCACCTAGTCTAACGTGCAATGCAGATGGTGCTGCTTGTGCTGTGGCTCAAGGGAAATCTGCGTCGGACATTTCTTACATCCGACGCAAATGGGTTAATATCTGCTCGAGTCCTAATCCGACGCAGATGATCTCTCCTTATCTGCGACGATGCCTGTGCCGTCGGACCCATGTCCGACGCAAATGGGCGCCTCGCATCCGACGCAAATCGTCCATTCTGTACTAGTGCTATCTCGTGTTCATGTCATTCACTAATGGTGTCAAAAAGCCTCGACACTAACCCGACCCGTTTAACTTATCGTGTCGAAACCCCTTGATAACAACCCGACCTGTTCAAGTAAGTGGTTACCCGTATCGACCCATTTAACCTATTTATTCGAAATCCCTAACAAAAATTAACTATAAATTGATTTTTTATCTCAAATATACGTCGATCCATGTTTATTTAGGTAATAACTTGCTAGTATATTAGAAAAATATGCATAATTTATTACTGCTTTACCAACTTCTACCCTAAATGTTAAAATATTAAAGTTTCCTATATGTTTAACATGTAAAGGCGTGTCAGTTACGAGTTGAAAATCTCAATACTAATCCAACCCATTTATTAAACAGTAAAACATGTGCTGACCTATTTAAATAAACATGTCGGGAAACTGGACACTAACCCATTTTTTGTATCCGATTCATATCATATTGTTGTGTCATGTCAAATTTTGACAACTCTAGGTGTGAGGTGGCTGATGTGTTGGGTAGTCGACGGGTCGGCTTTGGATGGTCCTATTGGTAGACGGTTGATATTAAGCATTGACTCGTGATACTGCTGCAAGGTGGTTCATGTAGATGGGAGAGAGGACATCAAGAGCGCAGTGAGATGAAAGAGTGAGCTTGGGGAGGTAGTCGGGTGGTTCAGAGCCTCGGTTTTTGACGAGCTAGGTGGTGAATTGGTGATTGAAGTTGGGAGGAAGAAGATGGGGGATCTGAGGAGCTAGTAAGAAGAAGATGGGGGATCTGAGGAGCTAGTAAGAAGAAGATGCGGAGAAAGGAGATAGAGGAACAAGGATGAAGGGCAGACAAAAATAAAGTAAAGTGTTTAATAAGGTTTTTCTTTAAATTAATAAAACCTATCCATAAAATGATTTAAAAAAATCTATAAACTGATCATATAAAATGCACAAACTTATTAAAAATACTCATTAACTGAAAAAACAACGTTCATAAACTGATAAACAAGATGCATGAACTGATATAAAAATGTATAAGTTGAAGTAAAAAAATTATAAACTGATGAAAAATATGCATAAACTGATAATAAATATAAATAAACTAATAAACAAGATGCATAAACTGATACAAACAATGCATAAGCTAATACAAAAAAAACTAATGAAAAATATGCATAAACTTATAATTTATCCATTTTTAAATACATGCGTCATTTGCATAGTAACTAATAGTCAACTACCGACCCTATTACATATTCTATCGTAAATGTATAAGAAAAAATTTAGTCAAGTCATGCGGTTTTTATCAGTTTCGTCTTAATGCATGCTATTTCATATTATCAACTATTCATAATTTTTATTAATACAATATTAAAGATACTAAGGAATGAAGTAGTGTAGTGCACAGCGTTAGACAGAAAATGTTAAATACGCGGCAACTGATAATTATATGCTATAAATGGATACAAACAGGCCTTAAATTAAAACCTATGTGGCTATATCAGCCAAGATTTCTTGAAAACTTAATAAGCTTTTAGAAAAACCAGCTTGTATGGCCATTCCTCATTGGAGTGACAACATACGGCACTAGTCAAATACAAACTCGGATTTTAGCAAAAATCCAAAACCACTATGGAAATGAATCCCACAGACAAAATAGAGAAACCATGGGCAGCAGCCAGGAAGCAATGCTTTATGACGAGTGACAGACATCATTAGAAAGATCTATCTCACTACAAGTCTACAACACACCGACTCTCTCTCCCACCCATTTATCTCCTCATATCATATGCTCCATACACAACGCCCTATTCTTTTGTGTTGAACTAAATTATACTGAAACTGTGAGAGTAAAATAACTAAATTGAAATTAACTTAATTGAATTAAATTGTACTGAAGTGAACTAAAGTAATCTAAATTGAAACACTGCCAAAAAACACATAACAATAAAATAAAATATCATTGTCAGAAATCTAAATGATAAAAGGGTGGCTATTTCTCTCTCTTTAGTCTTTCATCACTCTAATAATGAACTAAGTGTTTTTTTGACGAGAATAATGAACTAATTACTTTATGAATTTAATTTAAAAAAAAAACCTTTCATCATATTGTTTTTTTTTTTGGAGAAAATTTCATTATCTTGTTATGATTGGCTTCGATCCCACTTTTTCCTTTTCCAATAATATCCTCAAAAAGTGAAAACCACCCCTACATAAATATGCTATGTCCCATCAAAATTTCTTATCCAAATCAAACCAATGCAACTTGCCATCATTTTCCAATCATCATCCTCCCAAAACTAAACCCTTTCTCCCTCTTCACAACAACCCCCGCCCAAAAAAAGCCACTCCAAAATGGCAGAATTCTCTGAATCTCATGAATCCGAAATTATATATTCTGACGATTTCTCCTCATTCAATCAAAACAATTCTCCATCGAACTCGATATCTCTGTGTCATCGAAGCAAAACTTCAAAATGGATGAAGGAAGAAGAACAATGCTCTGTTCCAGTGAATATTCCTTTGAATTCTAACTTATCTTCTCCTCCTTTTCGTTGCGAAATTATCGAATTTGGTGGGTATTTTTCAGATGATGAAGATGATGAAATAGTGCCACCCCATGTGATTATTGATCGAAGATCGTGTGATTTCAATATTCATGAGAAATATTTTAGAGGGAAGAATTTGATTCATGTTCGAAATTCCATTCTTAAATTGACTGGGTTTCTTGAGTCTTAGTGTTTTTTTTGTTGAAGTGGTTTCTTGGAATACCATTTGTCAAATGGATTGGTTTTCTAGAATTCTATTTTAGAGGGTTATGTATAAATTTTGTGGGTTTTTATGTGTGTGTTTTTTCCACATGAAGTTCAGATGATTATGTAGGAATTAATATCTTGAACAAAATGAAATGTAAAAGAATAGGAGTACATGCTAATGTTTCTTTAATATTTTCACTTGTCACTAAAAAAAGCTTATGTTTTTGTTTTTGAAGTATTTGTATAGGAAGTTTAGATAATTCTATTTCTTCCACAAAAAAAAGTTACGGTAAACTATATCTAAGCCCCACTAATTTCTGACAAGTTCATATATGTGAAAGAAGTCCCCTCCCAAATTTTATGAAAAGAACTCATCCTTTTTTTTCATAGGATAAGAACTCACCCTTAAACTCTTCAATCTATATATCGATGTAGTATATCTATCTGGTTAACATTAGAGAAATATGAGAACGTAAATTTTATAAGGAGGATAGTTATTTGGTTAACAAAAATATTGAAATTAAAGTTATCCTTCTTAGGAAAATTTACTTCACACAAAATGGAAGAAGTTGCTAACTTTGATCTCCTAGGTAAGAGGAAATTGACATGAGAAGTTTTACTTTCCTTCATCAACTAAACGATTTTTTTACACTTTCTATAAAACGAAATTACATAGGAAAACAACTTCCGATGAAATACTACTACATATATTTAGCCAAATGATAACTAATCGTAAACAATAAACATCTCCCTAATACTTTTCAAGTTTCAAGGAGAATTTAAGTAACCATTGTCTCTAGGTTACTTAAATTTAAGCTCTCTTCTCCTTAACTTACTAAAATAAATTTTTACAGTTTAACCATTTGGGAATTTTCAACTTTTCAACTTCAAAATGGTGGAGATTAGGAGAATACAAATTTATGCTCTCTTCTCCTTAACTTACTAAAATAAGTTTTAGTAATAACAAATTTCGTTCAGCAAAATAAAGTTAATATCAGCAAAAATAAGTTAAGTAAAAAAACTTAAGTTCTACAAAAAAAACTTAAGTTCAGCAAAAATAATTTGTGTTTAGCAAAAATCATTTCAGTAAAAATAAGCTGTGTTTAGCAAAAATTAGTTTAGTAAAAAAAATCTACTCTAAATCTCAGAAAAAATAAGTTTATTAAAAGTAACTCCAGCAAAAATAATTTCAATAAAAATAAATTAAGTAAAAATTAGTTAAGTTCATCAAAAATTAGTAAAGTTTAGCCAAAAAAAAAGCTCAGTAGAAATAAATTAATTCAGCAAAAATAAGTTAAGAAAAAATAAGTGAAGTTCAACAAACATAAGTTGAAGAGAATAAATCCTTAGTTGTTCGAAAATTAAATAGGGAAATAATAAGATAGTTTATTGGAAATTTTTTTTAAGTAACTCTAAACTTTGGAAAACATTGTAAAACTTATTCATGGTAACCCTAGGTATTTCAATATATAAATTTGGAGGAGATTGGGTGGGGGTGTCTATTGGAGACTTCAAGTAATGAGAGTTTTAGATTAGAATTTGGGAGGAGAGAAACAGGAAGGGATGGAGGATTCTTTAAAAAATTGTCAAAAATAAAGTTGGAGGGGCAATTTAATTGCACCACATAGCTGGGTATAACCTCTTTAATAGGTCAATGTAGGTTAGTGGAGTATTAGAAAAAATAAAATTAGTTCGGATTATTATGGAATAACTCATAGTTAGGATTATGGAAAGCAAATAACTCATAGTTGGGATTATTCTGATACATTTTTCCTAAAAAAAATTTTAAAAAAAATTATTTTAGTTTTTGGTGCTTATATATATTGCTTGGTTGGCAAAAGCCACACAAGTAATCAGGCACAACTACCAATTCACTAAAGTTGTTCTCTCTACGTGTCACAAATAAATTTACACTGAGATAGAGAAGTAAGGAGCCTCCTAGTGTTATACTTCAGTAGATAAACTTCTTTTAAGGTAATATGAAGTTCTCGTGAATAAGGGATTTCTTTTGTAAGGAGTAAGAATCAAACCCTCCTCAAAAAGATGGAAATAGGGTCATAAAACCACTAGGCCAATTTTCTTTGCACACAAGATATCAAGTTGTAGATTATAAACATTTGGAGATTGATTAAGATAATTTTAATTGATATTCTCTCACACGACTCTACTATAACCTAGCGAACACGAACTCTAATTTGATGACATTTGATCCTTTGACCTATGTCATGGATACGGAGTGTTGAGTATGATGAGTAGAAGGTCGGTTTCATGAAGCGTCAAGGAAAAGAGATGGAGTTTTATGTTAGCCCCTGGTTTGAGCCCGCACCCATGGGTTTAAAACCTGCACCCACGGATATGCCGAGCCAAGTGTGCGAGACTCCGTATTTTATTAGGTTTATGAATTATGATTCTTACCTATTATCTTAGTTTGAATTAATAATTAATACATTGATTTGAAGTCATATGACTGCTACAAAATTATTCAAAACCAACAAATACATATTAAATTGGATTAAACAAAATTATATTGTGCCAAAATCAAGATCATTGATAAGATCTAACAATTCTGCAAACCTTCTTCCACATCGTTGTTTGATACAATCCTCTACAAGGGGGTTTATTGATCTGTTGTAATTTTGGCATAGAACTTGATTTGATTTAGCTAATTGTAGATGAAGAATTGACATATCCTGTGAAGCAGCACAAATTCTTATCAACAAATCAATCTTCAAGAGAAACCAAAACACCAAAAGCAAAGTCCCCAAATTTTCACAAAAAAAGAGATAAAATCTAACACGTTGCTAGATATAATTCAACATGTGGGTTGAGCAACTCTCCATTAGAGAGAAACTGAACGTTTATTGTCAATAAAAGCTTAAAAACAAACAATAAAGAGAACAAACGGGAATTACCACCACCCAAAAGGGTGGTGGTTGCCCCTAGATCAAAGAGAAATAGGGTTTTTAGGGAGTGAACACAATCGTTCCCTATTGTAAATATGTTTAAGCCTTTTTATTCATAGAGGGACTACTATTCACAGATAGAGAGGAAGATTGTTAGATCTAGAGAGACTAGAGAACCCTAGAGAGAGGTTAGAAAAAGAGATCGATTTATCTTCTTGTATCATTAACTCATACTAAAATTCACTACTACGTACATTAAATGTCTAATGCAACGTCTAAAAACCGTTGCAATAAGGCCTAAAAATGTCGCAATAGGCCTAATGCAACATATTTGAATTGTCGCATTCATTGGCGATGCAATAAGCGTAATGCAATGGTACTCTAGATCTAATGCAACGACTATTTCAGAGGCGTTGCATTAGCTATAGATGGCGTTGCATTTAATAAAAAAGCGTTGCAATATCCCCTAGAGCTAATTCCTAATGTAGTGTTTAGAGAGTCTAGAGAGATCGAATTATCTACTTGTATCATTATCTCACACTGAAATTCCTGATGTAGTGTTTGTGGTTTTTTCTCTGTTTGAAGGGTTTCTAGGTAAATCGTGTGTGTTCTTTATTTTTTGATTTATTTATTCTTGTCGGTGACTTTCGTAAATTATACTTGAGTTGCTCGATTTGTAAGCGCAATTGGTGTTTATTCCTAGGAAGGAGGAAGTAGTCACTAGTTCAGCTTCCCTCAATCTCAAAATTTTTAATAAAATCACATGTTATATGGATCTTGATTTAAGATCCTAGTTCAGTCTCTTTTAAATTATTTTTTATATAAATATTTGAAACAAGTAACAACATTATACTTAACTTTATATAGAGTAGTTTACTAAAAAAACAAACTTTTTTATTTTCCCTACATATATTCACACACGATTTCCTTTTTGGAATTCGCCAAATGATTACCACATACATTGATCTAATAGTTGGCTTGGTATCTATTAGATATGTTGGCACAAATGTCTCCTCTAATTAATACCATCAAATCTACAAAATAGTACTAAAATGGTATTATTTGTACGAGGTTTTAGTACCAAATGAAAAAGAAATATTGAAAAAGAAACTTTTCTTTCTACCAATTGCAAGAGCATTTGGTACCATAGTGGAGAGTTAGATACTGCCATCCAGGGCCAGCCCTGGGCCAGGGCAGGTGGGCCGAGGGACCCGCCCAGGGCCCAAACACTTGAAAATTTGCTTGTGTAAAAAAATCTAATACGTAATTTTCACGTAAGAGTAGTGCGTGCATATATCTGCAACTTCCCACTTCCAGCGCTAATTCAAAGCTTCCTTCCTAAACTCCTATCAAGTTTTTAAATCCAAACAAAAATCCAATGAAATCCCTTTAAATTAGGCCTTCCAAAATTTAATTCTCAATTACCTCCCTTTCCTAATTTTAGCTTTGTTATCTCATTATTTAATCTTAGCTATTTCCTGTAATTGTTCTTATATATATAATTCTGTAGTAAAATCATATTTCCAAATCTTTTCTTCTAGTTTTTGTTTTATATATTGATAATTATAAATATAGTTTATATATTGATAATTATAAATATAATCATAATTTCAGCTACACTAATTTATTTTAATTTTTTGACAGTAGACTCAGGCCCTTTATTTTCCTATAAAAACAAAAAAAAAAATACACATCGACTATTTGGGAATACGTCAATGAGTCACATTAGTAAATCTTCAACAATTTTGCTTGGTTGTTGATCTGATCAGAAAATTTCTATATGAAGTTGATGTATTTTTCATAAGTTCATCGGTTTAGCTATAAAAGCTTGCTAATTATATACTGCTTGTCCAGTTTTTTTATGATCAATACTAATATGCATTTTGGTACTACTCCCTACGTCTTAAAATATAGTTATTCATTTCTATTTTGGGTGTCCCAAAATATAGTGTTTGGTTCTATATTTAGTTCAACATTTTTCCATGATTTGCCTAGAAAAACCGTGTCAATGTTATTTATTTGCTTCTTGAAATTAGTTTTATTATTGTCAAATTGTTGGAAATAAGCCAAGTTACGAATTGTAGAAGCTTTACTCAATAATAGTAATAAGTGCATCCTGCTTATCCTAGGAATGTAGTGGTTGTGGATAGTTTTGTCCTATCAAATACTGATTAAATATTAATAGTTGATCATATTGGAATGTTACATTTCGTAAACTTCTTGTGTGTTAGGGGCCCAATTTTTTCAATGCTGCTATCGTCTTGCAGAAATAGACGCAGACTGTTGATCTAGTAAAAGTAATATGGATCTACCAGTTTACGCTCATATTTATTATATATTTTTTTGTTCCTAGTAGTTATGTCGATCATTCGCTCTACCCAATCTATATAAATCTTTTAAAAGACGTTCCTAGATAAGGAACGGCACCACATCGCGCTCTCCCTAAGAGGGTTTTACTCTATGTAATTCATGTACATCTATATCCTACGCGTGTTTTACTCTATGTAATTCATGTACAATAAAAAAAATTAGAAATTGCGTAGTATAGGGTTTGATCCCATGACTTCAAGTTCACATACTAAAGTCTTAACCACTAGACCAAGTAGTATTTAGTGTTATCATTTTAAAGTACAATATTAATAAATGAAAATTTTTTTTACCCGGGGCATAGCCCGGCCTAATAACTAGTTAAAAGTTTAAAAAGAGGAATTAACCAAATTCCAATAGCCATAGAGATGAGGAGTAAGGTCGGATTTTTGTGATACCTGAGGATTTGATGAAGAAGGAAAGATACGTTGTGCGAGGAAAGAGTTAGAGGAGATAGAAAGAGAAGTGAATGAGCTCTAAATAGCAGCCATGCCTGTCATTTTTGTGGAACCTTCATTTTACTCGCACTCTTTACCCACATCTTCAGCTTCGAAGACGTAGTTCCTTAAATCAAACCTCACTTATGCATTTTCTCAATCCCCTAATTTCATAACACTCCAAATGGGAAGATTTCATTGAAAGGAAATCAATTGGTGCGTTAATGACAGAGAAAGATGGTGAGGAGAGAGAAAGCCTGGTGAAAACTCAACAACGATGATGATAAAGATGAAGATTAGAAGATGGAGATCGAGATAACGTGGGAGGAGAGAGAGAGAAGGAGGAAGATAAAGAAGAAATGTGGAAAAATGAGTATTTGGGTTGAACCGTCTGAGTTATTGAGATGGCATCACTCAAAAAATTTCGTTACGAAAATAAAAAATGTCGTTATAAAAAGTTCTAAACCCAAAAGTCAACCCTACAATAAAATGATGGAGCTCTTATCTATGCCTCAATGTACACTTCAATGTTGGAAGGAGAAGTTACTGTCTAGAGCCGGGAAAGAAGTTGTTTTGAAAGCAGTTATTCAAGCCATCCCTACCTATCTTATGGGAGTCTACAAGTTTCCAAGCATGATAATTCAGAAGATACAAGCAGCTATGGCTCGTTTTTGGTGGTGGAGTTCGGATGCAAAAAGAGAAATCCATTAAAGAAGTTGGGAGTCTATGTGTACGTTGAAGTGTCTGGGAGGAATGGGATTCAAAGACCTTGCAGTATTCAATGATGCCTTGCTTGGTCGCCAAGCTTGGCGCCTTATCCGAGACCCTAATTCTCCTCTAGGACGTGTGATGAAAGCGAAATGCTACCCTTGTAGTGATTTCTTAATGCGTCTCTAGGCTATTCGTGTAGTTTTTTGTGGAGGAGCATTTGGAGTCCGAAAGCATTGGTGAAATAAGGTATGTAATGGCGTGTGGGTAGCTGATGATAATGGGCGTTTTATTACTTCATATCCGAGAGATACCATTACTAAGGTGAACCAACTCATCGACACTAGTGGTATGGAGTGGAAAGTTATGCTTCGTGATGAGATTTTTATTGAAAGGGATAGAAAGTGTATTCTAGCTATTTCTTTATCTTCTTCTAGTATCAAAGATGATATAACATGGGCTTTCACTAAGGATGGCAAATGCTCAGTTAAGACTTCCTTTATGCTTGGAAAAGGGTGTAATTTGGATCATTTTCACACTGCTTGGGTCGACATTTGGAGCCTCGAAGTAAGTGCGTTAGTTTTTATGGCGTATGTGCACAAACACGCTGCCTGTACGAGCTATGTTGCAGCAGCGTCATCTAGTGGATGATGGGGAGTGTCCTTACGGGTGTGGTGCACTGGAGTCGGATGGCCACGCCATCTTCTACTGCCCGCGCTTTGAGGAACTTTGGGCTGATAGTGGATGTGCGGCGCTTCGTGGTGTTGATGGTGAAATGACTGTGTGATCGAGTGGCAAGCTGGAAGCGAGTTGTTACCAAGGTGGCTCCTTACGTTCTCATGGATAATTTGTCCAGTGCTTAATTAACTTCAATGATACTCATTTGCATTGCTATATTAATATGAAATGCAATAAATGTATTACTTACAAACATTTAGAATAGGAAAACGGATATTTTTCAATATTAAGATTAGACTTTAGGGTCATGGGGTGGACTGGGGGCATCAAGAGTCGACAATGAGCATTAACCACATTAGTATAAAAAGATTTAAACAATAAACTTAATGCTTTTCTAAAACAAAAAATGTGTTGGAGGTACATGTTTTGTGTTAAAAGTTTTTTAGTGGTATGAGAAAGTGCTTTAATAGTACTTACAATGCATTCTATTAATCTTAAAAGGAATTTCTTATGTAATTAATTTAAATAAGTTTAAATAAACTAATATAAGTCCCAAATACTGCTAATGAGTTCTCGCATGTTTTAGAATAAGGTTCAGGAAAAACCAATAGGTTTAAATAAGTTCAGACAAATTTAGATAAAGTTAGGTAGGTTCCAACAAGTTTAGGTGAGTTAAGAAAAAATCAGGTGAAAAGCACATACCCTCTATATTTGTTCAGATGGTATTGTATTTGGATAAAAATTGGTATCCAATGTGGATTAACAGTATTGTGAAGAGATTTGGTGCGTAGTATGAAGAGATATTTGGTGGTATTAAGAAATATGTTGTGATATTAATGAACGTGGTGGTACTAAAGAATGAAGATGGTTGTAATACCAAGAGGTGCTCTATTAATGATACAAAGCAGAGCAAATCCTAAATCTATCTTCATTACTTGGCTTTTGCTTCAAGGAAGGCTCAGTACTAAAGATAGGCTTTTTCAGTGGGGGTTGTGAGAGATCAAGGGTGTATATTGTGCAATGCTGCTAATCAAACTAAAGAGCACCTTTTCTTCATTTGCAGCTACAGTCATCAGATTTGGAATGCTTGTTTGCAGTTAATTGGTGTTCCCATCATCACTGATCTTGCTGCAATCATTCCTACAGTTGCTAAATATAGTAGAGGAGCAAAGAAGAATCATCAGATGCTTAACATGTTTTTTGTTGAAAGTGTTTATCATATATGGATGCAGAGAAACAAGAAGATTTTTTATGACACTTTGCTTAGCCCGCAGCAGGTTGTTAGACATATAATTTTTAATATTGTTTGTAGAAGCAATCAGGATGTAAAGTATCTGCTTATGTAAGTGTTGCTCTTGTACTCTGGTGTTTGGTGGTTTTGTGCTAGCTGTGTTCTCCCTGGGTTTCTGTAGCTGGGGCTGGCCTTGTGGGCCTCTCTTCCAAACCCTTCCTAGAAGGTGGGGGAAGTTGGGTTCTTAAAGGTTTTGCCCCTTGTAGGTTGTACCTTTTTTTTGCTTTTCAATAAAAACTTTGAATGGTCAAAAAAAAAAAAAAAAAGTTGGTAAAAAATATTCTGGTGATACTATAAGGTGTTCCTATGATACCAACCTCTCCTTTCAGAGTCCAATTTAAATATAATATGACAAAGACAGATGGATTGGGTTCCACATATCCACATGTACCTATAAAAAAGCCCTTACAATCAATTTGAAGATTTTCATGACTAGTTCATACTCACTGAAATTTTAGATATTCCTTTTCATTAGATTTAATGATGTAATGTCTTCTTAAATAAACCTGAAAAATGAAGACTCCGATCTCAAAATCCTCCTACCCCTAACATAGAAAATATTATTTTAAAGTACTGTCAACTATCAAGACCTTGTAATTGGCATAATTATTCCGTTAGAAAGTCCTTGAAAGAAAGTCAATGACTATATACATAAATGCATGTCAGAGTAGAAAATTTGAATATAAATTTTGTTCTGTTGATATGATAAGATTTATTATGAGACTAAATTAATACAGAAAATTACATGTAATCTCCAATCAGGGTCCTTGAGCTAACAAGTACGCATAGGGGTGCTAATGAGCCAGGGTCGCTTGCAAACTCTTCGAGTTCGGCTCGGTCAAAGCTCGGTCAAAACTCGGCTCGAGAGGGCTCGACTCGAGTTCGTGATCGGCTCGAGACCTTAACGAGTCGAGCCCGAGCTACCTTAAGCTCGGCTCGAGAGCTCGCCAGCAGGCTCGACAATTTTTAAATTACTAAAACTATTTCATTAATGTTTAATATTAGTTAAAATAATTAATAACTATGGGGAAAAAATGGTAGTCTTAGCTCTAAGACTACACTAGGAATCCAAAGTTTACATATTTGATAAACTAGAAAAATACTTAAAAAAAGAGTAAAAAACTTCCTAAAAAAAAGAAAAAAAAAAAGAAAAACAATGGAATAGCAAAAATGAGATTCCTTAGGAAACTACGGTATAGTGTAATGCAGTGCGTGTATGTGTAATGTTTGGACTTTGTATACAAGCTGTAAATGGTAGTTAAGCTGTGAGCGTGTACTGCTATGCTATCCCACATCGAATAAATATAATGAGGGTGTATATCAGTAATGTTATAAAAGAGAACTTTTGAGTTAGTGAACATCAAGCTGAAGTTTCAGCTATCCCACATCGGTATAATATGATGAGGGCCTGAAACCGAAAAACTGTACCGAAAAACCGGAAAACCGGTCAAAATGGGCGGTTACCGAACCGGAAAATTAAGGATTAAAAGGTTCGGTTACCGAACCGGTAAAAATTACGGTTAACCGGTGCGGTTACGGTTATGATTTTTATCAAACGGTTAACCGAAAAACCGGATATATTTTTTTTTATTATTTAATTTTTTTATAATAATTATATTTATAATTATTTTGTTTTATTTAATGCAGTAATTTAGTAAGTAATGTAATGTAGAGTGTAGAGTCTGTAGACTGATTTATGTGAGAACATAAGTCAGTAACTAATAAGTATCTTAGAACTTTGAGATATGTATTATATGGTGCGGAATGTTTTTAGAGATGATTATCTTTGATAGAGAATCTTGGTATTAATGGTATATTATTTATGTTGAGAAAAATTTGAAATCTAATATATAAATTTAGTGAAATAATTTAATAAAACTTGAGTGACGGTTAATGGTTAACCGGAAAACCGTACCGAAAAACCGGTTAACCGTTTATGCGGTTACCGGTTTGAACGGTTACGGTTACGGTTCGCAAAAATGGCGAACCGATATTTCCAGTTACCGAACTGAAATGTTATTTCGGGACGGTAAACCACCCATGAACACCACTAGTGTGTGGTGATACGCTCAAGTTATGCGATGTTCTTGTGGCATTTTAGGTGCACATTGCTAAGGGATTTGTTCGTAATTGTTAAGGTTTGCATATAAATCATCCTTAGCGGAAGTTCGGAGTTTTGCGATATAAGTTGTGTTAATGTCATGCATTCCGAGCTTCCAAGGTGAAATGCATTTGAGCCGAGCATCGCAAGCCACAAGCTCGCCAAGCCAAGCTCCACCGCAAGCCCAAGCCTCGCCCACCAAGCAGCCCGCACACCCGCACGCTCAGCAAGCCGAGCTGCCCAGCGCCCATCGCCAAGCAGCCCGCACACCCGCACGCTCAGCCAGCGCTCACTGCCCAGCGCTCACTGCCCAGCACCCAGCGCTCGCGACTCGCGAGCTTCCTCGCACCTCGCGAGCTTACTGCCGTCGCGACTCGCGAGGTGCAGTCGCGACTCGCGACCGGTGCCGCCCATTTTGTGCGCGGGGAGACAGAGTCCTCGTCGCGACTCGCGATCGTGTCGCGACTCGCGACGCTTTGACGGTTTGGGGCCACGATTTTGTGCGGGGTTTAAAAGCTCCTAAAACCTAATTTTTGGGGGAAACGAAGAGAAGTACGAAGAGGAGAGCTGAAATTTAGACCTTGGAGTGGCAAGCTTGAGGGGAGAGAGAGGATACTCCTCTCCTCATCCTTCCTTCTTCATGATTCTCTTTTCATCTTTCCTTCTTCGTTCCTCTTTGTTCTTCATTTCTTATTTCTTTGTTTTTCATTTCCTAGTTTTAGTTTTCATTTCTTAGTTTAGTTTTTAGGGATTTCAACTATGGATTTGGTTTTTGCTATCGGATTGTAGCTTGAACTGTTCTTGGATCAATTAACATGAAGCTTCAACCGTTATTGTGAGATCTTTCCTCTCTTTCTCTTTTCCTTGATTATGGTTCAATTTCTATGTTTGTGATTTATGATTGTTGCATAATTATGCTAGGAACGTTACTAGTTTGATTGTGTAGTTAATCTAATGCTAGATTTAAGAATAGAATCGGATTGTTTTATTCTTTTATCAATTGGTAGCAAACTAGGGAGTAATTTAGATGCTGATCATCTTGGTTATTTCTTAGGGAAATTGAATCAACTGTTGAATGTTTATCGCGTGTATGACATTAGCAGGTCTATTGGTTCTCTGTGTTTATTGCTGCTATTGGATTGAACTTAGACGCAGATCGGACTAGGTTATCCTTTAGTTAGGGTTTTATAGTCACGCTGATCGTGCTATTCAACTAAGAATAAGGAGAATGCGAGATTAATTCTCGACAATAGATAATTATGGAAATAATTAGAGTGGAGGTTCGAGGATCGATAATGAATTGAAGTGGATGTCAATCGGATTCAAGATCTTTCCATAATTGATTTCTCATTTTATTTACTTGCTAGTTAGTTTTAGTTTGTTTATAATATACTTGAAACCCCCCTTTGTAATTAGGTTTCTCGGCCCTTAGCTTAATCTAGGTTTCGAATCACGCTAAGTACTAAACTCATCCCTGTTTCCCTGTGGATACGACCCCTACTTCCACTATACTACCTTAGTGTAGAAGAGAGTAGGAGAAATTTTATCTTTGGCCGGGTGCGGTGCACAACGACGACACATCCGCGCCCGCCCAAATTTTGGCGCCGTTGCCGGGGAAACGGTGTTACTTGTTTGTATTTAGCGTGATTTTTGGATGGTATTGTTTGTGCTCTTTGTTTTTGGTTGGCCACTCATATGAAGAATTCCCTTTTTGTTTGAGTTTCTAGTTTTCATCTTCCATTGAGCTCAATGTATTTCACTTTCGTATTTTGGACAAGAAGCATGGAACTTGTTGCTTAAACTCTCTTGGGAATGGTTGATTGACTTATACTCTATATCTTGGTTATTGTCTAGCTTTAAATATTGATATTAATGGTCATGACTTGGATTAGCTAGGAGTACTACTAGTTGATGTTTGTTGTTGACTTAATGCTAGGTTTTGGATATAATCTTATGTTATATGCTCAACCATGATGTAGTAAGCTAGGCACTAACAATGCATTGCAAGAGTCCTTCTCAATCAATTTTGCAGGTATTTGAAGTGGAGATTGACATGGAACCACCATTGTCACACATGGAGCACAACCTAATGATTGAGCTTAAGGTAATAAGTCGAGCTAACGACTTTAAACAACAGCGCTTCTCGGGAGGCAACCCGAGACCCTTTTTATTTTCTTTCTTTCCTTTATTTCTCATCAAATTTCCACCACCACATCAAATTTTCTTCCACCCACCGCCCACCCACTCAAAAGAACCACAACAAATCTTAATCCACTTTGAGCCCAAGTCCACAAAAGAAAACCCGTTGGGAGGAGTTCAATAGCTAGGAGTTGGTAACACTAGAGGAGTGAGATTGTTGTATCTTTTCGATCTCTTGAGCTAGGTGCAAATCTCAAAAATTTAAAACTTTTGAATTTGCCATTTGTTTGAGTGATTTGAGGGAGAGGGTTGTGAGTTGATTTTGGAGATTTGAGATGGTGTTGTTAAGAAATTTGAGTTTGACGGATTGTTTGGTCATGAGTCTTGAGCATTCGATCTTCGATTTACCCGATTTTCGATTTTCTCCCCCCATTTTTCAGTTTACTTTTTCTACTAATTGTCAACACATTGAGGACAATGTGTAGTTTAAGTAGGGGGGAGGGTATTCTCATTCTCATGTATCTATGTTGTATTTATGTTGTATTTATTTCAATTTGAAAAAAAAAATGATGAAAAAAAAATTGAAAAAAAAAATAAAAAAAAAAACAATGAAAATGAATCCCGCTGAGTTGAAAACCCGCAAGGGCGGGCGACTCGGGCAAAAATTGGGGGCCCGGATAGGTTGAAAACCCGAAAGGGCAACCTATGCAAAAAAGTGGCTTATATTGAGCGGGTAAGATGGTGAGATGAAAAAAAGAAATGTGAGAAGCTAGGATGAAAACCCGAAAGGGCTCCTAGGAAAAATGAGAGATTAAGAGAGAATTATGTATTTTGAAGACTCATTTGCCGGAGATTTGTTTTGGCTTTCACTTTCTTTTGGTTGATTGTTTTTGGGAGTAAGCATGGAATTTATCCCTTTTTGTCTTTGTTCCATAGCTTGCTTATCTAGTTTGGTTGTAGTAGTAGTAGTTTGTCTTTTGAGGTTTTAGGCGAGTTGTCATTTTGATGGTGGCGTTGGAGTGAGTTCAACTCCTTTGAGATCCTTCAGGATTTGAGCTCACATTTTGGTTGTCGTTTGGTGATTATTGTTGTCGCGTCTGTATTTCTGATTGTAGCTTGAATCTAAGTGTGGGGGGATCATAGTCCTTTACGTTTAGGTTTTGAGCGTATTTTGTTAAGATGTGATGATGATGATGTAGTTGATGGGGAGTGTAGGTTGGTGTCGATAGCTTGGGCGATGATTTAATTGGTGTTTCTCATTTTTGAGTTTACTCGAGGTCGAGTAAAGTTCAAGTGTGGGGGTATTTGATACGCTCAAGTTATGCGATGTTCTTGTGGCATTTTAGGTGCACATTGCTAAGGGATTTGTTCGTAATTGTTAAGGTTTGCATATAAATCATCCTTAGCGGAAGTTCGGAGTTTTGCGATATAAGTTGTGTTAATGTCATGCATTCCGAGCTTCCAAGGTGAAATGCATTTGAGCCGAGCATCGCAAGCCACAAGCTCGCCAAGCCAAGCTCCACCGCAAGCCCAAGCCTCGCCCACCAAGCAGCCCGCACACCCGCACGCTCAGCAAGCCGAGCTGCCCAGCGCCCATCGCCAAGCAGCCCGCACACCCGCACGCTCAGCCAGCGCTCACTGCCCAGCGCTCACTGCCCAGCACCCAGCGCTCGCGACTCGCGAGCTTCCTCGCACCTCGCGAGCTTACTGCCGTCGCGACTCGCGAGGTCTGTCGCGACTCGCGACCAGTGCCAGCCATTTTGTGCGCGGGGAGACAGAGTCCTCGTCGCGACTCGCGATCAGTGTCGCGACTCGCGACGCTTTTGACGGTTTGGGGCCACGATTTTGTGCGGGGTTTAAAAGCTCCTAAAACCTAATTTTTGGGGGAAACGAAGAGAAGTACGAAGAGGAGAGCTGAAATTTAGACCTTGGAGTGGCAAGCTTGAGGGGAGAGAGAGGATACTCCTCTCCTCATCCTTCCTTCTTCATGATTCTCTTTTCATCTTTCCTTCTTCGTTCCTCTTTGTTCTTCATTTCTTATTTCATTGTTTTTCATTTCCTAGTTTTAGTTTTCATTTCTTAGTTTAGTTTTTAGGGATTTCAACTATGGATTTGGTTTTTGCTATCGGATTGTAGCTTGAACTGTTCTTGGATCAATTAACATGAAGCTTCAACCGTTATTGTGAGATCTTTCCTCTCTTTCTCTTTTCCTTGATTATGGTTCAATTTCAATGTTTGTGATTTATGATTGTTGCATAATTATGCTAGGAACGTTACTAGTTTGATTGTGTAGTTAATCTAATGCTAGATTTAAGAATAGAATCGGATTGTTTTATTCTTTTATCAATTGGTAGCAAACTAGGGAGTAATTTAGATGCTGATCATCTTGGTTATTTCTTAGGGAAATTGAATCAACTCGTTGAATGTTTATCGCGTGTATGACATTAGCGAGTGTCTATTGGTTCTCTTGTGTTTATTGCTTTGCTATTGGATTGAACTTAGACGTAGATCGGACTAGGTTATCCTTTAGTTAGGGTTTTATAGTCACGCTGATCGTGCTATTCAACTAAGAATAAGGAGAATGCGAGATTAATTCTCGACAATAGATAATTATGGAAATAATTAGAGTGGAGGTTCGAGGATCGATAATGAATTGAAGTGGATGTCAATCGGATTCAAGATCTTTCCATAATTGATTTCTCATTTTATTTACTTGCTAGTTAGTTTTAGTTTGTTTATAATATACTTGAAACCCCCCTTTGTAATTAGGTTTCTCGGCCCTTAGCTTAATCTAGGTTTCGAATCACGCTAAGTACTAAACTCATCCCTGTTTCCCTGTGGATACGACCCCTACTTCCACTATACTACCTTAGTGTAGAAGACAGTAGGAGAAATTTTATCTTTGGTCGGGTGCGGTGCACACAACGACACATCCGCGCCCGCCCATGTGGTAATGCTCTATAAATAAGATACTTGAGTTAGGCTTTTCCTAATGCTGGCTTATAATCTTTATTTGAGCTATGCAAGTTCGGTTATTGGGCCGTTTACAATTAAATATTTAGGCCTCCTAAAATTCGACTTGGACTTACTTTTCGAGCCAAACGAACTCGAGTCGAGCTGTGAGTTTTAAACTCGAGCTCGAGCCGAGCCTAATATTTCAAGCTCGACGAGCTTCGAGCCGAGCCCTATTAAATATATTTTTGAGCTGAGCCGAGCCGAGTCGAGTTCGGTCTCGGTTCGGCTCGTTAACACCCCTAAGTACGCATATGAAAGTGAGGGAAAAACTTTGTCTATCCCAATATAGATATTAGTCATTTTTGGTGGGTCATATGAAAGTGACAAGTACCCATTAAAGATAGATATTACTCCCTCCGTCTCATAATATAGTGTATGTTTCATTTTTGGTGGGTCAAACTTTAAAATCTTTGACAAATATTCTCATTAATATATATAAAAAAACATACTCATGTGGGATCTTGTAAGATTCGCCTCAACATGTACTTTAATAAAATCAACTTTTTATATTTTTTATGATTAAGGAATGGAAGTTATCGAATGTCAAAGGTCCATCTTGGAAACCGTGTAAAAAAGAAACAAGCAGTATAATATTGCATGGAGGGAGTAATATTTAGTGGAGCACTGCTCAATAGAGTTAATTGTTTTTTAATTCTCTATCTCTGGTGGATAATCGGCCCAGTGGGTAGATGTATCAATCTCTATGAAAGTGACAATTGATTTAAGTATTATTTCGAGATGATTCTACTATGGTCTTTTGCGAAAAATAAAATGACCATGGAAGTCAGTAGAAGTCAATGCATTGTGAGCTACACATTTTGCATATGGTCCCCATTTTCACTTTATTTTATTACTATCTAAAATCATGAAAAGCAATTTGTTTATTTACATTATCTATGAAAATATTTTTTGAAAATCCAAAAAATAATAATAATAAATCCAATTTTTTTTACTCCTAAATACTTCATCCATTCTTTTTCTATTGCAATAATTGGATTTTCACACTATTCATCCACCATTCTTTCACTATCTATTGTGATTTTTACATAAGGAAAAATATAATTATTGCACCATTGTTACCCACTCCTCTTCCCTATTGCACCATAGTTACCCACATGACCATAAGGAAGAGGAGGGGTCTTGTTAAATTATTGCACCATAGTCACTTTCCAATTTTTAAATTTTTATAATTTTTACTAAAAAGTAATTAAAGATATGATGAGTTAAAGTTGTGTCTTGGCAAAGGTGAAAACTCAATTGTTGCAATAGAAAAAAAATGGAGAAAGTATTATTTTATGTTCGAAAATGTTTTTTACCCACTTTCTATCTCCTCCCTCTTCTCCCCTCTTCGTCGTCTTCGACAACCCTCCCCCTCCTCTTCCTCCTCCTTCCACCATTGTTACCCACTCTTCCACCTTCTCTCCCTCAATTTCTCCACCAACATTCTTAGTTCCTTGAGTTTTTACCTCCATTGTTAGACTCAGAGATATTTGAAAAAGCAACGTGAAATTGGGAAAAGCCATGAAATCGACCTAAATTTTTCATCAGTGGAAGAAATTGATGTAAGTTTACTTGAATATTTCACATTTAATAACAACTTTATGATTTTCTATCTTCATTCTCGCATTTGAGTAAGATCTAAGCTTACAATTTATGAATATTTTCCCCCAAAAAACTAGGGTTTTAGGGAAACAATTTAAGGTATGGTTGAGATAATTGCTCTAAATCAATGCACTTTAAGTTTTTGTTGGACATTTTGGGCTTACATTTGCTGAGTAGTTTATACTTTAGCTTAGGAGTTAGATGAAAAATTTCCAGCATTTCAAAACTTCCCATTGTAGTATCCATGTGCAGGTTGAGTTGGTTTTTTTATAAGTTTCTGCAGGGATTAGGTAATCACGGAAAACTATTTCGGCCATGACCTAAAATAACCAATGTTTATATGACGTAATGACCATATTAGATTACACTTTATCAGATTGAAATAGTAGAAGAAATTCTTAAAACAATCCTCTCGAAGGCGGAGACTATATTCTCAAAGGTGGCACACATTGAGGTTGCACTCAAGAAACTTATTTCAAACCTATGTCCAAAAGATAAGGAAAAGGCATGTGAAAAGGGTGAGAATGATGAACACACCACGAATAGATCACAAGGTAATAATGGGGGGAGGGAAGGGGACGAAATCTTCAGCGATGTCCCAACTATCCCAAATCAACCGGAAACGCAGGGAAATAAGACGTGATCTCCATTTCTATCTTTTCCTTACTTAGTTATACCTTGAAATGTTCAAAGCGTAAATTGGATATTAACGATGATGAGACAATTGTTGTGCATATTGTGAAAGCTAGATTATCGTTTGCCCCGAACCCATATTTGGTTTGGAAACCCTTCGGGACATGCCTATAGTGAAGTTGATGCCGAAGAAGAGCACTAAAATGCCAACACTACAAGAAAAATAAGATAGTTTAACAACCTTTAAGAACACGCCTTTAGAGAAGGTGACCCTGGACAAGAGTAGGACAAAAGTCAATGTTAAGAAAAAGATAAACTCATACCTATAAGTGCCAAAAAAAACCAGTCAGCTGTAAAAAATTCAAGCAAAAAAAATTGGTCGAGGTGGACGGAGAAAACATCATGAGCAGTGTATGAATAGACTTATTTTTTAATTTATTCAAATTTTTTCCTTACACATACTAGTACACTATACATTCATTTTGGTACTGACCGAAGTTGTGATTGGTCATTACCTTATGTTGATACACTCCTATGTGTTCTTGTATTGTGTATACATGATGGGTTTGATGATCCAATATTTTCAGGCCATTATTTTCAGGTCGGGGTTCTAATAAGTAAACAAAAGTGTTGGATAGTCTGAATTGAGGTCATTATTTTAAGGCCGAAGTTGTGTTTGGTCATTGTCTTATATTTTAATTGTGAATGTCATCGATGTATGTTTACTAACTTCTATTCACATTATTTTATTTGTTATTTGTCTCCATTATGGTACGTAGGCAAAAAGATCAACAACAAAAAAGGTTAAGGTGTCAGAAGAAGGTGAAGGTGACACGAAAGACTCATCGGTATCAAATAAGTTTTTTCTCGTGTTTGCCTATTTGTTTACTGCAAACTAATATAGTCCAACAAACCATGACTCGTATTGTAGGAAATGCTAAAAAGAAAGCGGTTGGACGACAACTTGGCTTACTTACCCTTAAGGATGATATGTGCGAGACGAATGAAGTTTTTGTCGATCGGTATTTTACGACTAATCGTGGTAAACCGCTTCCATTATTCGAAGAGTATTTATCCTCTTTGAACTGGATTGAATAAAATATTTGAGTGAACATATTGAAAGGGACGACAAAGCAAATTATTTACAGGGCGGTACAGTCTTGGAGTTTTCTCAACGCATACATATGCTTTTGCATGTTTGTACCCTGATCAATGGCTAAGCGTTCAGGTAAGTACGCCATCCATGTCAATTTTTTTCCTTTGACACAAGTTTGGGTAATAACCTTGGTACTCAGGTAGTTCATAAAAGTGTTTGGGTCATTGCCAAACACTGTTAGAACACTAGTTTATCATCTGAATATAGTTTGGTAATTGGTCTACTTATGACAAGGAATGTTGGATTCTAACAGTTCTTTGATGTGTATATGTATGATTCAAAAATTAACCGGAATGAGGAAAAAATCCATAAATTAATACTTCCAAGTGTATTCAAAGTGAGCTACTAAAATTTAAGTTTATTAGAGAATTATTTGCACCGGCTAAATTTTTGTTTTGTAGGCTGTTATGTTACGACAAGATGAACGCACTAGGTCTAATGGTTGTAGCAACACCCTTTTGGATAGTTGGTTAAATTTTTATCTCCCAACTAACTTAATTGGTATTGAAGAGGTTCGTACTAAACATTACTATGTAAGGTCTTTCACGTGTTTTCATTTAGCTTTACTTAAACTTTTGCGTGTGAGTTTTTTATAGTTGTATATTCCCCTGCTTGATGTGAAGCATGAGCATTGGTTCTTTGCGATCATATTGATATAAGAAAAAGGTGTACATTATGGTATATCTTACTAAGCCAAACCATCGCCTTCTCGTAGTTATGGACATGGTAATCAAATTTGTACTTATTAGTGTTCAAGTTATTACCTTAATATCTTTAGGTGATTACCAAACACTAAACAATAGTGCATGTTTAGTTGATTACCTTAACATGATTAGACTATTACCAAACAAGACAGACTCCTATTAATGTTTGGTAACACTTGCTTTTCCCTATTTTGTTTTGCATCAGCTGACAGCAACTTCGAAAAGCCTTCAAGGTCACTGTTTGGTGTCCTTGTTCATTGACATGAAAAAATTAAATTATGAATATCCACAATGTAAACGACAACCTAATTCGTACATAACACTAAATTTCTAAGTCTCTTATTTTTCACAATATATATAAGGTAGGCTTATGCATCTATTCTTTATGTAGACATGGTTGTGGAATGTACGTGATGAAGTACATCATTGCGGTGAGGTGAACGTGATACCAACCATTTTTTACACAGTACGAATTGTAAATGTACATATTTCACTATGCTGCATGATATTATTACAGTAACTTATGGAACCTTGTGTATTGACGCGACAAATGTGTGTGGAAAGTTACACGCTATATAAAAAATTGTGAGAAGCCAACATAACATTATCGATATAAATCGATATTATCGTGCTAGATTCGTTTAGGTAATGATAGAACCAAAGAAAGAGTTAGTATACTTTTGTATTAAATTGATCAAGGCTTGAAGGTATTTGGTATACTTTTGTATTTGGAGTCGGTGTACTTTTGTATTTGGACATATGCCAATGTCCTTTAATACATCAAAGGATGTAGTTCAAATGTTAAATTTTAGATGATTACCTCATTTGAGTATGGTCATTCCCTAAATTTTGTATTTTACACTTTGTCCTTGTTTTGTGTAAATAGTGATTACATTGTCCATTTGTTTATTAGTGTGTATTAGATCTCCATTATATAAAAGTCCATCCTTGTAATAAAAAGTGCAAATTATCCCAAAACAAGATGTTATTAGGTTATGACCAAACACTGGATGGACCATTACCAAACCTATGTTGACACACTGAGCGCATGATATTCTCCCAATCACAATCCATTTCCATTACTCATCAACGCAATCATGTGGGGCTTGGAGAATCAGGTCAGTTGATCTATTAGGCCCAATACCTCATCAAACCTCATTGACTAAAATTTTGGGCGCCCGTTGTCCCTCCTTGTACAAAAAAGCTCAAACTTCCCCCAAATCAGATATTGTTAGGTTATGACCAAACATTGGATGGCCATTATTAATATATGTTGACACACAGACTAGGGGATATTCTCTCAATCATGATCTATTCCCATTACTCATCAAAATAATCCTACGAGGATTAGAAAATCATGGCATTTGGTCCATTAGGTCCAATATCTCACCAAACCTCATTGACTCAAATTTTAGGCCCATTGTCCTTCCTTGTACTAAAAAGCCCAAATTACCCCCCAAATCAGATGTTGTTATTTTATTACAAAATACTCGATGGATCATTACTAAACCTATATTAACACACTAAGTGGAGGATATTCTCTCAATCACAATTTTATTCCCATTACTCAGCAAAACAATCGTATAGGGATTGGATAATCATGTCACTTGTTCCACTAGGCCTAATACATCAATAAACCTCATTAACTGAAATTTTGGGCCCCCATTGTCTCTCCTTGTACTAAAAATCCTAAATTACCGCCAAATGAGATATTATTAGGCTATTACCAAACACTGGATGAACCATTACTAAACCTATATTCACTCATAAAGTGGAGAAATTCTCCTAAGCACACAAGACTGTACCGGTCTGTAAATAGTTGCAATTGCTGGCCCTTTTAATAGTTTCACGCAAATATTTTTTTTGAATCCAGTTTAAAGAGAGTAAGGACTCTTCGAAAAAAGGAAGCACCCTATCACAATTAGTTGTAAAAGACCGATCGACAAAAACTTCGTTCGTCTCGCACATACCATCCTTAAGAGTCTTACTAAGTAAACCAAGTTGTCGTCCAAGCGTTAGCACTTTAGCATTTTCCTACAATTCGAGGCATGGTTTGTTGCACTATATTAGTTTGCATACTTAACAAATAGGCAAACACGAGAAAGTTTAATTTCATACCGATGAGTCATCCGTGTCACTCTCACCTTCTTCAAACACGCACATTAACCTTTTTTTGGTGTTGATCTTTTTGCCTACCATAATGGAGACCATTAACAAATAAAATTACATTTAGTATTGTCAGTAAACATACATCGATGGCGCCAATTACCTTAAATGGGGAGATGTTAATATAACATCCATAATCAACATATAAGACAATGACCAAACTCAACTCTGGCCTAAATATAATGACCTCAATTCAGAGTATCCAACTTACTTGTTTACTTATTACAACTCCGACCTGGAAATAATGGCCTGAAGATATTGGGTCATCAAACCCATTACGCATTCACAATACAAGAACAAATAGGGTCATATCAGCATAAAGTAACGACCAAACACAACTTTGCTCATTACCAAAATGAATGTACGATTTACTAGTATGTGTAAGGAAATATTTTTAACAAATTAAAAAAGAAGTCTATTCATATGCTGCTCATAAATTTTTTCATCCACTTCGACCGGCTTTTTTTTGCTTGATCTTTTTCGATTGACTGGTTTTTTTGGCATTCATAGGTGTGAGTTTCTCTTTTTTTTTACATTGACTTTTAATTTGTGGTACTCTTTTCTGGGGTCACGTTCTCTAAAGGCGTGACCAGATTGGTTGCTAAACCATCTTTTTTTTGTAGTGTTGGCTTTTTTGATACTCTTCTTCGGCGCTAAGTTCACTATAGCCTATAGGCATGTCTCGAAGGGTTTGCAGACCAAAGATAGGTTCGGGGTGAACAAAGCGAATATTCTTTGATGCCAAACAATGATCTAACTTTTACACTGGCACAACAATTGTCTCATCATCCTCAATATCCAATTTACGCTTTAAACATTTCAACGTATATATCATTAAATAAGGGAGATAGAAATGGAAAGCACGTCTTATTTCCTTGCGTTTCCGGTTAATTTGGGACAGTTGGGACATTGTTGAAGATTTTGTCCCCTTTTGCATCCCCCATCATTACCTTGTGAATTATTCGTGGTGTGATTATCACTCTCACCCTTCTCATGTGCTTTTTCCTTGTCTTCTAGACGTATATTTGAAATAAGTTTCTCGAGTCAATATGTGCCACCTTGGAGAATATAGCCTCTACTTTCGAGAGATTGTTTTCAGAGTTTCTTCTACAATTCCAATCCGTTGTTCAAATAAATATTCTATTAATGAACCTTTCACATCAAAAAAGTCATGCAATTCTAGCAAATGTGTTTTATGCAACATACCCTTTCTTTACCCACTTGTCGATGAATTTTGTAAAAACAATGTCAAATGCAATGTTTTACCCTGATTGCATATTTTCACATAAACCCCATTACATCTCATGCATGAGGTTATCAATAACCCACATGTTAAGCATACTATTTCCTCATTATTTATGTTATAGCCAAATAGTATGAGAGTATTGCCCAAACTAATTATTACTTTAGATTGTAACACCCGACCCATAAGGAGTCAAGTCCATTGTCACCAATGCGCATCCAGGGCCAACAAATGTCCTCGATAACCAACACAAGTTCTTCTGGCGCATTTTGTTCTCACTCATGCGCACTCTAATAAACATCACATGACGTCACCCATCCCTACATTACTTCCAGCTAAGCACGCTTAACTTTGGAGTATCTTAGGAAATTATTTCCCTAACAAAAAGATTTATCTTGTTAGAATGATTAGCCTATTAAATCATGAATTCATTACTAAATGTGAAATATTCAAGTAAACTTACATTAATTTCTTCCACGGGTGAAGAATTTAGGTCGATTTCCATGACTTTTTTGCAATTTCACTTTGCTTGCTCAAATCTCAATGTTTTGTTCCAACAACAAAAAAAGTCCAACAATGGAGGTAAAAACTCAAGGAAGTAATAATGGTGGTGAAAAAAATTAAGGGAGAAAAGGTGGAAGAGTGGGTAAAAATGGCGAAGGAGGAAGAAGAGGGGCGTTGTCGAAGAGGAGAGACGAGGAAGGAGAGAGAAAATGGGTAAAAACTGCAGGCTAAAAAAATTTCGAACATAAAAAATATTTGGGAGTAAGAAAATTTTGGATTTTTTTTGAAATTATTTTTTGGATTTTCACAAATTATTAACATAAATTCTGTAATTAAACAAAATGTTTCCATGGTTTTAGAAAATAAGAAAATAAAGTGATGAGAGTGGGGACCACATGTAAAATGTATGGTCCACAATGCTTTGACTTCCATGGTCATTTTTAGAATCATCTGTTTACTAAATGTAATTTGTAGATTTAACATTCTTTATACCGTCTGTTAGAATAAATATGAACATGATTTTAGGTACAAAGTGAAACTACACCATGTTGAAATATCCATGTTATCTGAATAAGTATTCATATACTCCTCCTTGCTTTTTTGGTTGCACCTTTTTATTTTGGACACTAATTATCAACTAATTTAGAAGTAAACTCTTATATCAATATATAAGGAAAAATATAGTCAAGTGGAATCTTGTTAGATTCATCTCAATGCTAGAATTCCAAATATCAACTTTTTATAATTTTTACATATATACAATTAGACATCTTAATATTCAAATAAACATGTTGGAGTACGTAAAAAAGTAAAGTGTACTGTGCAACAAAAAAATACAAAGATAGTACTAAGTAATTACAACACTTTCACTTTTACACTATTTATATAAGGTATTATTATGTAAATGTTATTCAATTAATCTCAATCTATTTCTTAACAATATCACTTTGCATAATTTCTATTTATTGACAATTACAGATATTTTGCACTCGAATTTGTGCCCTTATCTCTTTAAACATGTGGTTTTCATATGATTCAATTGCTAAAATCAACGAATTTGCCTACAAAAAGGTTACTAAAATCATATGCATACGTTTGATTTTGGAGATAATTAATTTGTATAAAATGAAACTAACCATATTATTTGCTTGTATCTAAACCTTATAACTCTGTCTTTTTATATAAAATAGTGTAAAATCGACTCACTTGAATTGTTTGAGAATTGACACTATTACGAGGATAAAACAAAATGGTACTTTCTCTAATTTTTGTTGCGATGTTTTGTCATTGTTTGCCACTATTTATTTACTAATTTCAGAAATAAAATCGTGTCTCTCTATTTAGTACCCAATGATGACACATATTATCGTATTAAATTGGTCCAGTCCAAAGCAAGAGCAATCTGACGAGCTAAGCCTAAAATAGTTTTAAGAAACATAAAGTCTATTTAATGATTCCAGGCCTATTTTCATAAAGCCCAATTTATTATTTTTGATAATTAATTGTATTTTGAATAAATATTAATTATTCGAGGTAATACTTTTCTAAAGGATATTATGAAAATCAGATTTTGTCCCTAGAGATAGGTGATTTTGAACTTCAAAAGATAATATCTCATCAAAGATAAGAATGAATCGTTTAAGGAATGAAAGCTGCTCAGATCTGCGTTGGGTCAAGCGCATTAAGATGTGTTAACGCAACATAGAGGTAATTTGCAAAAGGCAGGAACGCAAAATTAGCCTGCGTTGATGCAAGGATGTTACGCCAAGCGCAAGCCTTGGCGCATGGTGATGCCCCTAACGCGTGGGCCATGCATGAGATGCACCAACCTTGCGCCTAGCCCAGGCTGTGTTTCTTATCCTCCCTGTGATTTTTGGTCGTTTCTCCTATAAATAGCCTTGTTTCGATGAACGATTTTAACATATACTTTTCACATACGACATTACAACACACTTTCATATATACTTTGCAACATACTTTCAGAGTTAAGCATAAAAGACACCACTAAACTTTGACAAAAATTGCAGTTTACTCACCCAAGTTTTAAATCTTACAGTTTGCTCACTCAAACCCAAATTCTGTTACTTTTATTGTTAACTTTAAATAAAATTAATAAAAAAATGCTCATTTGGCACTGAAAACGAAAAATAACAATATTTCTCTTTCCTCCTCTCAAAACCAGATTCACCACCTTCCCCCCACCACTCCACCTCCTGTCATTCACCACCTTCCAAAATCACCAAAACAAAATCGAATCAAAATCCCCAAACTCTTCTTCTGTTCTCTCAGTCCAAACTCAATAACAACACCGAAACTGTTGTTTGTTGGGTGTTGTTGAGAAAACGCAACAATGGAGTCAGCCTGAGGATTGTCCCAAAGAGAGCAAGACATCCAAATGATGCTTGCTGCCGATGTTCACCTCGGCACCAAATATTGCGACTTTCAGATGGAACGTTACATCCACAAACGCCGCTCTGACGGTCTCTCTCTCTTTCATTCACATTTTTTTTGAGTTTATTCAATTTTTGAAGAATACCCATATTGAATATTAATGGTATGAACGTATAAAAAAATGAGCTTGCCATTTTATTTGTTAGATGTAAATGTTCATTTATTTTGTGGACTGATTTATTATGTTGGTTTATATTATTATTGGGTAAAGAGGGTTATGGATATGGTAATCCCGAATTGTGATTTTGGGTTCCAATTTTTTCTGCTTTTCTTAGATCTGATGTTGGGGTTTTGGGGTTGGGATGCTCGAATTCAAATGTTTTTTATTGGTTCTTAGATCTGATTTGGGAGTTTGGTTTGAATTTGCTGGGTGGTTTTTTTATTTGGTTGGTGGTGATTGGTGGTGGTTGGTATGGTTGTCGGTGAACGGGCAGTGGTGAAGACGGGTGATTGGTGGTAAAGGTGGTGGTGGTGTGCTGGATGGTGGTGAAAGTGGTAGTTGTGTGGTTGTCGGTGGTGAAGGTGGTGGTGGGTGTGGTGGACGATGGGGAAGGTGGTGGTTCGGCGGTGAAGGTGGTGGTTAGTGTGGGTGGTGGGCTGGTGGCCTAGTGGGGGGAAGGAGAGAGGAAGACATAATATTTTTTTTAGAAAGAGAAGTGAAGATTTTATGCACAAATAATTTTTTATTATAATTTTATTTAAAGTTAACAGCAAAAGTAACAAAATTTGGGTTTGAGTGAGCAAACTGCAAGATTTAAAACTTGGGTGAGTAAACTGTAATTTTTGTCAAAGTTTAGTGGTGTCTTTTATGCTTAACTCCATAATTTCACATACACTTACATAGAATTAAAACTAAATCAAACACACGTTCAAACTACGTTCGAATTTCATATTTCAAGCTTTTATATTGCTCCTTCTACAGATCGTTACATAAGACCCAGACGACAAATTAAGGTATTGATGGTCAATTCTAATTTAATTCTTGTTTTACTAACCATTTATTTGTCATGATGTAGATCGCTAAAGAAATTAACACTCTCATGTACATTCTTCTCTATATCTCTCTTTTTTATATTTCTTTACATATTTGTATATTTTATTATTTTTATTATTATTCATATGCATGCATGTATGCTTTAATTTCATCACCGGACACGTTTATTAATGCTAATAAAAGACCTAAATAAATGTTGTAATGCTAACTTCATTTGGACAATCGGATTATGTTCCCAGTAATTTGATTGCATAATAACATGTCACCAAAATTAGTCTTTTGTGTGTTTAACGAACTGACATAGATTAATTTTGCATTAACATATTGCTTGGCTATTTAATTACATAACACTCGACATAAATCGTATTAAGTAAAGGTCCTCAATGGGCAAATTTGATTATTGATCATATTCGTACCCTCACCCCCGAACTCAATTCTTGGTTCATTAATCAATTATGGAGTCATGACGGGGAAATCTACATTGGATAAGTCCCTAGATTGTCCTTATGATTTTCCGATATCCAATTAGGTTTATGAGTCTTCCTTGAAAGACTTGTTAGCGACTTCTTCATTTCAAAACATATTTCAAAACAAAACTTGACAATGAGGTAGTCAAATACGCGCTCATCCCACGTAGGCATTAAAAACACGCCTATACTAATATCTATTGAAGATTTTTGACTAATGATATATAAGAACATATGTCAGTATTTAAGATTTAGATATATCTTAATGTTTATTTTCAAATATTATAATGCTTTCCTATAGATAATTATAGTACAATTATGGTCATAATTATACATTAGCAAATCTACAAGTTAAAATGTTGCAACTAAAAAGGAAAAGATGAATATATATAGATAGTCCCACCGAACGTGCCAAAATTTGTATACACAAATTTCGAGTCAAAATATATAAGACAAGAAACAAAGTAACAAAGAAATTATATTGCAATAAATGTATTGAGTACAATCTCTGTAAACAGTTTATAATAAAAATAAACTAAGTCCTCTGATTCTGTTCCGCAGCTGGAGAGTGACACGTGTTGATGTCAACTTGGACTTGAGTGTAGATGGACGTTATGTCAACGTCAACCTGAGTTTGAGTTTTGTTTGAGTGTATTCGAATGAGGGCTGACAAAAGCTTGAATCTCAGTCGAATGTCAACAGTCGGCACGGATTTGATGTGCTTGTTGACTATTGGCAGAGAGAATTCCAAGAGAATTTTATGAGCTCTGTGTATCCACATTCGATTCTTTTGTGTGTTTTTTTTGTTCTGGTGTATAATTTGGAGATCCAATTGGTTAGTTTATTTTTGCGATTATTTTTGGTGATTAGTCTAATTGATTCTGGTGGTTTTTTCTTTTAATAAGAGGTAGTTTCTTTGTTACCTTTGTTGAGATCGCATTTTTAAGTTTGATTGTTGTTTTTCTTGTTGATTCGATTTAACTCAATTCAAAAATTCCTGATATCTCTAACTCGAAGACAAAAAGAAGAAACCTACAGCTTATACTTCCTTTGTTTCTATAAAATTGACACGATTTTTCACACGTTTGCCAATGCATAGTTCTAATCATTAATGTCTCTAACTCCCTATAAGTAAAAGTTATAAAAAGTTGATACTTTAAAAATATATATATTGAAACGAATCTAACAAGATCCTACGTGAACATATTTTTCATACAAATAAATCACAAAACAAGGTTAAATGAGATTATGTAAATAGTGTAAAGTCAAACTGTCTAAATTATTTGAAAATGGAGGAATACTATTATTACATGAGAAAAATAAAAGAAAAATACAGACAATGAGAAAGCTGATTGTAACAAATTGCTGAGCTGGCGTTTAGGTTGTTGTTACCTAAAACAGTTGTTAGAACTCTGGTTGCTTGCTTCCTTGAGCTTGACTTTTTTAATTTGTGGCTTGTGAATTATCATACAGTGTTCAGTATCCTACTGGTGCCACCTCATCTCTATAATTTTTGACAACAAAGGCAATATATATCATCAATATAACGAAGACAACATAAATATCAAAAGAAATACATATGAAAAGTATGGTTAATAGCAAGAATCTCGATACACAGCTCGACCTTAAAATCAGACACAAATATAATGATTAGCAACCTTTGAAACTTAAACTTTACCTTCAATACAAGAGTTTAACAAATCATAAGTTCGTTAGCTTAATATCAAACTAAATTCAAATATACGCAATGCATGCTTCAAGTTATAAAAACATGTACGTACATTAGTTATAAAATATTAACATTAAATTTTAAAGCAATAAAAAAGTCATTACGGTACTTTAGATATGTGAATAATAAACTACGTACTTGAAAGTTGGCTCATATAATTGACATTCCTTAGTTTTTATAGCATAATAATTCGTAACCATTTTGAATGATACTCCCTCCATCTCTTATTAATTTACCCAATTTCTTTTTTTGACTTGTCTCTTATTAGTTTACCCACTTCTTTTTTGTTGTTTTTGAAATGAACCCAATAGTTTTATATTACTCCCCGCGTCAAAAAATATAGTTCTTGTTTCTATTTTGGGAGTCAAATTTTAAAATCTTTGACCAGATATTCTCATAAATGTTATTATAACAAAAAAAACATACTCATGTGGGGTCTTGTTAGATTCGCGTCAATGTGTACATTCATAATATCAACTTTTTATATTTTTTGCCAAATACGAAATAGAAGACATCATAGGTCAAAGATACGTCTTGGACACTGTGCAAAAAGAATCAGGAATTGTATTTTGGGACAGAGGAAGTATTATCTTATATATAAAGCATTATTTTTCTATTTGTCACTATCATTCTCTCTCTTAGCCTACAATAACTTAGTATTTTCTCTTTGCCTTTAGGATCTACATATATTTCTCATAAAACTTTGTGCCTAAAAAATTAATAGAGAAGTGGCTAAACTAATATGAGACGGTGGCCGGAAAGAGTGTAACTTAACAGCATAGATGAACCCATACTTTTGGTCAAATAAAACGCTTCAGGAGCAATACCTCAGAAAAAATAAATAATGTTGGGTCAAGATTAATCGATTGTGTTTTTTTTTTTCTTTTGAGGGAAATATTTAATCGAATGTTGATTTTGATACTTCAATGGAACACGTACAAGAGGGAGGTGAATTGTACTTTGGAACTTTTAGCAAAGTTTCTCGCAGAATTTAAAGCTATAAAGAAACAGTGATACGAGAGGCAGATATATATAAAATTGAGGAAACTTCTTGAACCTTATCAAGAAGGGAAAACCTCAAAAACTATATTATTGCAATAACTCTATTACAATCACTCTCTACAACTTGAGTTCCTTTCGAACTCAAGTTCCCGCAGTAATCCCCTTTGATTACTGGAACTCTTCTCTCTCTTGCTTCTACTCCGAAGCCTACACTCACTGACTTAGCTCTAACTCTTTACAAGAGTCACTCAACCCTTGATCCCCAAATTATAACTCAGTTTGTGAAACACACTAGTAAAAATATTGAACTTATATATTTAAGGAACTTTGGAACACTTATTGAATGCAATTGACTTTTTATGAAAATCTTAAGTTTTAGACTTAAACAAATGTGTTTTCAGTTGGTGGTTTGTAATGAGAAAGACTTCTCCTTTTATAGTGAAGTCTTCTCACATTAGTTCCACTTAGGCTCTGTTCTTTTGGACTTATTTTCAGCAAAAATAAGTAAAAATAAGTTTAGTTCAGCAAAAATAAGTTCAGTTCAGCAGAAATAAGTAAAAATAAGTTCAGTTCAGCAAAATAAGTAAAAATAAGTTCAGTTCAGCAAAAATAAGTTCAGTTCAGCAAAAATAAGTTCAGTATTACTATTAATGTTGTAATTATTTTTTTTGTTTTCAATATTACTATTAATATTGTTATTATTATTAATATTATAATTATAATAACGATGAATTTATAATATTTTTTATTTTTTTTTTATTATTTTTTATTTTATTTTTTTATTTTAATATTTTATTTATTTATTATTTAGTAATTATTATTTTTTATTATTATTATTATTTATTATTTATTATTTATTATATTTATTTATTATTTTTTATTATTATTTATTATTTATTACTTATTATAATTATAATTATTATTATTTATTATTAATTATTTATTATTTATTATAATTTATTATTTATATTAATTTATTATTTATTATTTATTTATTATTTTCATTATAATTATTTATTATTTAATATTTATTATTTATTATTTATTATTATTTATAATAATTATTTATTATTATTATTTATTATTTATTATTTATTATTTGTTATAATTATAATTATTATTATTTATTTTTTATTTTTTATTTTTTATTTTAATTATTATTTTTTATTTAATATTTATTATTTATTATTATTAATATTAATATTATTTATTATTTATTATTACTATGATTATTTATTATTACTTATTATTTATCATTATTATTTATTATTATATTATTATTATTTATTATTTATTATTTATTATTATTATTATTTTTTATTATTATTTTTTATTATTATTTTTTATTTTTTATTATTAATTATTATTATTTTTAATTTTTTATTTTTTATTATTATTATTTATTATTATTATTTATTATTATTTATTATTATTTATTATTTATTATTTATTATTTATTATTTATTATTTATTATTTATTATTTATTATTTATTATTTATTATTTATTATTTATTATTTATTATTTATTATTTATTATTTATTATTTATTATTTATTATTTATTATTTATTATTTATTATTTATTATTTATTATTTATTATTTATTATTTATTATTTATTATTTATTATTTATTATTTATTATTTATTATTTATTATTTATTATTTATTATTTATTATTTATTATTTATTATTATTATTATTATTATTATTTATTTATTTTTTTATTATTATTAGTTAGCAAAAATAAGTTCAGTTCAGCAAAAATTAAATAAGTTCAGTTCAGTTCAGCCAAAATAAGTTCAAAAGAACAGGGCCTTATTCATCCACTAAGTGTGAAGCAGTAACCCACGTAGAATTATTTTCCCACGTTCACACTTCTTGAGGAACAAGCAAAGACATTTTCAAACCCACTAACAGTAAGTGTTTTAGCAGTTGAGAAAAACAAGGAGTAAACTTAGCAAATTCATTTTTACTTGTTCAGTAATAAAAAAATATTTTTATTTAAAAAATAAAACTGTTTTATTTATTTACAATATTCCTAAAAACTCTCAGTTAAATATTTTTCAAAACCACTTGTTGCATTTAATAAGTTCCATCTAGATCCCTAAAACTAAGCAATATAAATTACTTACATAAATCCTAAGTACAGACTCGTGAACTTAGTCTTTATGTCTTCTCTTCAAATCTTCAACTCCGAAGATCCATGCGTCCCAGTTCAGGAACAGCAGCCAGTTCCTTGAGGAACTGTGAACGGGAACTTGAATCATAAAACATCATTTTGTAGATTAAATCTTGTTGTTGTGTTTATATTACTTTGTCATGATTATAAGTGCCACGCCATCCATGATTCCAACTCTGGAACTCGCTTAGACAACTAAGTTCCTACTCCGGAACCAAAACACTAATTATCAAAACAATCCAATATGTCAGGAAGTTTGCAAAGCAGTCATCATCCAAAACTAAGGGTCAACAATATTCCCCCTTTTTGGTGATGACAACACAATCAAACTTTTCACAACAAAAGATATAAACATAATGAATATTTCATGATTTAATTCCAAACAAACAAACAAAAAAAATAGTTACCAATTTTAAGTTCTTACAGAGAGACAAGAGTTTTATGAAATCATGGAACAATGGTCGAACCACCTTAAGAGGTTTGCAATGATTTTCCCCCTGTTGGCATTAACAAAAAGAGGACAACACAGGCAGAAAATTCTAAAACACAGCACCCGACTATCAAAGTGGGTATAAACAAGTAAATCCAAAACAGAGAACGCATTTCACACAAGTTATGAAGCAAAAGAAACAACAACTAATTATAATAGTCATAGAAATACGTAGCATAGCAAGTTTTTGGGGAAGGCTAAATGAGAAACACCCACAAAAAGTAATACAAACCAAAAGGAAAAAGAAAAAGAAAATGTAAATTGTTCCAACAAAAACCATCATAGTGACAAAAGAGAGAAGTGATAGGGTAGAAGAGAAAAGCTAAGAATCATTAGGCTCCGAGGTTTCTTAAACTACTTCAATGGTGAGTTCATCATTCTTCTGTAACATGGTAGCCTGAGATGAGGAGGTGTGAGCAGAGGAACTGTGGAATGAGGCTTGCAGTTCCTTGACCAGAGAAACCAGAGATCCCACCCGTTTATGTAGGAACTCGATCTTAGAAACAGTTCCTTCTTGTAGTTATTCCTTCATCTGAGAAACAGTAGCTTGGAGTTCCTTGATTTGCTCATCCTTCGTAGTTTCTGCACCAAACCTAGGGAACCCAGAGAAACCAGCAAAACCTGAGGATACACTTGCAGGAACTGTTCATGATCCCTGAGGAACTGAACTCTTCAAAGTTCCTTTCTTCTTAGGAACAGAAGGTGGACTCATAGGAACTGGAGTGGTGTTCCTAGGAGAACTCAACTGTTCCTCTCCTCCTTTAACCTCCAAGATTACATCAGTGTCTTCCTCATCACTTATATCCATGAAAACCGAGGATTGAGGTTTTTTAGCTATTCTAACACTTTTTCTCTTTAACACATAAACTTTCCTCTTTCCTCCCTCTTCTTCTTCTTTATCAGAAGTACCCACTTCTTCCACTTTTTCCTTGAGAAACCGAACACATTTATCAACCACTTCAAGATTTAACTTAGAGATAAACCCTTTTTGTAAGATTTAGGTAGAAGAAACCGCAAGTTCCTCATAGGAACTGAGGTCAATTGCTTGGTTCCTAAAAATGGCAGTAAGTAGGGAACCATAGCCAACTCTCAACTTTCCGGAAATACAGTGGGCTAGATGTTTAATCATTAATACCGGAAAGTTGATTGGAACATGATTTTCAAGGCTGTAAATTAAACAGGCATCAAACAAATTGACATCATCTCTCTTTTGTGTGCGAGGAACTACACCTCTCCAAACTACATTGAACAACAGTTTTTGCAAAGGGGAGAGAGATTTATGTTTTGTGGTGGAAGATTTGTCATAGTTCCCCCCTATTTTCCTCACAATCTCGGCACTCTCAAGGCCATTGATCTTTACTTTCATCTTCCCTTTTACATATTCATCAAATCCTTCATCCGGAACACCAAACAAATTTCCCAAATATTCAACATCAAAAGATATGGAAGTTCCATTAACTTCACTAGTACAAACCAGATTTTCACAAGAAAAGTTCTCACAAAACTCATGCATTGCTAATGGGTAAATTGGAAGACGTGCATGAGTATCAAAAAGACTTACCCACTGTTGAAGATCAAGAATTTCCACCAATTCCTCAAGTTTTTCTGATTTGCACCACCCATAATTAATGGCAAACCCTTGAGTGAGAAGTTTTGTTTTAAATTCAGAGGCAGGAATTTTCGGACCCTTTTTCTTCACCGCCGGAAAATTCTTTTCGTTTTTCGCACCCCCGTCGGAGTTTACTCCAGACCCGTCGATTTTTCGACGCTTAGTCGCCGGTTTCAGAGCCGCGGTGGGAGAACTCGGCAGATCCGAGTGAGGCGCGGCTAGGTCGGTTGATTTCGGCGCATCTGCACCCAAGTTTTCCGATGAGCGAGTCTGCACGGTCGGAATTTCAGTAGTGTTGCCGGCAGTAATCGCGAGGGGTGGTGGTTCAATTTGGAGTGGTGAGGGATTTTGAGAAGGTGAAGTTTCCATGGGAATTGGAGAGGAATGGTCTCTTTTTCTTTTGTGGGAAAAGATGTCTGTATTGAGACTTGTGATAACCATGGTGGGTTTTAAAGAAAATAATTTGGAAGGGGAGGATGAATCTATGGTTTCTTGAATTTGGAGAAGATGAAGTGGTGGTATGATTTTGGGTTTGGCGTGTAAGGGAGATGAAGGAGAGAGAGAGGGGTTTAAAATTTATCACATAATTAATTAAAGTTGGAACATTAATGTGGTAAAATAAAAAATAATAAAAAGAGTAATAGTGGGTGAGATAAAAAAGGAGTGATGGAGTGAATTTAGGAGTGAGAAACAAAAAAAATATCTCCTTAACCGTGTAAAAGGAGAAAACAAAATCAAGAAAAAAAATAAAAGATCACGTGGGGAAAAAAATGAGGGAAGAAAAAAAAATAAAAATGGAAAAGAAAGATAACGTGGGAAAAATAAGAAATAGAAAAAGAAAATAGAAAAAGAAAAGGTAAAATTATGATGAGGAGAAACATATATACATATAAGAAAAAAACTTGCTTAGCCTTGTATAACATATAACTAAAATAAAAAGAAGTTGCTTACCTAGCACAAGTTATGAGTGAAAATGAGTTTCTATAATGGAAAACTTAGAATATGTTTTCACATAATTAATTGTGTTGGAATAATAATGTCATGTATTAAATCTATTATTTTTTACCTTGGGGGGAATCTCATAGGCAGTCATCTCAACTTGATCATTCCAAGTTCCAGTCTCATTTTCTTATGTTTCTCCCTGTTTAAAAGGTTAGTCAAAATTTTTGCTATTTGATTTTTCAGTTTCACAAAAATCTAATTTGATTAAACCTTTTTCCACATTATCCTTTAAAAAATAATGCCTTATATGGATGTGTTTGACTTGAGAATGATGAACTGGATCTTTGGAAATACAAATGGCACTAGTATTATCACAATAAATGGGAATGCAATCATATATTATGCCAAAATCTCTTAACTGTTGCTTTATCCAAAGTAGTTGTGAGTAACATGCAGCAACAACTACGTACTCAGCTTCAGCAGTGGATAGAGGAACAGTATTCTGTTTCTTGGAACTCCAAGAAACCATGCACGAACCCAAAAATTGAACCATACCTGCAGTGCTTTTTCTATTTTGCCAAATCTCCAGCATAATCAGCATCAACAAAGCCTTTTAAATCGAAAGCACCATCTCTAGGATAGAACAAACATAAATCGTCTGTTCCTCGAAGATACCTTAGTATCCTTTTCACAGCAGTCATATGTGACTCCTTTGGATTTGATTGGAACCTGGCACATAAACCTACACTAAAAGAAATGTCAGGTCTACTAGCAGTTGGATATAACAATGATCCAATCATTCCTCTATACTTTGTTTGATTCACACTTTTTCCTTTGGGATCTTCATCTAATCTTGTGGATGTTCCCATTGGAGTGTGATTCACTTTAGCAGATTCAAAGTCATATTTCTTGAGGAGTTCCTTGACATATTTTTGTTGGTGAATCATAATTCCTTTCTCAGTTTGTTTTATTTGTAGACCAAGAAAGAAATTAAGTTCCCCCATCATACTCATCTCGAACTCACTGCTCATTAGATCTGCAAATTCCTTGCACATAACTTCATTAGTAGCACCAAATAATATATCATCAACATAAATTTTTACTAATAAAATATTAGTTCCTTTTGATTTCAAAAACAAAGTTTTATCAATTTTTCCTCGTTTGAAATCATTTTGCCAAAGAAATTTTGATAATCTTTTGTACCATGATCTAGGAGCTTGTTTGAGCCCATAGAGAGCTTTATCAAGCTTATAGATATGGTCAGGAAGATTGGGGTCGATAAATCCAGGAGGTTGTTCCAAATAGACGTCTTCCTCAAAATAACCATTTAAGAAAGCACATTTGACGTCCATTTGGTACAACTTGAAACCCATGAAAGAAGCAAAAGCAATTAAGATTCTTATGGCTTCTAATCTAGCAACAGGAGAAAAGTTTCTTCGAAATCAATACCTTCCTATTGATTGTATCCTTTGACAACGAACCTTGCTTTGTTCCTTACGATAGTTCCATGTTCATTGAGCTTGTTCCGGAAAACCCATTTGAGACCTATTACCTTTTGATTCTTAGGCTTGGGTTCCAAATGCCACACCATGTTTCTTTTGAATTCATTAAGTTCATGTTGCATGGCAGTAATCCAGTCAGTATCTTGTAATGATTCAATGTGGTTCCTTGGCTCGATTATGGATAGGAACGCTTGGAAAGCACAGAAGTTCCTTAGTTGAGATCTTGTCTGAGTTCCTTTTCGAATGTTGCTGATAATCAGATCCATTGGATGAGAACTTTGATGTTTCCATGGTTTTGGATGAAACTCTGCTGCAACAACTGTTTCTGGCTGAGGTTCGGTCACCTCAGTTCCTTGATCCTCCTGTTCCTCAGGTTCATCCTGCTCATTTGGAACTGCTTGAGTTTCTTCTGGTTCCTCTGCCACAGGAACTTCTTCATTTACTCCTGCTTCTTGGTTTCTAGGCACATCAACCATGTTGCGTGGCCTTATTGGAGAGATTTCATCATCTTCATCTGAAAAACGAGTTAGACCGATTTCGAAATCTTCCTGTTCCTGAACTACATCAACTTTGTCAGTTTCATCAAAAATGATATGCACACTCTCTTCTACACACATAGTGCGTATGTTATAAACTCTATAAGCTAACTGTTTAAGGCATATCCTAAGAATACTACCTCATCACTTCTTTCATTAAATTTTCCTAAGTTCTTTTTTCCATTATTGTGAACAAAGCACTTACACCCAAAAATTCTAAAATAAGAAATATTAGGTTTGTTTCCTTACAAAAGCTCATAAGGAGTCTTATTTAATAAGGCTCTGATCATGACTCTATTGATTATATAACAAGTTGTATTAACTGCTTCATCCCAAAAGTTCCTTGGTAAGGAACTGGCAATTAACATGGTTCTAGCCATGTTTCCAAGGTTCTATTTTTCCTTTCAACGACTCCATTTTGTTGTGGAGTCCAAGGAGCCACTAGTGGAAAAATAAGGAAGGGTTGCGGTCAAAACAGCCCTAAGGGCTGCGTTTTTGGCCAGCAGCCCTTTCCGTAGCAACCCTTCACAACGAAGGGCAACGGTTCAGGCAAAAAACGCAGCCCTTCTTAGCTGGAAGAGCTGTATTTTCGGCTTAAACCGCAGCTCTTCATTGTACGAAGGGCTGCGGTTTTAGGCCAAAAACGCAGCCCTTCTTAAAGTGAAGGGCTGCGGTTTAGGCCTAAAACCGCAGACCCTTCGTATTCACTATGATTTTTTTTAAAAATAAATCCGCTAGCCCACCCGACCCGCACGCCCACCCCCGCCCCCGCCCCTACCAGCCCCGCCAACCCCGCACGCCCACCCCTGCCCACCCCCCACACCCAACCCCACCCCCTTCACTCCCCTGCCCCCACCCCCCGCCCACCCCCACACCCACCCCACCCCCGCACTCCCCCCACATCCACCCCACCCCATTCACTCCCCGCCCCCACCCCCCCCCACCCCCACACCCACCCCACCCCCGCACTCCCCCACCCCGCCCACCCGCCCCCACCCCCGCCCGCACCCCCGCACCCCCACCCACCCACCCCACCCACCTCTCCGCGCCCCTCCCACCCACCACCGCGCCCACCCCAAAGACCCCACCTCCCCTAGCCCGGCCCAGCCCCACCGTGGCGGCCCCCCCACCCCACCCCCACCCAACACCTCCCTTCGACACAAAAAAAACGATCGAATTGCAATAATATATGACAAGTTTTTGAACGTAATAATTAACTTTAAATATATATATTTAATAATGTAAAAAGTGTACATAGAATTGATAGCAACTAGTATATCTAGCTAATTATATCACGAATTCCACCAAAATGTATCATAAGCAATCATCACAAAGGTGGGACGCCAACAACAAATGCAAGCCTAAAACTGTACACAATAGTTACATTATACCTCATATAATCATGTTCAAAAAGAATTTGGGGTTAAATGACTCGATAAGTACGATTTGGAAGCGAAATGGCAAAAATAGGCCTAAAATGACCTTTTCGTTCCCGAAATGCAACCAACAACAAATGCAAGCCTAAAACTGTAAACAATAGTTACATTATACCTCATATAATCATGTTAAAAAAGAATTTAGGGTTAAATGACTCGATAAGTACGAATCGGACGCGAATCGACCAAAATAGGCCTAAAATGACCCGAGAATCAAGTCACATGGCAATGGAATGCCCATCAGCTGGTAGTGGCGGAGATGGTTGGAAATGTTACAAATGTGGAGAGCATTCCATTGCCATGTGACCTCACTCTCCACATTTGTAACAAAGTCCAACCACCACCCCCACTACCGCCCCCCCACTGCACTCCATCATTGCCATGTAGGCCTAAAATGACCTTTTCGTTCCCCAAATTCAACCTACAACAAAAATAAGCCTAAAAATCTACACAATAGTTACGAATTGGAGAAATTACACAGACCTGAGTTTATGTCTCATGATTTATTGACCTTCCGCTGTTTCTTAGGATCTTCAAGTACATGTATCCCTTCCGTGTGATCTACACGCATATAGTTCTCCGACATATTCACATCATCTTCCACACTATTTTCAGGATAGGTAAAAGGGGGGAGGTCCTCAAATGCATCATATTCTTCCTCATTATCAACATCACCAATACCGAGGATACTCCTTTAACCAGGTACAACAATTGACCACTTATTATCAGCAGGATCAGTTACAAAAAATACTTGCTTAACTTGTGATGCAATTACAAATGGCTCCTGAGTTTCACGTAGACGACTAAGGTCAACAAGAGTGAATCCGCAAGGATCATCTTTTCTTACGCAACGTCAATTATCGTCAACCCACTTGCAACACAAGAGGCAAATATTAAAAGTACAGTAGTCCAGCCCCCATATTTCTTGTATTTGCCCATAATAATTGCTTTCAGCATGTACATGTGACTTATCCTTCAAGCTTGCGTATTGTGTAGATGACGCCACAAGTGAAACACCACTATTTTGTTGCGATGTTGACTTCAGATCTTGACGTTCAGTCCAAAACGTATACCCATTAATATCAGAACCCTCATAAGAGCGTACAGCTTCACGAGGACCAAATGCTAACCACTTGACTGTTTCAGGAACACTTTCATCCAAATCATTAACTACTCGTTTATGAAACCAATCAATGAAAGTCTTGTTATGCATTTGCGTCAATGCCCTAACTCCTTTTCCAGGATTGCTAACACGTAATTCCTCCATATGTTCATTTAAATAAGGATGGACAGCTGCTACGTGATGCAATACAAATAAGTGAGCTTGTGAACGCTTTTCTACGGAAGGTGTGATTAATTTTGAACCAATTGTACCCTTGCCCTCAAGTCTGCCCTCGTGTCGGGATGTCGGAAGTCCAACAGGATCAACACTAGCAAAATACTCAGCCACAAAATTACTGATCTCTTCACCCATAATCCCTTGAATTATACTACCTTATGGTTGTGCAGGATTCCGAACTTTATCCTTCAAAGTTCCCATATATCTCTCAAAAGGATAGCACCACCTCAAAAACACTGGACCACACAGCTTAATTTCTCGAACTAGATGGACAATGAGATGGACCATAATGTCAAAGAATGCGGGGAGGAACATCTCAAATTTACATAGAGTTTCAACTACTTTGGCCTGCAAGGAATCGAGGGTCGACGGTTCTAGGACTTTGCTGCATATTGTATGGAAAAATGAACAAAATTCTGTAATGGTGTGCCTCACATGCTTTGGAAGTATCCCACGAATTGCAATCGGTAAGAATACTTGCATCATGACATGACAATCGTGAGATTTCATACTCGATAACTTCAACTCACCATTTATGGTAACAAATCGCTTCATATTCGATGAGTAGCCAGTTGGAACCTTAATGCCATACAATGACTCGCAAAAAATCCGTTTCTCTACACGCGACATCGTGTAGCAAGCTGGTGGCAAAAAATTCTTCTCCGAATCCTCCACCTTCTTTTTACTTTTCTGAGTTTCATCATCAACCCTTTCCTCCACTACTTTATTCTTCTTTCCATCCCTTTTCTGAGCCCACAACTCTGGTCGAAGCCCCCTGTTTTTCCAAGTAAAGTCGTGACGCCTTAACATCTTTTGTCTTGCCCGGAATATTCATAAGTGTCGCAAGAATAGCTTCACAAACATTCTTCTCTATGTGCATGACATCCAAACAATGTCTGACCTTTAAATCTTTCCAATATGGGAGTTTCCAAAAAATGGACTCCTTTTTCCATAATCCTGTAGGTCGATCAACCTCACTAGCAGGTTTACCAAAGATTGTTTCAATGCCCTTCACCTGATTATAAACTTCAGTACCAGTTAATGGTCTACGAGAAACTTCTTCTTCAACCGTCCCATCGAATGCCTTCTTCCTTAAACCGATAGGGATGGTCGCGTCAGAGGAGCCTTCGTGTGCGCATATACACATGTTTGCAGCCCTTAAGGTGTGTAAACTTCATGTCATTTACACAAATCGGGCAGGGTTGTTTTCCTCTAGTCTTATACCCATATAAGTTCCCATAAGCTGGATAATCGTTCATAGTACAAAAAAGCATGGCACGCAGACTCATTAGCATACGCATCAAATACTAACACTCCTTCGTTCCACATCTTTTGTAAATCTTCAACAAGCGGCTGGAGGTATACATCTATGTCATTTCCAGGTTGTTTGGGCCCCGATATAAGAAGCGACAGCATCATGTACTTGCGTTTCATGCACAACCAAGGAGGCAAGTTATAAACCACTAAAACTACTGGCCATGTACTATGCTGCGAATTGAGATTGCCAAAAGGGTTCATGCCATCTGTACATAATCCAAGCCTTAGATTCCTATCCTCATTACCAAATGCCTTATGCACCCTGTTGATACTTTTCCACTCAGGCGAATCAGCCAGATGCTTGAGCAGACCGTCTTTCTTTCTACGATCTGCATGCCACCTCAAATTCTTCGCATCTCCTTTAATTGAGAACATGCACTTAAATCTAGGTATTATGGGTTGAGACCACAACACCTTAGCTGGTGGTCCTTCACTACATCCAGCTCCTTCACGCTTGTACCTCGACAATCCACAACGTGGACACTCGTGTAAATGCTCATACTCATTACGATAAAGCACACAATCGTTAGGACAAGCATGTATCCGCTCGTACTCTAAACCGAAAGGACATATCAGTTTCTTCGCATAATAGTACAACTTTGGCAGTTCATTTCCATCAGGGAGCATATTAGCTAAAACTTTTAACAGCGATGTGAAACTAGAGTCCGTCCAACCAGCTTTCGACTTAATGTTGAACAGTGTTATCAGGACGGAAAGTTTGGTGTACTTTGTACAACCTGGATACAACGGCTTTTCAGCAGCCTCAGACATAGACTTAAAAATACGAGGTCGTTTACACGACTGATCTTCAACCTCGTGTATCATCTCGTCTACCCGTTCCCTATCATCATCTGCAAACTCATCATCCCAATTCTCATCCTCGAACTCATCATCCTTCTTTTCTTCACATACATCGTTCATTACTCTAGAGCTTCCTATATACTTCCCCTGCTCACTATGCCAAATCCATACATGGTATTGAGGCCTAAACCCACGGCGAAAGACATGCTCCCTAACCAAATGTATACTACTAACCTTGCTCATATTTCTACAATCGACACAAGGACAATAAAAGTCGACTGCTCCAGAGGATGCTTGATATTGTAATGCAGATGTACAGAATTCCGAGACCCCTTTCACAAACTCAATCGATTCACGACTACCATACATCCAAGTACAATCCATCTCATTCAAGAAGACCTTTAATAATTAAAGACAACCATTCATTATAATGCATCAATCATTATTTAAGTACATACACTCACATATTCAAATCACACACGTATAGAGCAAGCTAAGATAGTGACATGTTCAAATGTATGCATGCAGCCGAAGGTCCTTATCACTCCAACCTAACCCATCCTTGGACGTCTAATCTCACTAGAGAATATATGCCAACTTTTCAATGCTAAGGAAAATCCGGCAGCATTTCCCTACAGTTCTCCAAGTACACAATGTAGATAATTGCTTATCAACATATGTACCCAGAGAACAATGTAGAGAAACGATAAGCCAAGAATTTCCTCAGAATTGAATAGAAGACACACATTCACCACCTAAGTGAGATCAAACGTCCAAGAACAGTCCCAAACCGGGGACTATTCAAGACTTACTCCTAATGAGTAAGTCTTGAACGGGTATCTAGGCATATGATGACGATTCAAACAACTTGTAGATTTCATAGCTAAATTACATTGCGTTTTCATACAATCTCATATCATGAAATATACATACACTATACAAACCCTTCCCCAACCGCCGCGACCCTCCCCCACCCTAGACCGGCCTCGCCAACCCTCCCCCCACCCGCTGCGAGCCCTCCCCCTTCCTCCCCCACCCCCCCGCCCAGACCCCCCCCAACCCTCCCCCACCCGCCGCGACCCTCCCCCACCCGCCGCCCCCTCCCCACCCCCCCCGCCCTCCCCCACCCCTCCCCCCCCCCCTGCCTAGCCTCCCCACCCCCGCCCACCATCCCTCGCCCTCCCCATCCCCCATCCCCGCCCTCCCTCCCTCCCTCTCCCACTCCCACTCCCCGCCTAAGACTCCCCACCCCCTACCCACCCTCCCCAAGCCCTCCCCCACCCCTTACAATCACATTTTACAACACAAAATAGAAGAGAAATGAAATTAAACAAATTAATTAGAGAAATGAAAAAGAGGAGAGAGAGTGAGAGGGGAATTACCGACAATGCAGTAGTGGTGGTGGTGGTGGCGTCAAGGTGCGCTGAGAGAAGAGAAGAAGAAGGAGCTCAGGCGATGGTGCGTTGCTCAGACGACGTTCGTGCGTCAATGTCGGTGCTCCGACGATGGGTCGGTGCTCCGGTGATGGGCGTTAGGGATGTGCAAGTGAGTATGTGGGAGAGGGGTGGGGGGAAATTTTTCTAAGGGAGCGAGGGAAATTTGGGATGCATGTGTGTACTGTGTGTTGCGCGCAAAACTAAAGACTTGGGCGGGATGTGAAGGGTTGCGGTTATCCCAGAAAACGCATCCCTTCATACACGAAGGGCTGCGGTTTCTGGGATAACCGCAGCCCTACATTAATAGGGTTGCGGTTAGCCTTAAAACCGCAGCCCTTCATACAGTTTGAAGGGCTGCGTTTTCTAGGTAACCGCAACCCTTCACTAAAAGGGCTGCGGTTCCCTTGAAAACCACAGCCCTTCCTTTTTTTTCCCCTAGTGAGCAGAAAAGTTATGATCCATACCTTGTTCCTTGCAGAAATCATCAAACTTGCTATTGTCAAATTCAGTTCCATGATCCGACCTTAAATGAATTAATTGATGACCACTGGTTCTTTAAGTTTTCTTAGCAAAAGCAACAAATTCATCAAAAGTTTCATCTTTACTTGCTAGAAAAATTACCCAAGTATAGCGAGAATAATCATCAACAATGACTAAGACATACCTTTTTCCACTTCTACTTTGAATTCTCATAGGACCACACAAGTCCATATGAATCAGTTCTAGTGGTTTAGAAGTGCTAACCATTTCTTTGGTTTAAAGGAACTCCTTATATGTTTTATTTTTTCTTTTTCACATGACTTTTCTTGTAAGTTTAACCTAGACCTTATGTTCTTTTTGTTTTAGCATCAGTAACCCATTGAGGAGTTATATTAAGGGACTGTTTCGTAGCCTTAGCTATAACTGGTTCCTTTTCTAACTTCTCATTTTGTTCTTTAGCAGTAGTCAACTCACTGTTTAATTTTTCTAGATCAACATTAAAAATTCCCATACTTATCTCAGTAGATTTTGTAGGATCTAGACTTAAACTAAACATCTTGTATTGACTTAGTTCAACTTTAAGCATAAAGTTTTCATTTTTAACTCTATAAAAGGACTCATTAAGTGTAGTGTTCCTGTCAAGTAAGTCAAAGAACCTACTTTGTACATCTGATCTAACATTAGTTAAGTAGGCCATATGTTTCTTACTAAGTTCCACAGCCTTATCACTTTGGCTTTTCAATATTCCAAGTTTCTTATAGTCATCTAGTGTTTCCAACAGTAACTCAATTAGTTTGGTTTTTGACAGATATTGAAGAGTAGTGGAATTTACCTCATTAGATGGAACTTTGTCATCTTCATTTGTTTTTGCCATGAGACAAAGGTTGGCAGTCTCTTCATGAGGTTGTTCCTCTTCATCTTCAGAATTTGTTTCTCCCCACGCAGCAATCATGGCCTTCTTGAAGTTAGGTTTGGCAAAGGTTGACTTGTTGTATCTATCTTTGGATAGTTCCTTGCCTTTGCCTTTTCCTTTCTCATTTTCCCAAAGAGGACAATCTCTTATTTGATGACCAGTTTCTCCACACTTGTAACAGCCATTTTCAGTTTTGGAACTCGTTGGTTTTTTTACCAAGTTCCTTCCTTTTTGGTTTCCAGGTTTGTAGTTCCTATACAACCTTTTCATTTTCCTTACTAGCATGGCCGCTTCTTTTTCATCAGGTTCTGACTCTTCTTCATCTTTAAGAGCCAAGCCTCGATTCTTGGAACTCTTCGGCATAGCAGTTCCAAGATGCAATTCGTGGGTCATCAATGATCCTGCCAATTGTTCAATACTAAACTTGGTAAAGTCCTTATTTTCAAACAACGCAGTGACCTTTGTTCTCCAACGCTCATCTTGAGGCATACTCCTGAGGATTTTTCTAACATGTTCATCAGTGGGAATAATTCTTCCAAGAGAAACTAATTCATTAGTGATGTTAGTAAATCGTGTAAACATATCTTGAATTATTTCTTTTGGTTACATTTCAAAACGTTCATATTTAGACATTAAAAGATCGATTTTGGAACGCTTAACCTCATTAGTTCCTTCATGAGTGATTTGAAGGAGATTCCAAATTTTCTTTGCGCTCTTACACCCCATGACCCTATTGTGCTCATGAGGTCCAAGACAACAATGCAATATTTTAACAGCCATTGCATTGATTTCATATTTCTCAAAATCTTCTTTCGAAAATTCAGTCATTGGTTTAGGAACTACCTCGTTTTCGGCATTAGTTGTTGTTACCTCGAAGTCACCAACTTCGATAACCCTCCAGAATAGGTAGTTCTCTTCCTTGATAAAAATTTCCATACGATTTTTCCAATACGTATAGAACTTTCCGTTGAACCACTAGTAGAAAAACGACGATTTGCGTCTCACCATCTGCGTCGCACGATAGGACAAACACCGCAGAAAACTCATTTGCGTTGCATGCAACAGGGAATCGACTCAAAAGACGACCCATGTGCGTCGTATTTAACTAGCGTGCGACGCAAAAAAGCTATGTGCGTCGGATGGGCCAAAAATGCAACGCACATTACAGAAGCTATGCGCGTCGCATGAAGCCCATGTGCGACGCATATGGGCATTAAATAAGTTTTGGGCCATGATTTGCGTCGCATGGGCCACGAGACACGACGCAAATCATGGCTTCCCAACTTCCCATATTTTAGTGCGCGTTTAGGTTTCCCACGAGACCTTCAGCTGTTTTCTCGCACTTACTCCCTCCACCATCATCTATCTCACTCTCACACTTCAGATTTTCATAACCTCCACCTTCATCTCTCTCATCTCTCACCTACCTTCATCTCTCTCATCTCTCACCTACCTTCATCTCTCAACAACGAGTTTCCGGCGAATCTACTTCATTACCTCTATCTTCATATTCAACAGAGAAACTCAGAGATTAACAAACAATTGAATTTAAAAATTAGCACTGTGATGCAATAAATTAGGGTTTCAATGGAGGAAGAAATGTATACCATAAGTTGGATTTGCTCGCGAGATCTCTGAACTAAAGAAACCTGGAACTCAAGAATTTCGGGAGCAGCCTTTTCGTTGCGCCAAGCTCTTTTTAGGTGCTCCACATCTGAGGTCGCCATTAACGAGTCGTAGTCTTCCATTGAAAACCCTGAACCACTCGCCATCTCTCAATGACAGCGGAAGAAATCTGAAAAGCATTCCAAACGTTATTCAGGAAAAGGTTAATTAGTTTTTTTTTTCTTTTTAGCTTTTTTTTACATTAAATTTATGTTTTATTGAGCAGAATTGTGGGTTTGGAAGAAATCGACTTTGGGTTTATAATCGACTGAGGAGCAGCGAGCGGTTTTTAAAGTTTAATTCGTTTATCTCAGGTATCAAAAGGATTGAAGATCTGAAGATCCAAGTCGTTTATTTTGTTTTTTTTATTTTTGTAATTTTATGTATTTTTTTATTAGTGTTTGTAAAAACCACTTCTACTCAATGTCAAAATTCAATCTCTTTTGCAGTTACTTTGAGTGTATTTTTTGTAATTAATGTTTCAGTTCTTTTAAGATCTATTGCAACCTAAGAAATGGATGATAAGAAATTGCAAATCAATCGTATTTACCCTTCTCTATTTCACGAAATTTATTTATTTTGATAAAAAAGCAGTCATTTGCGTCGGATGTGGTTGAATGTCCGACGCAGATTGACTTTTTTTAATATAAAATTGATTGATTTGTGTCGCACACAGACCATCATGCGACGCAAATGACCCTTTAGCCCCAGGCCCAGCAGCACCATCTGCGTCGGACTATGCAGTACATACGACGCAAATAGGCCTAAATCTGCATCGTGTCCTTATCCGACGCAGATGCTGTATCCATAATCTGCGACGAGACCTGTGCCATCGGACCAATGTCCGACGCAAATGGGGGTCCCAGGTCCGACGCAAATTGACAATTCTGTACTAGTGAACATTGGTGGCCTTTGCGTGGAGTATCCTTCTTCGAGTTTCTCGTGCGTATCCATCTTCTTCAGGAACTTTTCTCAACAGGGTTTCCTGTATTACGTAAACCTGGCTCTGATACCAATTGATACTTCAATGGAACACGTACAAGAGGGCGTGAATTGTACTTTGAAACTTTTAGCAAAGTTTCTCGCGAAATTTAAAGCTAAAAAGAAACAATGATACGAGAGGCAGAGATATATAAAATTGAGGAAACTTCTTGAACCTTATCAAGAAGGGAAAACCTCAAAAACTATATTATTGCAATAACTCTATTACAATCACTCTCTACAACTTGAGTTCCTTTCGAACTCAAGTTCCCACAGTAATCCCCTTTGATTACTGGAACTCTTCTCTCTCTTGCTTCTACTCTGAAGCCTACACTCACTGACTTAGCTCTAAGTCTTTATAAGAGTCACTCAACCCTTGATCCCCAAATTACAACTCAATTTGTGAAACACACTAGTAAATATATTAAACTTAGATATTTAAGGAACTTTGGAACACTTATTGAATGCAACTGACTTTTTATGAAAACTCTTAAGTTTTAGACTTAGACAAATGTGTTTTCAGTTGGTGGTTTGTAATGAGAAAGACTTCTCCTTTTATAGTGAAGTCTTCTCATGTTAGTTCCACTTATTCCTCCACAAAGTGTGAAGCAGTAACCCACGTAGAATTATTTTCCCACGTTCACACTTCTTGATGAACAAGCAAAGACATTTTCAAACCCACTAACAGTAAGTGTTTTAGCAGTTGAGAAAAACAAGGAGTAAACTTAGGAAATTCATTTTTACTTGTTCAGTAATAAAAAAAGATTTATATTTAAAAAAATGAAACTGTTTTATTTATTTACAATATTTCCTAAAAACTTCCAGTTAAATATTTTTTAAAACCACTTATTGCATTTAATAAGTTCCATCTAGTTCCCTAAAACTAAGCAATATAAATTACTTACATAAATCCTAAGTACAGACTCTTGAACTTTTTTTTTTTTTGCTAAGTAAGTAAGTAGATTAATTGAACCAACAAATTACATCTTAAACAATCCAACAAGGAGACAAACCAACTAGGTTGGACCCCCTCCTAGGAGGATTGAACCCAAACATAAGGCATTAGCCTTCTAACCCATTACAAACTATTTAACCAAATCTGATCATTCCTAGTTATCTTCTTAGGAAGTACAGCAAGAACTCTAGCCTTTACTACCCTCTTACACAATTTAACAACAGTAGCAATACTAGGCAAGCATTGTTGCCAAAATACAGAATTCCTACTCTGCCATATACTATAAATCAAGGCTGCTAAAGAGGCATTAATCACTTGAATCTGAAATTTGGATTTGCTTCCTCTCTGTACATTCCTAAACAGTTGTTGCATATCTGTTAAGCCTGAATTAACACCAAGCCATGTCTTCAGACTCTTTAAACATTCAGTGCCATAATGGCACTGGAAAAACAGATGACTATGCTTTTCTTCAAAACTTCCACATATTAGACAGAGTGCATTCTGACTCACACCAAACTGATACAACCTTGCTGTAGTCTGTAGCCTAGATTGCATAGCAAGCCATAAGATAAACCTATGCTTGGACACACTTAGCCTATTCCACACCATTTTAACCCAATACACATGCTGCTGTTCTCCAATAAGCTTCTCATACACAGCTTTGATTGAATAATCTTCTATTGAATTGAACTCTTCCTGTGAATAAATCTGTTTAAGTTGTTCTTTAACATGACAAATTCTCTTCCAATACCAGCTGGCACCAGAGTTAGGTATATAACTCCACCAATTTGCATCCTTCAAAAACACTGAACTAATCCATCTAAGCTAAACATTGTCTTGCTTAGATTCAACTGCCCAAACATATTTACCTAAACTGGCTATATTCCACTTCAGAATGTCTCTGAATCCCAAGCCTCCCATTGACTTAGAAGAGCACGTTTGATCCCATGACACAGAACCATTCTTGTTACAAAAGTGTTGTCCACTCCAAACAAAAGCCCTGCAAATTTTGTTTATTTCCACCAAGATTCTCTTAGGCAAAATGAAAACCTGAGCCCAGTACATATGTAAGCTCAATAAGACAGAATTGACTAATTGAACTCTAGATGTGTAAGACAAATTTCTTGAGCTCCAAACCCTTATCCTAGCTGTCATCTTCTCTACTAAGGCTTCACATTGTGCATTTGATATTTTCTTTGCACATATAGGCACTCCAAGGTACCTGAATGGTAGATTTTCCTTCTGAAACCCAGATACTTCCAATATCCTCTGTTCATCTCTTCCATTCATACCACAAGTGTAAAAAGCAGACTTGCCAATATTAGCTTGCAAACCTGAAGTATCAGAAAACAGTTTAAAAGCTCTCAATAACAGATATATAGAGCCATAATCACCTTTGCAACCCATAATGAGGTCATCATAACTAGTGCATAATTGGCCTAAGGTAACACGTATGAGGTAACACTTTTCAAAATTCAAGTTTCTCTAATATGTATGTAACACCTTGGTAACACTTAATCAATATGTAACACTTAATGTAACACTTTTTTTATAAGTAACATTATGATGTAACACTTTTTTAATTGAGTAACATTTTGATGTAACACTTTCAGATAGGTAACACTTTTATGTAACACTTTCATATTTATAACATTTAAAAGTAACACGTTTAGGTAACACATACATATTGGTAACATTTTAAGGTAACACTTTTGAATAAGTAATTTTTTTAGAGTATAAGTAAAATTTTCAATATAACAATATGATTTTCTTAATTATTATTTCTTATTGAAGCAATTTACTTAACAAACTCATCTTCTCTAAAAAACGAAGTCATCTTAATTATTGAGCGTTGATCCTAATATTTTGGTTGGCGCTGAATCAGCCGCCAAAGATAAAACTCAAAACTCAAAAGTAAGGCCAACTACTTTATTTTTCAATTCCAATTACATACAGCTACTTCTAGGTTTCACCACCACTCAGCACTCCTTATTTCGTTCAATCAGGCTCCCACCGTAGCACTGCTTACTTCGCTCACCACCACTTGGTCATTCCTTATTTCGTTCTAGCCCATTCCTCCACCATCGGGTTAATTTTCGTCCGTCGGCGTTTAATCTTGATACTAGTTCCAGGCGGATAAAGAATTTAATTGGTTAGTTTTGATTCTAATTGTCCAAAAATTTTAGTTTTCTTTGAGAATTGATCATGTTGAATTTTTAATTTTGGTAATAGGTTCTCAATTTGTTTGATATGATTCATTGATTTGATTTGTGATCCTTATATTGATTTTGTCTTCGGCTTTGGTTCATGATAAAACTAAGTTGCAAATTGTGTTGACCAATAAGTCTGAAACCCTTAGTCACTGTAATCTTTAATTTATGTCCCCTAAAAAAAATTCTTTAATTTATGTTTCTCTTATTCGTTAATTGGGTTGATTACAAAGGCCATTTCAATGGCATGCATGTGCATGATTACATCTTAAGTATGTTTGTTTCTTATGGCAGAATATGCATTTGTTCTTTTGATTTATACGCAGCAACTGTTTAATTTTCATGAAACATGTAGGTGATTTTTTTGAGAGGAATAAAACCTGTAGCTGATTACAGGCAGAATATTGGCAGAGTTTTTGTTTGTTGCTTTGATTTTCATTAAACATGTAGCAAACTGATTTAATGACCAAGATTATATAAATGATTAAGTCAGTTTATCGCAATTTTATATTAAAGGTCAGATAGTAATTGATGATTATTATACTCAAGCCTATATTTTCATAAGTAGCAGCAAAGGTAGGAAGCCTATAAACATGTGTGCAAGTTGGTCTTTATGCTTCTTGTTGCTTGGATAATTATAGCATTATCCTATTAGGAAGGAATACATTTTCATTTGTTTAATGTAGAGATTCAAATAAACTCCATGAGATTAAAAATGACAAAATTTTCTCTTCTCTGTTATAATTTTAAGGGTGTTTTATTTGTCAAAAACCACCTTATAAAACAAGAAATTTGTGAGAAACCACCTTATATAATTTTTTTTTTTTGCGAAAACAAACCTTAAACAATTTTTTTTTGCGAGAACAAACCTTATGCCAAATTCCGATCATTGACCCAAGGTCCCGTTATTCACTACGTCATGTTCAAGGCACGTGACGTTTTAAACCCAACAAAATTCATGACATGGTCAATGCCATAACCTTGGGATAATGATCGGAATCTTGCATAAGTTTGTTCTCGCAAAAAAAAAATTTAAGGTTTGTTTTCGCAAAAAAAAATTACATAAGGTGGTTTATTTCTCACAAATTTCATGTTTTATAAGGTGGTTTTTGACAAAAAAAAATGCTAATTTTAACTCTTCTTTTATTGGTTTTTTTTGTGTGTCTATTTTTGTTCCTTATAAGTCATGGAAGGATTATAGATTATTGTTTTAAATTTCCATGTGAATGTATGTTTGACTTTGCATATTGTAAAGGTGACAAAATGAGTACTTGGACCAATTTTTTACAATCTAGCAATGAGTACCAGAAAGGAGTGGAAGATTATCTAGATAAAGCATTTGCTACTCGAGCGATCGGAGATCAGATCACTTGTCCATGTAAGGTGTGTTATAACCGTTTTTGGCACCATAGAGAGAAAGTGTATAATCATTTGATTGCGAATGGGATTCAACTGGATTCTGAAGGATGGAATCTTCATGAAAAGGATACGTCCTCAATGTTAAATATGGAGAGGTTGAGTGAACACAATGTCACCCACGATAACATGGATGGTCTGATATATGATACTCATAGAGAAACGGCAGAAAAGTTTCCAGACGACCTTGAAGGGATTGGAGGTGATGCTGATGCAGAGACTAAGAAGTTTTATAGGTTGGTTGAAGATGGAAAATAAGAGCTATTTCCAGGGTGTAAAACATTCTCAAAACTGTCATTCCTTATTCGGTTGTACCTTTTGAAGTGTGTTCATGGGATGACTAATTCTGCCTTTTCAGATATCTTGGACTTGATGCAAGAATTATTACCGGAAGCTAAATTGCCTAACTCTTTCAACGAGGCCAAAAAGTTGGTGAAAGATTTGGGTCTTCATTATGACAAAATTCATGCATGTCGTAATGATTGTATGCTTTATTGGAAGGAGCATGAAGCTGCTATATTGTAAGTTCGGTTGCCTGTAGATTTATTTAGACTACGCTTTTCCAATCTCAACTTTGGTGGATTTTAATAATACTTCCATTATTTTTGATGTAGGACAAGATGGAGGAACTTCAAATAGAAAGGCAGATTGATGGAGATAAAGCATATTATGAAGTAATGAAGACTGATAACAAAGTTACACAAAGGCAACTTGGAAGGTGTTCAACTATCAAAGGAAAAAGAGTAAGAGCACTACGGTAGTGGGTGGTGTAATCATCCCGATGAATTTTTGAAACTGTATAAGGATCAAATTGTAAAAGATACAGTTGGAGAAGTCATGAAGATGTTCAAGCAACAACTACCTCCTGAAACTTTTACTAATTTGACTCGATCGCTCGGCAACGTGTCCTCTGATTTGGAAATCACGGAGCATCCTTCTAAAGATCCGAATTATCAAGAGCTTCAGGAGGTATTTTTTAATTATTACAATCACTTTGAGTTAAACAATAATAACAAATCCATGTCATTGTTAGTAAGATTAGTTCTCTTAAAGGTAACTTCTTGATACTTCTCGTTCCTCTTGTTATACATTGTGGCTTAGTTTGGTCTAGATAATTAGTCTATATAATCGGTTTTAATCTATGAATGTCATGTTCCTGTCAACAAACTTGATGACCTTCACGTTGATATATGAATTCAACTAGTTGACAATTGACATTGAGCCTTCGTCTTGAGATCATTCTTGGTGAAACCTTATGGTAACATTAATAGTTTTGCACACTTACCTTCCGTAGTCGCCTCTGGACTCTAAAGTAGTCTTTTCTCCCAAATGAGATATTGTCTGATTTATATCTTGGGGTGTTGCTTGTAGTGGTAAATTATGGAGGATACATTAAAAATAGGAGTAGGAAAAAGGGCAAGGGGAGGTGACCAAAATAATATACTACTCGTTTTGTACTCAATATGCAATACTTTAAAAGAATTTTAATAAATTTTGTGCATAATATGTTATCTGATGGGAACTCTAAATATACTTTTATCTTTTTATTATTTACTTATTTTACCTTATTCTTACTACAGAATGATGAAGATAATGGATTATAGTAGCAAGGACTGATGATTTTTCGGGGAACATGCATGGATTGGACGGAGTAATTGAAGATGAAGAAACAAAAAAATTCTTTTAGAGATTACATTTATTTAGGGAGAGATATATTCTATGATTGTATTTCCGGATCAACTATTTTTATTTTGAACACAATAGTGTGTTTTCAGTTACACTTTGACTCATTTTTTACAATGACAATTGAATATCAATAATATCATTCTATTTTACTTCAGTTTATTACTTTTGTAAATTTTAGCGTCATTATAAATATACAAGACACGTGATGTGAAATAGAAGTGTTACAATAAAGCTAGCTTATAAAAAAAAGTGTTGCCCAATATCTAGAAGAGTGTTACATATGCTAACTTAGAATGATACATAATATATAATAAAGTGTTACTATAGTTCAAGAAATGACGTAGCAAATGATACTAAAGAGGAAAAAGTGATACATAAAAAATTATAAGTAGCACTACAAATATGCTACATTAGTTTTAAAAAAGTGTTACATTAGAGAATTTTGAGTAACGCGTAAAAAACTGATACATTAGCATTGAAAAGTGTTACCTTAGATAATAGGTAGCATGGGCAGATGTTTCACTTATAAAAGTGTTACCTATTGTCTAAAGCAACACTTTTGGGCCTTTAAGTAACACTTTTATGGTGTTACCTTAGGCCAATTATGCACTAGTCAGCAAAACATAAGTGAGTGAGCCTCATTTCCTTACACCTAGGGTGGAAATGAAATTGCTCTAAATCACCTAGTTTAGTCAATACTCTTGACAAGTATTCCATACACAACACAAACAGCAAAGGTGAAATGGGATCACCTTGCCTCAACCCTCTTGAGGACTTGAAAAAGTCTGTCATGTTCCCATTCAACAATAAAGAAAACATAGGAGTGGTAACACACTCCATTATAAGTTCAATAAAAACATCAGGGAATCCTAATGCTTGCATCATCTCCTTCAAGAAATCCCAATTGACTGTATCATAAGCCTTTTGAATATCTATCTTCAATAAACAGCTAGGCTTTGCAGCTTTTCTTCCATAATGTTTCACTAAATCCTGAATCACCTTGATGTTATGAGCAATATATCTACCATGTACAAAGCCTCCTTGATTTTCCATAATCAAATCAGGTAAAACTTTCCTCAGTCTCCCACAAATAAGTTTTGTAACACACTTATACAAGGTGTTACAGCAGGATATTGGTCTGAATTCACTCACATTCTTGGGACATTTTGTCTTAGGGATGAGAGTGATTACAGTTGTATTCAATTCTTTGTCTCCTGGAATAGACATTAAAGCCTGCTTAACTTCTTCAACTGTGTATGGTGCTGTCAGTATTCTTCTATGAACTTCTGTGATTACAGGCCCTTCTTGAATCAACTGAACATTCACCTTCTTCCTCACACCATCAGTGTTACCCAGTAGCTTTTCATAGTATGACAAAAAAGCTTTAGAAACAGCTTATGTAGATTCATGCCAAATCCCATTTTCATCATAAATGCTATAAACTTGATTCTGCAGTCTTCTAGCTTTAATGCTTTGATGAAATAATGATGTATTCTCATCACCATTTTTAATCCAAGCATGCTTTGCTTTCTGCACAAGAAATTCCATATAAGCTTTATGCTTATAATGATAATCTTTGACAGCTTCCAACTCTGCTTCAGCCACCTCTTGATCCTCTGGATGCAGATGTAATTCATCCTGAGCAGCTTGCATTTTATGATAAGCTTTGATTTCAGTAGCTTGAATCTCCATAAAGCCTTCTCTATTCAATGTCTTTAATGCATTTTTCACATTTTAAAGCTTTTTAACTAGCTTAAACATTTTTGTCCCTTGCACTTCTATGTTCCAAGCATTTCTTACACATTCTTCAAAACAAGGTGACAATCTCCACATTGTGAAATATTTGAACGGTCTTCTTCCTTTTCCATCATCTGCATATACAGAAATAACTGCAGGGGAGTGATCAAACTCCCCTTCATTCTGAAAACAAGCTTCAGCTGAAGGAAACAGATCAATCCAAGCTTGATTTGATAGAACTCTATCAAGCTTTGAAAAGATTCTGGCACTGCCATGCTACTTGTTATTCCAGGTATAGAAATTACCTGAACTCTTAATATCAGTCATGCTACAAAAGTTCATACAATCTATTATATCTCACATCTCATATTCTCTTACATTTGAACCTATTCTTTCATCAGTGTGCATAACATTATTGAAATCACCACACATGACCCAAGCATTCAAAGTATTTATTTGCTTAAGGTCCTCCCTAGGGGTGCTAATGAGCCAGGATGGCTCGCAAACTGTTCGAGCTCGGCTCGATCAAAGCTCGGTCAAAGCTCGGCTCGAAAGGGCTCGGTTCGAGTTCGAGATCGGCTCGCGACCTTAACGAGCCGAGCCTGAGCCTAGTGGAGTTCGGCTCGAAAGCTCGCAAACATGTTCGAAAAATTTTAAAGTATAAATTTTATACATTGATTTTTAACCCAACTTGGATTTTCACATAAAAAACATAATGCACAATTTCAAGCCCACTTCAAAAATATAAACCAATTTAAAAGTTGCAGCCAATTAAAACATACAAACTAAGGTTTTCTTTTCAGCCCAATTAAAACAAACTAATGAGGAAACTTATATTCTTTGGGCCAGCCCACTTCTATTAAACTATGTTATTGTTTTGGGCTTAGGTTAACATGTATATACGGTTGTCTTGTGTAATTGTAAACTTATGAAATACACTTAAGCAAAGTTGACTTTCTCTCTCTTATTTTGGCTTCCCTAACAAGCCATACATCCATGACCATCTCCATCTGCTTTGCGTTTTCGCGCTTTCATCACATACAAAGAGTGAATGAGGTGGTTTATTTGGGTGGTTTATCTGGGTTGTTTATCTCGACGGCGACCTGCGTGATTTATCTCGGCGGCGACCAGCGTGCGTGGTTTGTATCGGCGGCGACCAGGCATCGTCATCGGCTCGCGAGGAGATGACGAGTAATGTTTATATTTTTCGTTATTTTCAGTTTTCTTTTTCGAATTTTTTATTTAATCTGAATTTTCGAGCATTTTATTGAATTCGAAGTTTTTATGTGCTAGATCAAGGGTTTTAGTTTCTTATTTTGTGATGAATTTCGCCATACATCCTCGAGCTTGTTCGAGCCGAACAGTTCGCAAACTCTCTCGAGCCGAGCCTCGAGCCGAGCCAAAGATTTTTTTTTCGAGCTCGAGCCGAGCCCGGATTTTCGAGCTCGACGAGCTTCGAGCTCGAGCCGAGCTCGGACCCTCACATTCTCGAGCCGAGCCGAGCCTGGCCATGTTCGGTCTCGGCTCGGCTCGTTAACACCACTCCTCCCATAACTCTTTTCTTTTACCTCTTTCATTAAAAGCATAAATAAAAGAGCAAAAGAAACCAGCTACATCACTACTAGGCATCAAATAACAATGTAACAATTGAGTAGTAACTTTAATGATTGTTACCTGAAAACTCCCTGGTTTCCAAGCTATAGTAATTCTGCCACCATCATGTTGACTAGAATTACTAGTGAAACACCACCCTCTGAAAACCCTTTGATACATTTGACCCATATTCTGAGCTTCTATTTTTGTTTCTAGTAGGCTAACAACACCAAAATTAAGCTTCTGAATATACTGTTGTACATCCTTTTGCTTATTGATGTTATTCAAGCCTCTCACATTCCAGCATAATTTTTTATCCATTCTCACCTGGAGGCTCTCCCCCTCCATGCTTACTAGCCTGAGGCACTTTCTGCACAGGTACACCTCCTTCTTCATCCTTTTTCTGCTTCAGCATGCTCCAACGATTGAAAAGGATTTTGTGTCTTAGTCATGGTAACATGAGACACCCTAACTCTAATAGGCTTCAAAGCTTTCTGAAAACCATCAGGATCCCCTTCTACTATTACGGACTCCGTTGAATTACCCACAGTGTGCTATGATAGCGAGGTTCATTTAAGTTACGTTCCTTAGTTCCGACTTGAACTTTAGGAATCCGGACTTTTTAGTCTTCTTCAATCTACATTCCTGCTCAACATGACCAAAATTCTTGCAAGTTGGACACCTTACTGGTTTCCATTCAAACATAACAGGTACCTCAGTCAAGCAACCATGCTCATTCCAGAAATTGACACTATCAGGCAAATTCTGATCAATATCTATTTCTATTAAAACACGAGCATATTGCAATTTTTCCTTGTTCTTTGTTGCCTCATCACGTTTAATCGGATCACCTAGTTGAGATACAATTTTATGAAGTGATTTCTCACCCCAATATTTCAAATTCAATCTCAATTGTACCCACACAGGAATGGTTTTCAAGGCTTCTCGTTCAAAATCCATTTCTGAATGCCATGGTTTCATTATCATAGGTTTTTTATCAAAGAAGTAATGTCCCTCTAAGACTCTATCCCTGGAATCCATAGCATTAAAACGACCCAGAAACATTCCTTTCTTCACCATTGCCACCTTATCAACATTAAAAGATTTCAATAATCTACGCAAGTAACCTTCCATCACTTGAATAGGTGGATTAGCTCCAACCACATAACAAATAATGGACGAATTCCAGAAATCTATCTCTTCCTGAATGTCCTCCATCTCAATAGAAACAACTTCAGTCTGATTACCATGATTCACACTTATATCATCTAATTTCTCAACCTCAGTTGCATCAATAATTTCAGCATTATCATTATCCATCTCCAAATCATCCTCAAAGTGCTGTAAAATAGGAACAGTTTGATTACCTTCAGCAGCATTTCCTCGAGCAGATTGTGTTCTAACAGCTTCAGCACTCCTATGAATGGATTGAAGCCATTCATTGAAGGTATGACGTATTTCTGATCCTGCCCTGAGCTCCTGTAACGATGTTTCAGGTGTCATCGGTTGACCAATCCCTAATCCAAAATCCAATGCCTCAATGCCTAAGATTTCCTCCATTGATCAAGTTCTCAACGCTTGTGAATCAGATGAAGGTCCTCTAGCCTTCTCCTTTCCCTTATCATTCTTGCTTCCTTGAGAATTCCCACTAGATTTCCTTGCCATGGCAACAATACAGGAAAATTTTCATGTACTGAGAAGAAATTAAGTGAAAATGAAACAAGGTTACTGTTCCATTGGATTCCTAGAGAGAAGATAGAGTTTCTCTCTCTAGGATTTGACTCTTGAACTTAGTCTTTATGTCTTCTCTTCATATCTTCAACTCTGAAGATCCATGCGTCCCAGCTCAGGAACAGCAGCCAGTTCCTTGAGGAACTGTGAACATGAACTTGAATTATAAAACATCATTTTGTAGATTAAATCTTGTTGTTGTGTTTATATTACTTTGTCTTGATTATAAGTGTCACGCCATCCATGATTCCAACTCTGGAACTCGCTTAGACAACCAAGTTCCTACTCCGGAACCAAAACACTAATTATCAAAACAATCCAATGTGTAGGAAGTTTGCAAAGCAGTCATCATCCAAAACTAAGGGTCAATAGATTTAATATTCCGGATCTGATTGGGTCAAGATTTAATAATTGGATGAAGTTTGTTGCGGTCCATATGACTTCCACTTTACAGAAAAGTCTTCCACTTTACTCCATTGCATAGTTGTTCTTTTAACTTCTTTTCCAATGGTTTTCCTGCTAAGATGAGTTTGCAACCCATACGAAGAAAAAAGCATTATTCTCCTCCAAAAAAATGTAAAATGGAATTATACCACCCCAATAATTGTTTAATCATTTATTGAGCTTCCAAGTGCCAACAAAGCCGTGGGGCTTAAGAAATAGATGGCTTGAAACTTGGAAGATTTCTCACCCATCTCGGACAAATTCAATCCATACAAAATCTTATAGAAATCAAATCAAATATATTAAAACAAAGTATAGCGAATAAAAAAATCAAAAGAAAATGTCCCAAGTATTCATTAATATTCCCTTAATTATTCCTTCAAAACTGAAAACCCTTCCAACATCTATATATACTCCTCATCCTCTTTCAACTCAAATCCATTCTCAACTTTCTAGCTCAACCAATAAATTTTCTTTACCTTCCTTATTGCATTGCTACATAAATTTGAAAACTTCATCTTTTTTTCCTTTTACGTATATAAACCCACATTTTCTTTCACAAGAACAAAGTTGTCATTTCCTTACACCTCTCCAAAACAAAAAATGGATTTTGATGATTTTGGAGAGTCAGAGGTGATGTTCTCCGACTACTCGTCTGACGAAAGTGTCAAAATCCACGAAAGCGAAAACAGTGATCGGACGTGGAAGCATTATAGTCAATCAAACGGCTCAAAATTGCTGGTGAAGAGGACGGTTAGCTTTTCTGTTCCTGTCAATATACCAATGATCAACTCTTTCGAGTATGATATGGACGTGTCGAGTTTTGAGCCGTTCGATAAGGACGATGATGATGATGGTGATCATGATGAGATGATGAGATTGCCTCCTCATTTGATTGTTGAGAGAAGAGTCAATGAAGAAATGGCGAGATCATTTAGTCCTCTTAAAGGGAAGAATTTGTGTGAAGTTAGGAACTCCATCCTCAGAATGACAGGTTTTCTTGAGAGATGATAGATTTTGTTTTTTCCAAAAATGGTTTTTGGATTTTGATGTGTTTAGGTAGGATGAGAAATTGGTAGCAGAAAAAAATGCATAAAAGAAAAGAGGAAGAGAATTTTTTTTTTAAAGAAAAATTAAAAATTAGTTGCTTTTGTCTTTTCTTTGCTTCGGTTTTTATTTGAGGGAAAGAAATGTTTATGAAGTAAAATATTGTATCTTCGAGGGTTTTCTCTTCTGGGTTTTTGCCCGTGAAGTTACTATATACAATAGATGAATAATATGCAAACGTTAATATAAATGTAATTTTATGTATAGTTATGATGTAATCATGTAACTTCGGTAGATTATTCGATTGCACACTTAATAAATTTGATTTTTGTGCATCTTTTGTGTTTTTCTCCTCTTGTTGAGACTTGAGAAGCATCGCAATCAGTAAACAAAAATCAAGATTCCACTTTAGAGCAGATAATCTTTTTATAAATTCACACGGCCGGTTCTTCTAAGCTTAAATATTATATTCAGAAATTTGTTTTCATCAAACATCAATATCGTCATATATAACAAGTATAATATAAATTAGTAGAAACCAGTTCCATCAACTTTCAATCAATTTCATTGTAAAAAAAAATCAATCAATTTTAATCTGTATATACAAGTTGCAATCAATATATCAGTTGATAGTGCGTCCTAATAATTCAGATAAAAATTACTCCCCTCCTTTTTCTAAGATCTACTCGCTTATTGTAGATACACACTTTAAGGCAAATTGGAGAAAGAGTGTTAAAAGTGGGTCCATTTAGTTTGTTTACTTTCTTCTAAGGAAAAATTAATTTTAATAATCTCACCTTTGTCCGGTCTGCTAAAAATGGTCACAGCTTTTGAAATTTTGGAAATAATCCCAACTTTGGGGTATGTTTGCTCAAAATGAGTCATTACCTGTTGGTAACCTGCAATTACAGGTTTAATACCCTAATCATGTGATTAAGAACTAATCTATACAAATATATTAAAAAGCGTTCCTAAGAACGTATATGTGTCACGTGTCACCATCCCTCATTCAATAACATTATATCCACGTCTTTCTCATATAGTAAAAAAAGAAGCATTGTTAACGTGAAGATTCGAACCCACAACCTCAAGTATGAAAGAAAGAGATTCAACCATCACTCCACCATACTATTATTGCTTATTTAATCAAAATTAATGATGATATATGAATGGAAAACTTTTAAAATCTATATAATGAATGAGATGATTTTTTTAAATGAGTATGAGATGACTTATTTAATTACTACTAAATTGTAGCACAGAAAAATCCTGGGGCATCGCCCGAGCCTAAATACTAGTTTGATAGATTTAAAACTAGATTCTTATTTAAACTTAATTTTTAATTTGATGGATTTAGAATTGAATTTAATTATTTAATTTGATGGATTTGTGTAAATGTTAATGATTTCTTGGGAGAGAAAGAGAGGGACAGAGAGAGAAGGGAGGAAGGAGTTGCAGCTAGTGCTAGTGGTGGTCGTCATGACTTATGTGTGGGCTGGTGGTGGGATTCATGGGAGGAAGGGAGGAAAGAGGGGTCGGAATTAGCTTCAAATTAGTGTTCATTCTGGTAATATTTATGTATGAAAATTGAAAACGGATATTATATTAGAATGACGATATTTTATAGGATTACTAATTTCAACCTCCCAATAGACACGAATCAAATAAAATATCCTAGATCACTCTAGGTGGCATCCCCCCCCTTCAAATTCCACTAAACTATGATTAGGCTTGGTTAACTGTACTAATTTCCTGTAATACTATGCTTTTGTTTTGGTGCACTAAGTTTTTTGCTATATGGCGGGAGATATGGAGAAACTCAAAGTCCCAGATAATTGTTATAAACAACTAGGAACAAACTACAAAGGAAATGTTATTTAAAAAAGGCAGCAGGGGGTGGTGGAGGAAGGAAAAAGGGACCGAGAGAAAGAGGAAGGGAGGCAGCGGCAAGGAGGTAGGGGTGGCTGCTGGTGGCAGCCAGGCAGGGGTGGGGAGGAAGAGGAAGGGGAGTGTGGGAGGGGGTGGGGAAGGTTTAGGTTTTTATTTTTAATTGAACTAATAATTATTTTGGAAAAGAAAAAAGGTCAACACCTTTTTTACCGTTCAAATAGGTCACAGGTTCAAATGACCCATTTTGAGCAGATATACCCCTTTAGTTGGGACTATTTTCAGAATTTCAAAAAGTGAGACTATTTTGAGCATAACAGCCAAAGGTGGAATTATTCCTATTAATTTTTCCTTCTTTTAATGAGGACAGAGAGTGTGGGTTTATTATATATTAAGGGAGATATTAGAGAGCATGGAAAAGAGAGAGTGTGGGCCAAGGATGATTAAATTAGTGTATATCTTTTGCCAAATGAGGAATAAAGCATAGTGAGTACATCTTCAAAAAATACATATGTAACAAGAAAGTGAGTAGATCTTCAAGTGGGAGTACAAGGCAATAATCATGGATTAAAAGTTTATTTCTACTCTAGTTGCGCTATTTGCATGATTGTCTTAAACATTCAAGGTATCATGTATATATTAATAATTCTAAGAATTGGTTCTCTGAAGATAATATATTACGGATTATTTATAATTCAATTATTAAAATGTCGAATTTTAAAGATATAACCATATTGATCAAATAAACTTTCACAAAAGAAACAAGCTACAAAACATTATACTGTAGTTTAAAGAAATTATGACATTTTTCATTGATTCAAGCTACAAAACATTGATTGAAGTTTAAAGAAAATGAAAAATATCAGATACAAGAAATCTCCAGAACTTCTATTGATTAATTGTCGAATTGTTGAGATTATATTGTAGTTTTGGAGGGTTCGTATTTGAGGTTATTCATTGATTGAAGTTCTGGAGATTTCTTGTATCTGATATTTTTCAATTTTTGCTGATTGTTCCTTGAAATTCCAGATAATTTCGATCAGAATTCCTTGTGAATTTTTTTTTTTTGCGAAGTGACTATGTAGTTTTGTCAATTGATTGGAGAATTTGTTAAGAATTTATTCAGACCTAAGTTTTGGATTTTTTCTTCATTATGGAGAATATTTCTTCTGAAATTCCTGAAATTGCTCTTATTGATGAAGTTCAAAATTCCACAAAGTATTTCTCTCCTCACCCCAATCTTGCGACATTAATTGATATTCAGGGGTACAAATGGCGGATGAAGCTAGTAGAACAACGTTTATGGATATTTAAGATCGCATGGTTGAGTATATGTGTATATTTAGAGCAATGGGTTTCATGTTCTGGTTCATTGATTCATCTTCTCTAAATCGTTGGAGAAATTCTGGAGCTTATGGATGTTGTTCTCAAGTTTTTTAAAAATAATTTTCTGCTAAAATCTGGTATAATACTCATTCTTGTAATCCTTGTCTGGTGTGGAACAAATCATCTGTGAGGCTACCTGTTACACATATGATGTGATGAGGGTTGTGATAGTAGTGGGTTTGCTGATGAGGCGGTTGACGAAGCATTGTTTGGAAATAGGTTGATAATTGGGATGGATTTTATTGATTTGGTTTTTGAAGTTTTGGATTTGGTAATTGGGTTGAATTTTTTTTAGTGGTGCATTTTGATAATGGATTGTTCAAAATTATGTTGATTATTGATGTTTCCATTTGCATTTTGGGTGATTGTTGTTGTGTTCATGTTGATGTTGTGGTTGATGATGGTGTTGTTGGAGATGATGGCTACAACCATGTCCCTGTTTTTTTCTCAAACATATTGTGGTCAATTTTCTCAGACGATAGAGGTCAAATTTGTTGAACCCATAGTGGTTTATTTTGCGACCCATAAAGGTTCATCTGAATGGTCGTTAAAGACCTGTTTTGTTATGACCAAGAAGTTCAATTTGAACGATCCATAGATATTAATTTTGTGACCCATAGAGGTCCATTTTCCTTCAAATGGAGATCAAATCTTATGATCTCTTGTGATTATTTTCTTGATGAGACCCATTGAGGCTCATTTCTTCAAAACCCAAGTGGTAGTTTGTTTGAAAACCCATAGAGGCCCTCTTTCAAAGACCCAAAGTGGTCATTTTCAGACCCCGTGTGGTCCCTTTTCAAAACCTAAGTAGTTCGTTGTCAAAACCCACAGTGGTTCGTTATTATTGTGATCAATTCTATCCACTCCTCTTTATAGCTGATTTTCTTATATTCTTTTGACTCCAAAACACAATGCTTTCCATATTCAATCTTACTTGTATTTTCATCTCAAAATTAGAGTTGTGGTTTATTTGTAAGCTTGGGGTTTGGTGAGTTAGTATGTTTGGAGCTGGATCAAAAGCTGATTGTTATAGTTCAGTACTTCAGTTGGTACAAAGTATTTTGGTGGTATTATGGAATTGGAAAGCGCAGATGTAGATAATGCAATAGGGTAATTTGATGTCATCTGGTGATTGGTGAATTGTTTAATTTTGGTGATTACTCCTTAGAAAAGAAAAGCTGATAATGTGTTGGAGTTTTTGTGGTGGTTGTGATCAGTTAAACCATGTGTATAATTTGATGTACCGCTTGTACGGTTACTAGTGTTCAGACGCTAGAAATTTATTCCAATTTCCAAGTGAAACTTCAATTTGCTACAAGAATCCGCTTAATTAACGACTGAAATTTACCGACTGCAATTATATCGGTGGTCGGTGGGTATAATAAAAATTGTTGATCGCCTACACTGCAGTTGGTATTTATCTACCGCCAAAAATGATTACCGACTGTCTAGCGATAGGTAACTAGTCGACCAACGTTTTATGTCCAAAAATTCCAGCCCATATAAAAGTAGAAACCCTAAATTTCTTTTTCTCCTCCGCCTCCCAACTCCAAGCCTTCTTATTTTTTCTGACTTCATCCTGCTTTTGATCTTCTCTCAGTCCCCTCTTTCTTTTGCTCTCATCTTGGTCTTCTCTTCCTCTAATTTTCTCTCACTTCATCACCTGTGTCCAGCTCCTCTAGAGTTACCAGAGAACTCTAGAGGTAGAGTTAGTGTAATCTCAGCCTTTGATCTAATTTTATTCATCTCAGCCGTCCATTTTAAAAAAATCAAGAATGATACCCAAATCTGTTTCTCTCTGTCCTCCACCTTCTCCTCTACTGTTAGAGTTACTCTACTGTTTCTCTCTCCTCCACCCTTCTCCCTCCAAATCCGTCCCCTAAACCACCTCTCCGTTAAAACTTTCAAGATCGCTTGGTCGTTCTATGGCTTGCGTGAGTGTAGTTCTCGGGAATTATTACCCTCAATTTGTCCCCAATTTAGTTATTGTGATATTTAACAAGAATCCCCAAATTCAACCTATAATTCTCAATTCTTACATAGCAGCTTCAATCTCTTAAAATTGTCCTCAATTGAGTCGTTTCTTCCACAAAAACGAACATATCTATTAAAAGCTCCCATAAATCTACATTGAAGCAACTAAGAAGCTCAAAATTCACTAGATTGACCAGAGGAGAATTTTGTTGAAGTATTATTATTGGGAAAGCAGGATGTTCATAATGATTTTCCTCAAGTTTGGCAATCCTTATTCTCAACAATTGGCTGCTGATTTGCATAAAACACGTCGATCTATGTCAATGAAATTGAACCAATTTGGTCTCTTGTTTAATGGTCTCTTGGTATATCATCACACATTCATGGTTTGGTAGTGCATAAGGATGTCAGGAGAGAGTCGTGTGGCTTCCTGTGTTGTGATTCCGATTGGTACGCGGTACTAGTATAGGAGGTTTAGAAGTTTCTCAAACTCATCAATGGAGTTTGTGATTGTGATATGGCGGCAAACTCATTAGTCTCCAGTAGGGCGCTCAAGTTTTAGAATTTTATTTTATTTCCTTAAATAAAAATTATCTTGTTTTTAATTAATAACCGTAGATTTAGACGGAGGGTTGAGATTACACTAACTCTACCTCTAGAGTTCTCTAGTAACTCTAGAGGATCCGGACTCTTCATCACCTTTATGTTCTTTTATTCTCTTTTCAATAATTCTCAAACTACTGATCTCACCATCATAAAGCCCACAAGAAATGATTCGGAATACGAAATTAAAGAGCCAAAAATGAAGTGGGTACGCTAACGAAATCTGATGTTCGGAGTTTATGGTAAAGCAATAAGACTCGTGTTGTCGGTGAGAAAAAAAAAATTTTGTATTCGATTTTATATTTTAGGTTTAGATCTAGATTTAAGAGTAGTCTGATTCTTCTTTCATCAAATCTAGGTTATTTGAAACTTGTAAATTGTCCATTAATCTATTCTTTTGCTTGATTTTTTTTAGATTTATCATCACTTGTAATTAGTTTTTATGAATATTATAACTACATATCTACAGTATATTTGTTTTATTGAATAAACCCAATATACATGAACTTTACATTAATCTACTTATATTTTTGTTGCTAACATCTCGTATTTTTTTTGTTTGTTGGTATAATTGTTGTTAAGTCATGAACGATTCCGAATCTTTTTCTTTTGGATGTTGGATACTTGAGATACCCTGATAATATTTTGTAGTTTGTGTTAGATTAAAATTTAGAAATATCAAGATTTGGAAATCCAAATCAGTGATGAGTTGTAGACACATAATCGTGTCTCCCCATTTAAGGATCCAATGATGAAACATACCGCGGCATTAGTTGGCGCGACCCAACGGAAGAGCAATCTAAAGAACCATTCTAAAATGTGTTTCGAAATGATATTCTAAAGCCCAATTAATTGTTCATGATGATTAATTGTATTTTAAGCCCATAAAATGTTTTAAATCCATTTTAAAAGCCCAATCAAATATTTATTATTTTAATAAATATTTTTCATAATCATTTTCATTATCTTCAATCAAAAATCAGATTTTTGATCCGTAAAATTCCATCTCCGGAATTTTAGGGATAGAAAAGTATGTTCAAAAGACGCGCAAAGGAATATGCTCGAATATTCCCGAATATGCGCCGGACGCGGGGGCTGCGATCAGCGCGCCACGTGCGTCCAGCTCATTGGCTAGAACGCGTCAGGCGAGCCAATGAGCGCCTGACACGTAGGTTTCGTGACTCACACAGAGTCCTGCGTCTGACGCAAGTCTTGTGTGAGACGCAACCTTATTTTCTATCTTTTCAAAAACGCGTTTACACGTGCCTATCTCTGATTGGACTGGCTGCGTCAGGCACACCAATGTGCGCCGGATGCGTGGCACTGCGCCTGCTACGTAGGCTTGCGCCTAGCGCAAGGCTTGCGTGGAGCGCAAGTTTCCTTTTTCCTATAAATACCCGTATTTTCCAGAATTACGGACGGCTTTTCATATTATTATTTCACGCACACAAATTCTCTCTAATACTCCGAAATACACTTCGAATTCCCAAACACTGAAATGCTTTAAATACTTTCAATTAATCCTTCATCGTTGCGTTCTTGGTTTCACGATTGCTCCGCCTAAAGATCGTTGCGCTTCTCAATCTAAGCCGCATAGGTATAATCCTGAGGATCCTTAAATAAATTATTTTTATATTGAAGTTACTAACAGTTTCTTTCCTGATGTAGATCTTTAATATAAAATCGCTCTACTGTACATTCTAACCTCTTTTCTATACTTTCTTTTATTTCATATTCATATTATATTTATTCATGCCTTTGTATATTACATACTTGCCTGATCATTTTATGCATATTATATGATTGTCCTGTTTCAATGCTTTTATCACCTACATGTTATTATTGCTAAACACGACCTAAAGAACTGTTCTAACATTAATCAGATTAATTTGGACAACCTGTTAGGTTCCCTGTAATATTGATTGCATAATAACTTGTCACTAAAAATTAGTCTTTTATGTGTTTCCTGAACCAACCTAGACTAAAATATTTTTAGGGTGCTTAAAATATTATATGATTATTCTTGGGCATAAAATCTGTAATGAATCGATATTTAGTAGAGGCCAGCAATGGGCGAATGTGGTTCATTATGACTATATTCCTACCCTCACCCCCGAACTCAATCTTTGGTTCATTTTGACCATCTATGGAGTCAGGACGGGGAAATCTACATTGGATAATTTGTCCCTATGTTTTTCCCATATCCAATTAGGTTTATGATTCTTCCTAAAAAGAATTGTTGGCGACTTCTTTCAATACAAAACAATTTTCAATAAAACCTTAACAGTGGGGTAGTCAAATCAAATACGCGATCACACCGCGTAGGCGAAATAAAAACACTCCTACATGGGTAATTCCATTTGTTGGTTTTTCATTTTTATTTTTAATTTTCTGTCTAAAAATTACCTACCGCCTAGTGGTTGGTAAATTTAGTTTTACCAACTGCTAGTCGGTAGGTAATTTTACCGACCGCTAAACAGTTGGAATTACCGACTAGCGATATACCGACTGACCTCTACCGACCATTTAGCGGTCGGTAATTAAAATACCGACTGTTTTTCAGCTAATACCGACTATTATGTGAGGTCGTTAAATAGGCGGATTCTTATAGTGATTGGGGCTTCTATATGAATTTTATATCATCTCAACAACATTTTGGTGATTACTCATTGTGACGATATATAGAGTTGAATGGTACCTCTGCATTGGGCTCTGAGTTAGTGCTGCTTGTTTTTCATTAGAAGACAAAGTAACAGAACGTTCTCCATCAACAATTGACTAAGTAATGCTTTCAAGCAATGTTTCAGAAGCAATGTTCAACTGCGCGCTGCACATCCATTAACATCCATCATAATGAGGTGACCTTGATCTGAAGCAGTTCTATGGATTTAATCTAGTTCAAACTGAAAATGTTTTCACCATTTCTAGTTTGAGGGGGGTGTTGAAGTATATTGAGTTTGTTAATGGTTTGTTAATAGCTTCCTTATAATCAGGGTAGTTAGTTACTAAGTAGAATTAGTGATAAAAATAGGGAAAATGTTTGGCTTACCCTTAGGGTCACCTACCCTGATGACATGGCTGCTTACATGGCATATATTTTTAGTTCTCTCATAATAATGGGTTCTAATGCTCCCATCTCAAATTCTCAACTTCTACATTATATCCATTAAATGTCCATGCCAACAATTAAGACTCTTTAATCATGCAAATTCACTTTCTTCAACTTTTTAAATGTTCATGAATTTTTTCAACTAACAACCTTCCCTTCCCAATTACGAGCAATCACTCCAAGACCCACAACGCTATCACCAGTGAGCAGGGGACTCCATATCACCGTATGAGAGCTTGGGATACGTCCAAAAACAAGCTTAGCATACTCACAATAATCATTGACTATCCTAATAAAACCAACAGTAATAGTATCTATATTAGGCACCCCATTCATCACTACCCTCTTGTTTCTACTTTCTACACGTCCATATACTCCAGGCCAAAGTCAACAACATTCTTACTTCATTTTTTGTCAAGTTAAATTCTTTGTTTGACAACTTTTTTTTTTATTGATAATTTTTTTTTTCATCCATGTCATTGAAAACATACCTAGCTCTTTACAACATAACATGACATATTATCCCCTCAAAAAAAACATAACATGACATATTAAATATAGATAATTCATATATTATAGAATTATATGGATACTAATGCATCCAAATTTTTTTTTTAGAATTACTAATGCATCCAATTACATAACCAAAATCAAGTTATCACCATGAAAAGGAAAAACGGAGAAAATCACACTTATTTACCATAGCCGATAGATAGACAATAATTAATAAACAAACCTTAATATTTCATATATCTTAGAATTATATGGATACTAATGCATCCAATTACATAACCAAAATTTCCAAAGTTATCACCATGAAAAGGAAAAACGGGGAAAATCACACTTATTCACCGTAGCCGATAGATGTCTTAGTTAATTAAGAAACCTTAAAAAAGGACCCACTCCTACGTACATAATTAGTACCCAAGGAAGTATTAGTCGGAAAGAGCAATCGTCGGGGGGACTTGTGACCTCTTTGGTGGTTTCGTTCTTCTTCTTTGTAGAATTTTAACATCTCCTTTCAATGCCAAGTATTGTTCTTTAACCCCATCATACAATTTGTCCTTAACCATTAGTGATGAAGAAGCAACTAAGCATGAATTGAATGGGGTTTTCGGACTGTCTTGTAGTGTCGTTGTTATTGATCTCTTGATTTTTCAAATTATCTAAATATGGTGGATGCAAATAATGAACAAGTGATGAGTTATATTTATAGCAGAAATTGGAGGATATGAATTGGATTTACTTTGTTTCAAAGTATTGGAACTAATGAAAAATTTATTTTGCATTTTGGTAATTGAAACACATAAGTTCTAAGAATTTTCACTAATTGGGTTCAATGATGGAATGGTTCAAAGAATGCTTCTAATTGAAACGGATAAGTTCAAAGAATCTCACCGTTTATAAAGTAATAAAGTGATGAGTATATCTCATTAAAGATAAATATTTTGAGGTTTTTTCAATTTTTTCATGGTTAATATGATGTATGGAGATGAATAGATGATGCGTACTGTTGTTAGACTTGTTGTCTTCTTAGTACTGCTTTAGTTGAGGTTTTTTAATCTTTTCATGCTTAGACTTGTCGTTTTTTACTCTCATATAATATACGGTATTGTGACAAATATATATATTTTTTAAAAGTTTCTTTATCATAATAAAAAGGCTTGTTTTAATCAATCTGTGATTATTTACATAATCTTTTGTTACTTATCTATACAAATATATTAAAAGCCGTGCCTGAAGAAATCTATGTGCCACGTGGCACTCTCCTCAAACTTCTAATGCAAATGCCTTATGTCCATGTATACTCCTCAATAAAAAAAATTGTGTAATTGCAAGGTCTCGAACTTAAACCTTTCAAATCATTTTACTTATCACGTCATGAGTCATAACGTAAACTTTTCAATTTGTTAATGGACAAAAGTTACAAAAAGTGGCAAAATAAATTATGAAATTTAAACATATTTGTTTATTGTAACTGACCCGAGGCATAGTCCGGCTCAAAATACTAGTAACTAATAATAATATAGTACAATATTATACAATAATCAATACTATGGGTCTGTTTAATTGTATGACCTGAACTTAACTGGATACCCATGTACCTAGTAAGACTCATATACAATAATAGTATAGTAGGCCCAAAAGGAGACTTGAATGAATTTTTTGGGTAAGAGTAATATTTTATACAACTTGGTAGCTCCCATATCATGATAATCCACCTATGTGGGACTAATGCTTTCCTACTTTGCACCTTTCTTGCGGTCTTGCTACTTTTCTTCATCTCTCCTTTATTCATTTTTTTTCTTCTTTTTTTTCAATTTCTCCAATCTATTGCTTCTGTTCTAAATGAGTCACCTAATTTCATTCTAATTGGATAAAGAAAAGAGTTATCCAATTCATATTTTCGACATTATATGTATGGAATTGAAGAACATTATTTTCCTACTTTTATTGCACCTAATGCTTCCCCTATTCCTAAGTAATGTACCTCTATTTTTATCGTTCTTCTCACTTCTATTAAAAGAACTCACAAGTTAAGGGAAAGTGAGAACAACAATATAAAATAGAGAGTAATTCTTATACAATTAGATGCATCTCTAGAATTACTTTAAATCAAGATATTAGTCTAATCGAATTATGTATGTTTATCAATCAATTAATCAATACCCGAGCGTTGACCTAGGAGAGTTCGAGTTTCTCACTAAATCCTCATCTCGATTAACACTACTATTATTCCCAAGTAATGTACCTTTATTTTTATCGTTCTTCTCACTTCTCTTAAAAGCACTCACAAATTAAGGGAAAGTGAGAAGGGCAATATAAAATACAGAGTAATTCTTATACATTTAGATGCATCTCTAGAATTACTTTAATTCAAGATATTAGTCTAATCGAATTATGTACGTTTATCAATTAATTAATCGATACCCGAGCGTTGACCTAGTCGAGTTCGAGTTTCTCACTAAATCCTCATCTCGATTAACACCACTATTATTCCTAAGTAATGTACCTTTATTTTTATCGTTCTTCTCACTTCTCTTAAAAGCACTCACAAGTTAAGGGGAAGTGAGAAGAGCAATATAAAATAGAGAGTAATTCTTATAAATTAGATGCATCTCTAGAATTACTTTAAATCAAGATATTAGTCTAATCGAATTATGTATGTTTATCAATCAATTAATCAATACCCGAGCGTTGACCTAGGAGAGTTCGAGTTTCTCACTAAATCCTCATCTCGATTAACACCACTATTATTCCCAAGTAATGTACCTCTATTTTTATCGTTCTCCTCACTTCTCTTAAAAGCACTCACAAATTAAGGGAAAGTGAGAAGGGAAATATAAAATAGAGAGTAATTCTTATACATTTAGATGCATCTCTAGAATTACTTTAATTCAAGATATTAGTCTAATCGAATTATGTACGTTTATCAATTAATTAATCGATACCCGAGCGTTGACCTAGTCGAGTTCGAGTTTCTCACTAAATCCTCATCTCGATTAACACCACTATTATTCCTAAGTAATGTACCTTTATTTTTATCGTTCTTCTCACTTCTCTTAAAAGCACTCACAAGTTAAGGGGAAGTGAGAAGAGCAATATAAAATAGAGAGTAATTCTTATAAATTAGATGCATCTCTAGAATTACTTTAATCAAGATATTAGTCTAATCGAATTATGTATGTTTATCAATCAATTAATCAATACCCGAGCGTTGACCTAGGAGAGTTCGAGTTTCTCACTAAATCCTCATCTCGATTAACACCACTATTATTCCCAAGTAATGTACCTCTATTTTTATCGTTCTTCTCACTTCTCTTAAAAGCACTCACAAATTAAGGGAAAGTGAGAAGGGCAATATAAAATAGAGAGTAATTCTTATACATTTAGATGCATCTCTAGAATTACTTTAATTCAAGATATTAGTCTAATCGAATTATGTACGTTTATCAATTAATTAATCGATACCCGAGCGTTGACCTAGTCGAGTTCGAGTTTCTCACTAAATCCTCATCTCGATTAACACCACTATTATTCCTAAGTAATGTACCTTTATTTTTACCGTTCTTCTCACTTCTCTTAAAAGCACTCACAAGTTAAGGGGAAGTGAGAAGAGCAATATAAAATAGAGAGTAATTCTTATACAATTAGATGCATCTCTAGAATTACTTTAATTCAAGTTATTAGTCTAATCGAATTATGTACGTATATCAATTAATTAATCGATATCCGAGCGTTGACCTAGTCGAGTTCGAGTTTCTCACTAAATCCTCATCTCGATTAACATCACTATTATTCCTAAGTAATGTACCTCTATTTTTATTGTTCTTCTCACTTCTCTTAAAAGCACTCACAAGTTAAGGGAAAGTGTGAAGAACAATATAAAATTGAGAGTAATTCTTATTCAATTAGATGCATCTTTAGAATTACTTTAATTCAAGATATTAGTCTAATCGGATTATGTTGATCAATTAATTAATCAATACTATTTCTGTAGCATTACGGAGAATCAGGTAATAAAACTAAAAAAATTAGCCAATACGTGTTATGAAATTTAATTAATCAAGCGATTACGTTAATTAATCAATGAATCAATACTATTTCTATAACATTAAGAAGAATCAAGTCAACCTGAATTTGAGTTTAAGATGATGTTTTGTCAACGTATGAGTTCGGAATGACGTTTGTCAATGTCAATCTGGGTTTGAATTTAGGGTGACATAACGTCAAATTGAGTGTATCCTAATGGGGGTTTACATAACGTATTCAAATTTGGGCTTGGGCTCGATTATGACTAAGATATCCTCTTTTTTTTTACCTTTTGCCATGTAACTAATTTTTTGGAATGGTAATATAGACTGATAACGTATCTTGACTCTTGCAAAAGGAAGAAAACTCCATCTGTCTTACTAAAAATTGATTTTCATAAGGCATTTGATAGCGTATCTTGGAAATTCCTTGAATGGATTCTTGATCAAATGGGCTTTCCACTTCAATGGCGTATTTGGATTCGTTCATGCGTTATGTCAGCATCTTCTTGCATCCTTATTAATGGAAGTCCAACTATCCCTTTTAAGCATCAAAGGGGATTGCGCCAAGGTGATCCACTGTCACACTTTTTATTTGTGCTTGTTGTGGAAGCTCTAAACCTCCTCATTCAAAAAGCTACCTCTCTTGGCTTTTGGGAAGGTCTGCCGATCACTAAGGACGGTTTTAAGCTTACTCATCTTCAGTATGCCGACGATACCATCATATTCTCCCCGCCGAATATTGAGTTTTTGCAAAACATTAAGAAAACTCTCATCATCTTTCAGCTTGCATCTGGGCTCCAAATTAATTTTCACAAAAGTTCGTTAATGGGGATCAATGTACCGAATTCATGGATGTCTAGCGCCACTGCCTCTTTGCTTTGTAAAGGTGGAAGCCTCCCCTTTTCTTACCTTGGCCTTCCAATAGGAGGTGATGTAACTCGCCTTAAAACCTGGGAGCCAATCCTTGATCGAATTAAAAAGAAACTTGAATCCTGGAAGGGCCGTCTACTGTCTATTGGAGGTCGGGTTATGCTCATCAAATCATCTATATCCAAGTTACCTTTGTACTACATGTCTCTCTTTCCCCTTCCAAAGGGTGTAATCGACAAAATCAATCAACTAAAAAGGCAATTTTTGTGGGGAGGTGGATTAGATAAAAAGTCTCTCTCTCTAGTAGCATGGCATATTGTAGAGCTACCAAAATCTTTGGGTGGCTTGGGAGTTGGCAACATCTTTCATCGAAATCTTGCTCTTTTGTTCAAGTGGGTGTGGAAACTTTTCAATGATTCTAAACCCCTATGGAAGCAAATTGTACAAGAAAAGTATAATTACCCTCCCTCTCTCACCATGACTGAATTATCACCTCCTTCTAATGGTGGTCCCTGGAAGAATTTAATTGCAGCAATTTTTCGTCATCCTCCTGCTTTGGCTATTGCCAGACAAGGGATTCGGAAATCGGTTGGGAATGGGATTTCATCCCTTTTTTGGTATGATTCATGGCTAGGCCAAGCCCCTCTTATGAACCAATTTCCTCGCCTTTTTCTTCTTGCATCTGATAAACTAGCCCGCATCTCATCAATGACTTTTTGGGATGGGCTTAGTTTGAATTGGACCTTTTCCTGGGTCAGGCCGTTGAGGACGTGTGATGAACATGAAAAAAATTCGCTCCTTGCTTTGCTAAGCCCAGTGTGCTTGGACCCCGCGTGTGCAGATTCATTGATCTGGTCCTTTCATAATTCAGGGACCTTCACAACCAAGTCATTTTCAGCTGAGCTTTCTAAAGCCTCCCTCCCAGTTCACTATAACGCAATTAAAGGCCTTTGGAAAGGCCTTGTCCCTCATAGAATTGAGATATTTGCGTGGACTGCTCTCCTTGGCCGTATCAATACTAAAGGTAAGCTTGCAAAAATTGGTCTTATCCCGAGTTCTGATGCTTCTTGCGTGCTCTGCAACAATTGCCTGGAAGATCATAATCACCTTTTGCTCCATTGTCCTTTCTCTCATCAAATATGGGCTGGATGGCTTGATCTTTGGAATATAAAATGGGTTCATCCTTTGAGCCTGCGTGACGCCTTTGAGCAGTGGATTTCTCCCATCAAAAATCCTTTTTTTTAAAAAGGTATGGCTTGCAATGTTTTTCATCATCATTTGGTCCATATGGAAGGAGAGGAATTCTAGGATTTTCAACAATGTTTCCGCATCTCCTGCCGAAATTCATGATCTTCTACTTCTTCGGCTTGGTTGGTGGATATGTGGTTGGAATCTTCCTTTCCAATATTCTCCATCTGATATCCAACGCAACCCTCGCTGCTTGCTATGGGGTGGTATTTCTTCTCCTTCTCCGAAGCCTCATGCGTCCCTATCATCTATTTGGGCTGCTCCAAATCCGAACATCCTCAAATGGAATGTTGATGCGTCGTATAGTATCTCATTAGCAAGATCCGCCATTGGAGGGGTCCTCAGAAATCATTTGGGTCAATTTATATGCCTCTTCTCTGCTCCTATTCCTCCTATGGAAATTAATAGTGCTGAGGTCTTGGCCATTCACAGGGCTATTTCCATCACTCTAGCTAATGAGTCCATTCAAAATTCCTCTTTTATCTTGGAATCAGATTCAGCCAATGCTGTGACTTGGTGCAATAGTGGCATTGGTGGGCCTTGGAACTTAAATTTTCACCCGAACTTCATCGGGAGCTCGTGTTTGTCAAGATTGGATCTTAAAATTTCACATAAAGGGCGCTCCTCCAATGCCGTTGCGGATGCTCTTGCCAAGCGGGGTCTCCTAAGACTTGATAACTTCGTTGCACGGTTGTAGATCCTTCCATCTGTCATCATGTTTCTTTGATTTTCTTGCGGAATCTTTTGGCTTGTAATTGGACTTGAACAAGTGCCTTAAATGTTCTTTTGGGCCTGGTGACCTCCCGTTAGGTTATGCAGTTTGATGAAATAAAATAACCAAACTTATCAAAAAAAAAATATATAGACTGATCCAAATTTATTATAACCCAAATTGTATTTGTCAGTTTGGAATTACTTTGACTGGGCAAAACTAAATTGGGCTAACATACCATGTTGTGCTTGTAAATTGTGATATAAATGTTTCTGAGATCGAAAAGGCAATTAAAAAGAGATTGTCAATAAACAAAGAATCCAAACTTAAAAAATTCTCAAGTCGGCGATTACGGGGATTCACTCAACCAAGTCGGCAAATCCTCAAGAATACTTACAAAATGCGATGCAGCTTTGCGACATATTATAGCAAAACGCCTATAATAGGTAAAAACAGTATGCTTCAGTTCATTGTAAAAAAAGAAAACAAAACAGCCTGCTTCAATTTCTTGCTTCAGTCTGATATAAGCCTTGATATCATCTGTAGAGGTAATTTACTAATTTATGCTTCATATGTTCTCCTCACCTCATCACTTTGCCTGCATTATTAGACTTCAGTTCACGACGGAAAAGGTCAGTTGAAATGGTCCATGTGTCAATAAGAGATTCCACTGCTTACAAAAATCAAACAAGCTATCTCTGGAAAAGGGGGATGACAATGTTATAATTTCCAAATATACACACCTGTCAACTTAGCTATTTTGCAAACTCAAATCCAAGACAATTAAGTATAAAATCAAATTTCTAAAAAGTTAGAAACAAGACAATTAAGAAGGTGTTGGTGTTTCAAAACTTTGGAAAGTGTAGGAGGAGAGAGAAAAAATAAATGTTGTCTTTGAACTAGAGAAGAAAGTTTAGAAGCCACGTCATTTAAAACTTGTGGGAATATATGCCATTGTGCAATGCCACCTCAGAAGGGTAGGCTACCCTCAGGGTAAGCCTATCACTCCCCAAAAAATAGTTTACATAATAATTGTATTTGGTAATCTCAAGAAATAACGAACACTATTTTTCTCCCTCTTCTCCAATACTCTGTCTAACTCTTTGAGCTTCTCTAATTGTTGTATGTCTTTTCCTCGATGATTTTCTCCAACCTTAAACACGGAATTTATCATGGTATCAGGGGGATCTGAATCCTGACTCAATTTATTCCGCAAAATTTTCAGTTTAGATATTTCCTGAAGTTCTTCCACAAATTTCCGGTAATAATATATTAAAAAGCTTTGATGACATAATCATTAACAATTTTCATTAAGTAGAAAGCAACTGAGCATATAAATTCCAAATATTTTAGCTCACTCTACTTGTACCTTCATAAGCACGCTCGAGGTCGCCCTCAATTTCTCTTTGCCCAACTCACCTCACAAGACGAAGCACTAAGGCCCTATTCTTTTGGAATTGTTTTCCAAATTTTTAGTTTGGTTAATTTGAGTTCAGTTCAGCTCCATTAGTTCAATTAATTTGAGCTCAAGTTCGATTCACTTTAATTCAACTCAACTTATCCTTGATGATGATGATGAAAAAAAAAATCTTGTATAGGGAGAAAATTAAAAGGAGAGAGAAAGATCAATTGAGATATGATATTAAAAAATTTTTAGGAAAAATTAACGTGAGGGGTCCCAACTAAGTTCGAACATTTTTTAAAGGCACCAACTATTGATTATCCTGTATAGGTCCCAATCATATGGGGTAGTGTTTTTTAATGGACCCATGTGACTTATCACCTGTTGAATAGGTAATTAACAAGTTTTATTTTGTTTTATTTTCTAAAAGTTTTCTTCTCTCACCTTCCTCTTTCACTTAACCTGTAAATCATATTCATTCCTTCCTCCATTGTTGATCCTTCAAAACCACTAACCCTACCTCTTTCTCACTCTTCTTGTTATGTTCTTCCACCACCACTCCTAACCCCGAGTACTCCTACGCACCACCACCTCCACCCCATTTGATGATATATCTCGATTCTACTACTCAAGCCCAAGAAGAAGCTTCTCCACTTCAACCCAACGAAGCACATCTACTCATCCCATCCGAAGATAATTACAAACTCTATTGAGTTTGTTATTCCGTGTTCTTGCACCTCCAACAAGAAATGCCCACCTCATTAATCAACAAATCTTTCATTTATGTTTTCTTTGTTACTTGTATAAATAGATTAGTTTTAGTCCTCATCTTTTATTCACTTTAGTTTACTTCTCTCTAGAAAATAGATTGTAATAAACACCTGAAAATTCTCTTTTAATGATTTTAGTTCTAGAACCTCGGCTCCAAAAGATAGAACGATGAGGGGAAAATTCTTCCGTTTCATTCAAGTTTAACTTCATCTTTTTCGAATGCTTCGATCTTCAAATCATTTTGTGGTATTAGATGCTCCTGTGATTTCTTGCGTTTTCTTCCATTCAATCTCGTTCATCATTTCTAAAATTACATCAATCATGAATAATTGTTGTGCGTATCATTTTTTGTCCGTAATTTGCGCAATAACCTAATCCCTCTCTCTCCTCCACTACCCCACTCCCTCACTTTCTCTCTCCTCGACCACCGCCATCTCGCCTGAGTTTTCACCTTCTTTTACCTATTTTGGACCCGAATTCAAGAGAAATGGAGAAGAGAGTTCTTCCAGAATCAAGGGGAAATCATCAATGGAAAAATAAAGTAGTAAGAGAAGATGAGCAAAGAATATTATCCATTGTTGAACACTGAACAGTAAGAGAATATGAGCACAGAAAAGGAAAGAAAACAAGGATCACGTGAGCTTTTAATGAACTCACGTGACTAGGAACCTGTTGCAACAGGTTAGGCAACCTACAAGGCCCGCCAAAAATTACGCCCCCACAAAGTTGGGACCTATACAAGATAATCAATAGTTGGTACCTTTAAAAAATGTTCGGTCTTAGTTGGAACCTCTGACGTCAATTTTTCCTTTAATTAATGAGCGGTAACTAGAAAGTATGGATTTGGTGGGATTTGTTTCCTATTTCGGTGGGAAGATAAAAATAAAATTTGTTGTAACATGTTCTTTTAGCTATTACATCAATGTTCTTTTCGCTACAAATTTTAAATGACAGACGCATGTTTTGTTTACTATTTGTGGCGTTTTATACCAAGTGCATAATGCACATTGTGCTCTGGGGTACAGTCCTATCCATTTTTTGCCTCTCATAACCTTTATTTCAATCTTCGTATTAATTTCCACTTTAGCTCTCTTGAAATTACAGAAGAGTTGATAAAACAATGTCAGGAAAATGTGGCTAGATAAAATAAGATGTACCTACACTACACCATGGCGATTAGGGGTACTAATCGAGCGAGTCGATCTCAAGTTGGGGGGGTGCTCAACTCGTGATCTCTAAGGCTTCGAGTCGAGTAGAGCTGTTAACGAGCTACTTGTATAAAGTTTCGGTCCCTTTTGAATGTGAAGCCTCTATTTATTATATTGTTTTTTTACCTAATCTTTTTTTAATTATACTATATTAATTTACTTTTATTAATTGTCAAGGTAAATTTTTTTATTTCAAAATAATTGATAGAAAAATCGATTTCCTCAAAAAGTTATCGAGTTTGAGTCGAGCCAAGCCAACTCAAGCCAACTCGAGTGGAGCTTTGACCGAGCTTTGACTTGTTTAGCACTCCTGATGGCGATATTTGCTTAGATTTTGGAACTACAACTTTTGCCTTTTGATATCAGTGAAAGTGAAAGACTTTTTCTCGCTCTTGAAACTCAAGAACTCAAATTTAGTTGCCACTTCATTTCAATGCAAGAGCCCATAAATTATTTTATCTCATGCAAAAAATGTCTTTCAATATAATCTTTAATTTTTAATTTTATCACAAAAAAAAAAAAAATAAAAACATAAAATTACTCTAGACTTCATTTTTTTCTTTTTAGATTGGTAAGGAAAAGTGCTCTACTTGACTGAAACCTCTTACAGGTTAATCCGACTCAACTACGCAAGCAAGGCCCCTTGGGAATGGGGGAAAGGCTAACATAATCCTTTCCCAAGGTGCCTTTAGTGGGTTTGATCTCACGAAGATACAAACCTTACACTAGATCATATACTATTTAGTACACTATAAGACTTCATGTATTTTGCTAGAAAAACCCTTATTTTTATATGTTTTATATATATTTTTTATTTTACTATTTTTTTCTTACAAATAAAAAATTAATTTTTTTTTTCACATGCAGCCATCCATTTTTTAGGTTCCACCATGGTCGAAACGGCCGTTCTTTTATGTTACACGATGGTGGAACCGGAAAAAGGGCGGTCCATTGGTGAACATTGAAATAAAATATTTTCTCGGTCGAAATAGAGGGAGGAGGAAGGAGAAAGAAGAAGAAGATAAGTTTACAACTCATTTAGGCATATAGAGAACGTTGGTAAGAGACATATGGTTTGATAATTGAACAGATCCCGCTTGAGTAGAAATAAAAATTTCTCCATTCGAAAGACCAGCGGGACAATGAAAAATATCAGAAGCATCAAATAAGCATGAGGAATTACCCATGACATGATGCGTGGTGTGAGTATTAATTATCAATATTGCGTTATTAAACTTATTGTTCATACTATCTGTTCCGGTATGGAATAAGTGGTAGGGTATGAACCGGTATCTCCTTCGGATGCAAGCCGGTTTGAAGTTCTGCAAGATAAAACACGTAAACTAACCTCGGGGGTTGATCTGAGGAACGCCCCTCCGATGCCTAAGTCAGTAAAGATTAAAGACGGGATGTCTCAAGTGTATTGTGTCAGTATCTGTGAACGTACCTTATGACTCAGATCATGGGGGTATTTATAGGAGCCGGTAGTGTCCTTAACAAGGTAGGACACTGCTCCTATTGGTTGGATACATTTCTATCCTCTTCTGATACTTATCTTTAGGCCCAGAGGTGCATTAAGTACTGGATCAACTCGGGCCCATTTGATGATGGCCCAAATGATAGATACCGATAAGGCACACCGATGTAACCGGCATGTGCCCTACGCCGGTATCCGGCACGCATATACCCAGCAAAACGGGGTTCTTCAGACTGAGCTAACTATAACGGTCAACGGCGGTCTAACTGGACCGGTAGGGAACTTATATAGCCCCCATACAACTAGCCCCCAAGCTAGTATGTCTGGCACCAACATACCCTGCTTAATTGTTCTTGGAGCCGTTATGGGTGATGAAAATCATGTTTTCATCCTGAAGCCGCCTAGAGACATCCGGATAATAAGGTCAAATAGCGGAATATGAATCGTCACCTTGAGCCCTGTGCTGATTTGACTAGGGCGTCGTAGGCCGATCACAACAAGCTTCGAGCTCAAAGTACACGTGGCGTAATCGGGACGGGAAGACGAAACGTCGCTCAATCCGAGCCATGAAGCTCGCTATAAATAGTGTTTTACTCAGCACCGTTTCACATTTTCACATCACCTTCAAGCCTTCAAGCAATCATTCTACTCGAGACCTAGCGTTCTTTCGCTTCTTAGGTCTTTTTGTCGTGACATTCCAAGCTGTGACGAACTCTCTTACCGGCTATTTTCAGTGCCAGCTATCGCTCTTTTCCTTCTTTCCAGGTATTTTACCAAACTTCTTAATTTCTTCAAGTAATCATGTCTTCTCAATCTGACTCACAAAACCTTTCTGAAAGTCCCCAATCCTTGACCGATAGCAACTTCAACTCTGATAGTAAATCTGCCAGTCTTACCATGTCCAATAATTCACCGGTAGTAAACCATCCCTATGAACATAGGAGTAAGTCTGGTCATGACTGTAGCACTTCCGGTAGGGCCCCTGGTGAATCAACTCTACACGCCTCCCCCCTCACAGCAATTAGGGCTTTTGGAGAAGCTGTAGGAGTGCCGGTATCAGGGTAATATGGGACCATGCTAGGAATAGCAGAACGATCCGGTGTACTTTTCCCACCTGGGACCGACACGTCCGCGGGTCCTCCCTCTGGAGCCTCCTCTGTAAATTCAGAAGATGTTGATAGCATCTTACGCGATCTGATGTCGGACGAGGAGTCGGCATTGGAAGCCGACTCCGACGAAGAACCGGTCGAAACCATCCCCGAGGACGACGATGAAACGCTAGACGACCTGTACATGCCTCCTTGCGAGCGGCGGCCCGTCCTTCATTCGATTGACAAGAACCGGAGAAGGACGGCATTGAATAACGATTTTTGCCGGAAGGGCGATGAGTATTTTGCCTTCCCCGAAGGGTATGGACTGGTCATGCCGTCTGAGGGATGCCGGGTAACAGATTGCCCGCCTGGGCACGTAGCGGTCTATGCCCATATGCTAGACTTTGGATTGAGATTTCCCTTGGACCCCTTCATAGTAAAGATTTTAAAAGCCTAGAATATCTGCTTATCCCAACTAACGCCGCTATCTTGGCGTAATTTAATATGCTATGCTTGGACCGTCCGTTTCAAGAGGTTTCCGGAGACCCTGAACCTATTTAGGAAGTTACACTGGATTAAAGAGGATGGCTCCGCGAAGGGCAAAGGAAAGGGTAAAAGGAAGCAGCCACAGGCCGAGAGGGAACTCGGCCAGGGTGGCTGGATGTCTATGTACACCCGTCCCAAGAAACTGACGGTGCATCCAAAGCTGACATCCTTGAAGAACTGGCAGCCCCGCTTCTTCTGGGTACGGGTGCCGGCTAACTTTCCATTACGCCGATATTGGACGAAGCCTCGCCCAAGGATGGAACACATCCCTGACAGGCGATTAACCCGCCGGGAAGTGGAGGCTTTCAATTTCTTTGAGGCCTCTTCCAAACCAGGCCCTAAAGGAGGGAAGCCCGTTCCCGTGCCTCTCAATTGGCTACCTCATGCTGGTTATATTTTAGGCAACGCCCCACTTTCCGCTTTGGGCTTTTGCCAGTCTGAACCCACTGGTAATTAAGTATGATGTCGGTATATATTTTATATTCTACCATCTTGTTTGTTGCTAACGTTCTCTTAATCCTCTAAATGTAGGTCGGGAGCACTTGATCCGGCAGGCTCTTCACCTCAATTCTAACTACATTCCAATCAGCAACATGCCCCCGAAGCCGGCCAGGAAGTTTACATCAATTCCCCCCAGCGTTGGAGGCCGAGGTGGTAAGACTCGCGGCCCTGGCCGCGGTGAACCTGGAGTCCCCGCTCCCGGGAAGACTGTCCTGCCTCCTCCCAAAAAGATTACCGCAACCCCTTCCAAGAGGAAGGCCGAGGAGGAAACTGAGACATCCAAACGGCCCTAATCTAAGGCTCCCAGGAAGGAGCATGCTGAAGAGATTGCTGCCGGTGGGAAGGAGCCAAAGGGGCTACTACCTGGGAGAGTATCCGAGGTCGGCGCCTCCTCCCTGAGGCCCAAGATTTACAAACAACTGACCTTGCCGGCTATGATTCCTGAGCTGGCACATTTTGCCCAGCCGCGCAAGTCAGGCTTCATAGAGGAGGCCGAGATCGAGGTGCCGGAGATCCTCCGGAAACGATGGACCCGGTCCCCGGTTCGAGATGGGGCTCACTTCCAGGCTAAGCTTAACGTCCTGGATGATGAGTCTCTGCTGCTAGACCGTCCTCTCGATGGCGGTAACCTGGGATATCGGCTCCTGAAAGGGCTCCAGCTGAAGTATGATATGCCTGTAGATCAAATATAGGCTCCTGCTGCTGTTCACGCGCATAATTTGGCCGTGGTAAGATTTTCAGAGTTGACGGTGTAATTGTTTTTAATGTTCACCAACCTTGTCTTACTCTTTTGTATTTTTCATCTGTTGTAGGCGGCTCATTCTGGTAAAGAACTCTGCGATCTTTACCGGTACTTCCAGGGCGCTTATTACGGCGAAGTGAAAGATCACGAAGCCACCCAAGACCAACTTACCGCAAAGAATGCGGAGTTGGTAAATGTCAACAATGATCGGAAGAAGCTGAAGACTGACCTGGACAAGGCCAAATCGGACCTTCAGAGCGCTAAGACGGTGGCCTCCAGCAGTAAGCTTCTCCTGAAAAATAAGGACGTCGAGCTGACGAAGGTGAAGGAGGAGGCGATGCGCAAAGGACCGGGAAGCCAACGCTGTGGCTGAGTACCGGCGGTCCATCGACTTTGTACACCGGTTAGCAAACCGGTACACGGGGGTTGGGCCGCCGCTATGCGGTGCACCAGGCACACTTTCCCGGACCTGGACTGGAGTCGTGTTGAGGATGCCCACAATCGACGAGCATTCGAGATCCCGGTGGAGGGTGAGGATCTGGATCTTGGGGTGACTGAAGCCGACATTGCCAACGCCGATCCTCGAGTCGAGTTCGAGGAAGCTGAGCCTGAAGCTGCCGGCGAACAGGCGGATCCAGGAGCTACCAATGACCCAACTGATGGCGCTGTCGTCCCGACTGACAGCGTGGTCATTCTTGACAAGAGCCCTATCGGCTCCGCTCCTGAATCGGCCCTGGATGGCGGCAAGGCTCCTACCTCAGATGCTGCCGAGGTTGCTTAGTTCAGGTCTTCATTTTTCTTCTGCTTCCGATCTGGCAGCTTGTCGCTGGCCTGACTTTGTTAGAATAGGATGTAACCGATTGCGTTGTTAATGGAATATATTTTCTTCATACACCTGTGTCGGTTTTGCTTTTAATTATTTTGCCGATTTATTATTTCCGTCATTCCAGCAGATCCGCTATGGCTCATAGACCGGCAAATAGCTTTAAATAACTATTTCGTTCCGGCAGATCCAATAGGGTCATTGACCAGTTATGAGGTGGGGTGCTCCCGCCGGCATTGGACTCGTTGGGTTGGCAGATCCTCTGGGGGTCATTGACCATTCCCGGAGCATTCGGACAATTTGCCCCTCTTGACGGCAGATCCACGTAGGTCATTGACCGTCAAGGGATCCTCTTTCCTCTTGACAGCAGATCCACGTAGGTCATTGACTGTCTTTAAACAAGAGGTACAGAAACAACTATTTGTGTAAAATACCGGTAACTGATCTTATTAAAAAGAGACAATTATTAGTTCAAACTGCGGAATCGGCAACAATGCCCTGCAACTATTGCTATGAATTTAAAGGTAATCAACATTAAACAAAGTACTTCTTGAGTACGCCAAATGTTCAAATGTTCTTGAGCATCTTCTTAGGCCATATCTTCCAACCGATAAGCACCCGGGACTATTTCCTCTTTTACAAGGTATGGTCCCTCCCAGTTTGCCGTCAGCTTGCCATCTATGTGAGCTTTACCGGTAGCAGCTGTGCGCCTGAGTACCAGGTCGCCTTTCTCGATTGGCCGGCTTCTTACCCTTTTGTTATAGGCCTTGCTGATCCGATCCTTGTATGCTGCTGATCGTAGCTCCACCGCTAGTCTGACTTCCGGCAAAAGGTCCAGTTCTTCTCTGTGCAACCTGTGGTTCAATTCTGGGTCGTAGTTTAGAATCCGCCAATTCGGCAGTCCAACTTCGACCGGTAGCACTGCCTCAGCCCCGAAGGCCAATCTGAAAGGAGTCTCTCCCGTTGCTTCCTTTTCAGTGGTCCTATTAGACCACAACACCTCGGGAACCATATCGGCCCATGCACCCTTCAAATCATCTAGCTTCTTTTTAAGGGCGTTGAGAATTTGTTTATTGGCGGCCTCGGCTTGGCCATTGCTCTGGGGGTGGCACACGGAGGAGTATGCAAACTTGATGCCGTATGGGCTTAAGAAGCTCTTTATCGGCCCGCAGTCGAACTGTACGCCATGATCCATGACTATCCCCATAGGAATCCCAAACCTTGTGACGAGGTTTTGCCAGATGAACCTCCTAACCTGATTAGCCGTTATTTTTGCAGTCGGCTCGGCTTCAATCCACTTCGTGAAGTAGTCTATTCCTACTATCAGGAATTTCCTTCCTCCAGATGCCGGCGCGAATGGTCCAATAATATCCATCCCCCACTGAGCGAAAGGGATTGGATTCAAGATTGGCTGCAAATCATGTGCCGGCTGATGGATGACCGGTGCAAACCTCTGACACTTGTCACATTTCTTGACATATGCCTGTGCGTCCATCAACATTGTCGGCCAGTAGAAACCGGCCCTTAAGGCTTTTAAAGCCAACGTTTTTCCACCAACATGATTTCCACACACCCCCTCGTGTATTTCCTCTATTATTTTTGTGGCCTCATGGGCCGTTACACACCTCAGGAGTGGTAGCGAAAAACTCTTTTTGTACAGTTGCCCTTGAAAAACACAAAACCAGGAAGCCTCTCGCTTTAGTTTTCTTGCCGCCATCTTATCAGTGGGCAAACTTCCCGCTATCTTGTATGCCAGTATGCCGTCGTACCATTCGCTCTTTTGAGCGACTTCGTTCACCTCTGCCTGGGCGACCTCTATGCTTCTCTCCGGCAGTGTTTCCACCATCACTCTCCGTTTGGTATCTGTCGTGCTTGAACTTGCCAACTTTGACAGAGCGTCGGCAGCCATGTTCTCCGTGCGAGGGACCAACACTACCTCGAAGTTCTGTAACGGGGCCGTTATCTGTTTCACCTTCTGCAGGTACCTCTGCATTACCGGTTCCCTAGCTTCGTAGGTACCCTCTATCTGGCTTGATATAAGATGGGAATCCGTTGCCATCCGTATCTTTCTTGCTCCAGCCGCTATGCACAGACTTATTCCTGCTATTGCAGCTTCGTATTCTGCCTCGTTGTTGGATGCTTTGAACCCAAACCGAACGGCATATTCAAAAATATCTCCTTCGGGGGATGTCATGACCACTCCTGCACCTGCCCCTGCTTGGGCTGCTGAGCCGTCTACCGATATTTGCCAGGTGCCGGTTGTCCCCTCAACTTCCTCGTAGGCGGTTTCGACTATGAAGTCGGCCAGAGCCTGCGCCTTGATGGCTGTTCTCGGCCGATATTCTATGTCGAATTCGGACAGCTCTATCGCCCATTTGAGCAACATGCCGGTCGAATCAAGCTTGTGCAGCGCTTTCTCTAGAGGCTGGTTTGTGAGTACCTGGATGGTGTGCGAATCGAAATATGGCCGTAGCTTCCTGGCCGCTATGAGCACGGCGTAAGCCATTTTCTCCAACAATTCGTACCTTTGTTCAGCTCCACCAAGACATGACTCACGAAGTAGATAGGATCTTTGCTTTGCTTGCTCTTTTCTACTAGCAGCGATGCTGCCAGTCTTGGCCGACACCGAGACGTATAGTTGCAGCTTATCCCCCATCTCGGGTCGGGTAATAGTTGGTAGCCTCTTGAAATGCTCCTTAACGGCCTCAAAGGCCTGCCTCTGTTCACCTCCCCATTCGAACTTCTTGTTTCCCCTTAGAACTTTGAAGAACGGCAACGCTTTCTCCGCTGACTTGGAGACAAACCTTGTTAATGCCGCCATCTTGCCAGTCAGCTTTTGGATATCTCGGATACTCTTTGGTTCCTAGGCGATCACTTATCGCCTTGATCTTGTCGGGATTGGCGTCTATTCCCCTTTCACTGACCATGAAGCCTAGGAACTTTCCAGATCTTACCCCAAATACGCACTTCTTGGGGTTAAGTTTCATTCGGTATTCTCGCAAAGTCGCAAAGGTTTCTTGAAGGTCCGTGATGTGGGCCTCTTCTGTCAAGCTTTTGACGATCTTTGTCATCAACATAGACCTCCACATTCCGGCCTTTTTGCTGCTCGAATATCTTGTCCACCAGTTTCTGGTAAGTAGCTCCAGCATTCTTTAGGCCGAACGGCATGGCCTTGTATGCATATACCCCGGCCTCTGTTATGAAGGCCGCCTTGTTTCTGTCCGCCTCTAAGAGGCTGATTTGATGGTACCCAGAGAAGGCGTCCATAAAACTCGGCGGCCAGCATGGCCGGTGGGTAGTCAACCAGTGATCTATCCTAGGCAACGGGTAACAATCTTTTGGGCAGGCTTTGTTGAGGTCGGTGAAATCTACACACATCCGCCAAGACCCATTAGCTTTTTTAACCATTACTACGTTTGCCAGCCATTCCGGATAATCACATGGTTCGATGAAGTCCGCTGCTAGCAATTTGCTAACCTCCTCCTTGATGGCTGCGTTTTTCTCGGAAGAGAAATTTCGCTTCTTCTGTTTTACCGGCCTTACATCTTCATTTACATTTAGCCGGTGTACCATGACCGCGGGATCTATTCCCGGCATCTCATCCGCTGAGAAGGCAAAGACGTCAGCATTGCTTCGCAGCAGGCTGATCAAGTTTACCTTGACGTTGTCGGCCAGATCAACCCCTATTTTGACTGTCCTTTCCGGCCTCTCCAGCTCTAAGCTAACTTCTTCAGTTTCACCTTCCGGGCTAGGTCTCGGCAAATCTGCCGGCCTCCCTCAAAGTTTTCCATCGACAAATCCTCGTTCGCTTTGTTCTCAATCCGTCGCCTCTTTCGCTCCGATGGCGGAGACTCTGCTGGGCCTCTTATGACCCGAGTTCTTCGGGAGCCGTCGAGATAACATGCTCGGCGACTCTTGATTCCCTTTTTAGCCTCTCCGGCTTTCCACTATTTGACGCATAGATCATAGTCGGGTGATAAGTTGATACTACTGCCCGAGCGTCGTGGATCAAAGGTCTACCAATAATGGCATTATAGGTGCCTGGCACATCAACTACCAGGAACTCGACCCAGGGAGATCTCGAGAATGAGATCCTTCCCCCGGTTAACCTAAGGCTTTATGGTACCCTCCGGGATGACCGATGCTCCGGTAAAACCGATTATCGGATATGAGACCGGCTTAAGACAAGACTTTCCTAACCCCATCTTCTCGAATGTAGGCATGAAGAGGATGTTAGCGGAGCTGCCGCCGTCCACCAGGATTCGATGGACCATTGCGGTGGAAATTTGCAGGGATATTACCAGCGGATCATCGTGAGGGTAGATAATTCCTTTGGCGTCCTCCGCTGTGAATGAAACGGATGGCATGAGCGGCGGCGGCCACTTCGCGGAGTTGTGATAATTCACTTGATGTCTTACTTCCTTAAGACTAGATTTGGCCCCGTGGATGCTTCCGCCGTGGACTGGTCCTCCTGAGATGACATGTATCTCGGTGATCCTTTCCTTGACAGGCTTCTGATGGTCGCCATCCCGTTTTGGCGATCTATCTCTTGGCGACCGCTCCCCGCTCCCGGTTGGTTCGGGCTCGATCTTGCTTGAAGTAGCCTCTTCTTATCGTGTCCTCGATCCCGTCTCTCGAGTCTTTACAATCTTCGAGTGACGTGACCATGATCCCCGTGAAAATCGCACCACTTTGACTTGTCACGACCTTTAAAGTACATTTTCCGGGACGCCGCCATTTATCGTCTGTTTTTGTGGAGTTCATAGATTTCGGCCCTAGACATGGTCGGGGAGTATAGTCATGGTACCGGTCTGGCCTTCCTTCCCGGCCTTTCTTGACCGAGTTACTTTCCTCCCCCGTCTTCCCGAGTTGTCGTACTTCTTATCCTTCCGAATTTGTCCTTTTCTTTCTCCTTCTCCTTCTCTTTACCATCCCCCTCAGGTCGCTTTGATGTGGCCCCTTATCAAACTCCTCTCCTCTGATGAACTCATTTGCTTTCCTGAGGACGTCAGTGAGATTGGTCAGTTTTTTGCGGCCAAGGTAGCTTCTGAAGGTGGTGCCCTCTCTCAGACCAGTCATCAGCGCCAGGACCGCCACCTCTTGCTGAAGGCTGGGTATGGTGACGGCTTCAGAATTGAAACGGCCGATATAATCTCGCAGACTTTCCGTCTCACCCTGCTTGATAGACATCAGCTCGCCCGTGGTCCGCTCCCTTCGTTTATTGCTGACGAAGTGAGTCACAAACATGGACATGAGTTGATGGAAATCGGCTATGGTTCTTGGGAGGAATACTCTTAAACCAAGTTTGTGCTAAGCCGGCCAAAGTTGAGGGGAACACTTTACACCACACCGAATTAGTGTCGGTGTACAACAACATATGTCCTTCATAAGCAGAGACGTGATCCTCAGGATCTGTTCTACCGTCATACTTGCATGTCGGCATTTTAATTTTTTCCATGGGCTCATGGAGTATAGAAGTCGAGAAAGGAGAATTTCGGAGTGATACCTGGGTACTTTGCGACGGGCGAACTCGGTGTCCCTCCATGAGGGCCGGGATGAGCTGGACCTCAGTGTTTTGCCGCTCATCCTCGTATCCGTCCCCCACCGGCTCGGTGGGAGTTTTTTGAGTGCTCGGCATGCTCCGGGTCTCGCCGGCTCGGGTCTCCCTGTCGGTCACTTAAGAAAGACCGCATCTTTCGGCCGGGCTATCTTTGTCGTGCCGGTGGACGCTTGCTGGCGCGGCCCGAAAGTGGTGCCTGGCTCGCCATGGCCTGGAAGACCTCGGCGGCGCTTCTGAGCTGTTCGGGACTGAACATTTGCTGCAACGCCTCGAACGCGTTGGATGGTGGGGCCTCAGTGGTCCCTATGTCACCCCCGGCGGCGGGTTTGGAGGATTCCCCCACCGGTTGCGGGGTTTTAAACCCGGGGGGCGCCGCCCACAACAAGGGTTGTTCTCATCGGTTTCCGGCATCCCGAAAGCCCGCTTAGGGTCCATGAGGCAGGTGTGCTAGATTAACCACGGCTTAAGACCAAAGTATAGTTCACCCCTCCTTCTAGCGCCAATTGTTCCGGTATGGAATAAGTGGTAGGGTATGAACCGGTATCTCCTTCGGATGCAAGCCGGTTTGAAGTTCTGCAAGATAAAACACGTAAACTAACCTCGGGGGTTGATCCGAGGAACGCCCCTCCGATGCCTAAGTCAGTAAAGATTAAAGACGGGATGTCTCAAGTGTATTGTGTCGGTATTCGTGGAACGTACCTTATGACTCAGATCATGGGGGTATTTATAGGAGCGGCGGTGTCCTTAACAAGGTAGGACACTGCTCCTATTGGTTGGATACATTTCTATCCTCTTCTGACACTTATCTTTAGGCCCAGAGGTGCATTAAGTACTGGATCAACTCGGGCCCATTTGATGATGGCCCAAATGATAGATACCGATAAGGCACACCGATGTAACCGGCATGTGCCCTACGCCGGTATCCGGCACGCATATACCCAGTAAAACGGGGTTCTTCAGACTGAGCTAACTATAACGGTCAACGGCGGTCTAACTGGACCGGTAGGGAACTTATATAGCCCCCATACACTATCCTCTAGAATTATAGTATTACCAAGCACAGAGGCAATAACATGCCATTGATCAGGGAAAAAAGATAGCCGGTGACCCGACAGGCCCAGCCAAGACGCTGCGACCCGGTTGAAGTAGACGGCCCAAAGAACAGGTATGCTCTATGTCGTTGGCGCGTGTGGTGCCACAAGCCCTTCCACCCGACGTGATGCCACAACCCGAACCAAGCCAACACTGGTCGAGCGCCCACCATCGACCGATCGTGGCCTCGCTTTTGGCAATGGTTGCAATAGAGATGAGATTTGTCCCATTTTACCGCCTTGTCGCGGTTCTATTGGGTGCATGTCTCGAGCGCCAAGCGTAACCCGGTATATCGCGATGCTTATCTTCGGTACATAATTAAGGAAGTCGTACTCTCTCATCTTGAATGGCAAGTTAGTAGAGCAATCAAGCCAGGGTAAAGAATCGCGTGGGACAAAATATTTAACCTCATTTAAGCAGTGGCGGAGCCAGGATTCTCAAAGCGGGGGGACAAAATCCGAACGTCGGGAAATCGGAAAAAAAATTAGGAAAAAAAACACTACAACACAAATTGTTTAATACTTAACGTTTTACATCCAAAATTGATTTCTTTTTTCCATCTCTTAAATTCACATACTTTTCATAAGCAACATTATGAGCACTTTTAATTCCACCAACATGCTTCTCAAATCTTTCCGGTTTATTCCATGCCCTAAACCCTCCATCAACAAATGCATCACCCCCCATATTAATTTCAACATCCTTTTTGAACAAGTAGCAAACAAAACAAAATGCGGCATCTTTTTCAATGCTATATTCAAGCCAATCCCATTTCTTGAACCAATTAACACTAAAACGACGTAAACCGGACACCATTCTTTGAGCAAATGCATGAGTTTTTGGTTGACATGGTTTTTTAAGAATATAAGCTCTCCTCACCGCATTTCTTTGATTTGAGGGGTAACTCATTATGTTCATTCTTTTTCCCGGATCATGAGGAAGTAATTCAACATCATATACTAATCCTTCTCCTTCCGACTCCTCCTCCTCCTCCTCCTCCTCCTCTTTCTCCTCCTCCTCTAATGGTGCATTACAACCACCAACATTCATATCAACATTTTGAGTTTGGGGAGAGCTAAATGAAGGAGATTCATTTTGAGGTGTTTCACTATGAGCGGGTGAAGATGTTTCTTGGGATTTCATTCTTTTAAACATGAATTGTCGAAGATCGGGTTGTTTTCCCTTAGCCTTGGACTTGTTTGAATTATGTGAATGTGAAACACTTAACATTTTCCTAATTAAATTGATAAACATGAATCAATTACATTATCAAACCAAACTAATCAATTTATTCAATTATAAATCAACTCATATTTACAAATTCTAAATGAGAAATTACAAATTACAAACTACCTAAGCCCTAAAACATGAATCAACAAATCAATTCAATAAATCATGGCCAACATTCTAATACCCAACAACAAATCATTTCAACTAATCAATTAATTCAGCTATAATCACAAATTCACAACCAAACATTGATATATAAGATATATTACCTCAAATCAAAACAATGAAATTAAAATTTGTGGAATTAAAACTTGCGAAATTAAAAAAACAACTCACCTGGTGAGTGGTGGTGGCTCGCCGACCGGGCTTCCGGCGGCTCGTGGAGGCACTCGAGCACGCCCGCACGCCGCCCGTGGTTCGTATTTCGCTCCTCCGCCTCCTCGCTCCTCAATTCCTCTGCGCTGCCGCCCGCTCCTTCCTTCGTGGTCGCTTCTTCTCCTTTCTTCGTATTTCTTTCCGGCGAGGCGGCGACTGCGCGACTGGACTCCGGCGGGCGGCGGGTTTCGTTCGTATTTGGTGTTTGTAAGATAGGGTTTGAAACTTTCTCTCTCTCTCTTCGTTTTTTCTCAAACGTTGTTTTGTGTAAATGAGTTTGTCTCTCGCGACCCCCTTGACGTGCCGACCGCCGCGTTTTTTTTTTTTTTTTTTTTTTTATTCCGTGAACTTTTTTTTTAAAAGTGGGGGGACATCTGTCCCCATGTCCCCCCTTCTGGCTCCGCCACTGCGTTTAAGCATAACAATCCGAAAATAGAGTTAGTCTTGTGTGAACCTGGTCCACAATAATATTATTGTGGACCAAAACCACTTATTTAACATAGCGACCCTTATTTTCCATATAGTAACCTTTTGAAATCGTAAGTTACAATATAGAGTTACTATCTACCATAGTGACCGTTTTTTTCAATATAGTCACTCTTATTTCTTACATTATTTTATCATGATGAAATTTTCAGTTTTTGACATAGGAACCTTTTTTTTCACACAGTCAAACTTTATAACCTTTATCTCTACTCATCTTTTACATCTATATTTTTATATATTAACCCTTTTTTTCATAAATCACATGAATTAGCATTAGGTCCACACTAATTTAGTGTAGACCGGGTCCATATAAGTTTTTTACCCGAAGATAAACCCATCAAATTCACAAGCATGGAATTTTCACGGCGAGCCTCGTATTGTGAGTCAACGATGCAAGATGAGCAGCAAGAACATGATATGATCTATTCATAATTGTTTAATTTTTCCCATAAAGCATTCAATTTTCCATAACATTGAGAAATAGTCATGGATTTGTTTTTTCACATTAAGCAATCGAAGAACGCAATTGTTCGATACGCGGGTCATTAACAACAGCATAACGAATTTTCAAAGAATTCCATAAGCGTTTGTCATTGCAGTATTTAGTTAAAGTGCATGTTACCTCATGATCAGTGATGTTCATAATCCATGAGATTAACATCGCATTGATAGTACTCCAATTCGAAGTGGTGCACGGGGGCTTTGGGGTGATGATAGTGCCACCTAAAAACACAAATTTGCACCTTGTAACTAATGTGGTTTACATATCATCGGCCTAATCATCATAGTTATCTCCACGTAAACGAGTAGGAGTAACAAAATCTCCAGGGAGATCTTGGGAATCATGCCTTGGTTTGATTTTGGGTGCGGGAGAAGGCGGCGCTTGTGGCAGCGGTGAGTCAGGCGGCGGTTGCGGCAGGTGTTATTGGTCGGCCATGGCTGCGTGGGTAAGTAGAAGAAAGTTAGTGGCTCTAATCCCATGTAAAGTTTAGGTTAAAGGCTTAAAGCTTAATATATCAAGAAGATATTTATTATACCTCATGAAACCTAATTTAGCTAGAATAGGAGTTAAGAAAACACTCGTTAACTCAATACAATACTTGGTAATTATATATTCGCTACAAAGAGGGAGGTGGAGGAGGCGGTGGAGGAGGAGGAGGGAAAAGGATGAAGGAGAGGGAGGTGAAATGGCAGCGGTAGTGGTTATGGTGATTGTAGGTTGGCTTTTAATATTAGAAAAATACAGTATAAAAACATAACATGGGCCGCATTAATGGACGACAAATAGTATCACACTCTATTATTCACATCAAATTATTTAGTCAAATAATTAATGCGAGCAGGAAAAAAAAAAGAGTATGACTATTGTTATGGCATACTTGACAATTATATATCCGCCTAGTATTTTCCTACCAGCCTAGTTTTTTCCTTAACTTGACAATTGTTATGACGTACTTCCTCCGTTTCATTTTAATATACATATTTTGTGATTTGACACTGTTCACATACTTTACTTTGACCATCATTTGTTATTATACATAAGGTTAAACACCTTCAAATAGGATCTTATTAAAATTTGTTTTCAAAGATATTTTTAAAATTTTATTTTTATTTTTTTAACTTATTAATAACTAAAGATATTAATTTTTACAGCTTTGCACTAGCAAGCGTGAAAATCAAACTATGTAGACTAAAAAGAAACGGATATAGTAACTTTTATGCAACATAAGTGTCATATATTATGAGAGTGATAAAGTAGTGTTTTTCTAATATAAAATACGAATAGTCTTGTGTGAGACTATCTCACTGCAAGACATGACATTGAAGGGTATTAGTTTAAGCCTGATATTTATCAGTCTCAGCCATACATCTATCAGTTTAAGCCATATATCCATCAGTTTGTCCCAAACATCTATCAGTTTAACCCATACATCTATTGGTTTAACCCAGACATCTATCGGTTTAACCCAGATATCTGTCGGTTTAACACGTAAAATATCAATTTAACACATACATTTATCAGTTTAGTCCAGACATCTATTACTTTAACTCGGAACATCTATTAATTTAAGCCCATTAATTGATGGTTATGCCCATAAACTAATATTTTATGAACATAAACTGATAACAATCTCGGCTTAGTCATTCTAAATGACTAAGACGTATCTCTCTTGATAAGCTTTGTATAAAATATTGGTTTTATTGGATTCTGTTAATGTGTCACATCCTTCACCTACCAAAGAAGAAATTCAACATCAGTGACTTCATATTGTGTTCCCCAAAAACATAATTCAGAATCGGCCTGGAAGTAGCATATTCAACTTGCTCCCTAAGTCCCTCTCATTTATTGATTTAAGTTTTATATGCGCTCCTACCATACTATAAGTAAAGCAATTAATATTTTCTAGATTTGATTCACTTAATTAAATATGATGTGCAGAAATTACCCACTGTCATCAGTCATGACGTTAATCTTGATGGCTTTTGATGCTTGACTTCATGTATGCAATGCAAAATATAGGACGGTTTTTTATGGAACGAAAACGCATTCGCCGAATATACAATGGAATGAGGCCACTGTCAATTAGTTTGAACCATTAAGCATATCTTCAGATTGATTTGGCCAGATCTTTGATGGAACCTGTATGGGTACTCCCAAGTTCGCTGTCGGACACACTTCTTGTGGCCGACATGAATAACTTGAGACGCGATCTCACCGAGAGGATCCGAGCCATTTCTAATAATAGTCCGAGATGGTGCTCGCGGCCACAGAAAAAGACAAAATAAGGGAATCTTCCCTCCAGTTAGACTCATCACGCCATACACGTGTGTCGAAGGATTACGCACCCGTCGGGTGAACGATGCTACTATAAATAGCCAAACAAGATTATTCCGTGCGTACATTCTAAACACTACTTTCTCTCTCTATCTCTCTCTCTAAATCCTTATCGGACACCTACTGACTTGAGCGTCGGAGGGGGTTTCCTCGCATCCCCCCGAGGGTAGTTTACGTTTATTCTCTTGCAGACTTCCAGTCTCGGGCGCCCACTCACTTATTGACGGACATCTCTGAGTCCGCCACCGTTTCAACATCGAAACAACTTGGCGCTAGAAGGAGGGGCCTCCCATCTCTGTGAAGCAGTCATGGATAAAACTGGTAACTCAAGTCGTGGTCCACTAGGGTTTGAAGTCGGCCAAGGTCTTCTCAACTTGTTATCACCGGACCTATCGGTGCACCGCAGTTCAACCCTAATGTGCCCGAGAGCAACAACAACCAGCGTACTCCTGATAACAATGTAACTCAGGTGAACACTGGTGACGTTCCATTCAATTTGGCTCAGTTGAGTCAATTCTCTCCTGAACAACTGCAAACTGTAGCGTCCTTCATCCAAATATTATCGGGCACTCCTTAGCCTAATAACACTTCCGCTCCTAATGCTAGAGGCGTTCAACACCGTAAACGATCACTGGCTATGGCCGGTAGAAACGTTGACGGTACTCCATTAAGGAGGATGCGTACGTTTACTCAAGAGGAATGCCAGATGGAGAGACAAATTGATGACCCAGAATATGAGGAAGTTGTCCTGGAAACCGAGGATCTTAATAATTCAAAAGATGAGAATCAAAGTCGCTCCTACCGAGAGTACAACACCAATGGTGTTAGTAACTATTCGGTTGGCGGACACTTGTTAATCAAGCCCCAACTCTCTCCATTCGTGCCATAAATTCTGAATCACCCGATGCCGAGAATCAAAATGCCATCATGCAAATATGACGGCAACTCAGATCCCGACGATCACGTCGCAGTCTATGAGGGGCACATGTATCTGTACACACAAGTGGACGCTATCTGGTGCAAGGTGTTCCCGTCCACTCTCACTGGCATTGCTCAGACTTGGTTTAAGAGTCTCAAACCTGGTAATGTATCCAGTTTCTCTCAGCTTTCATCTATGTTCAGTACTCACTTTGTGAGCAATAGGCACCGTGAGCGTACTAGTGGGGAGCTATTGTCAATCAAACAAGGAGAAGCAGGGTCTCTCCGGGATTACATTGGACGCTTCAATGTTGAGGTCGTATCCATTCCTAGGTTGCAGCAGGATGTAGCGGTCCTAGCCTTGATGACGGAACTGAGAGAAGGATCTGCATTCAGGAGCTATCTCGGCCGAAAGACTTTCACGTCACTAGGGCCAGTGCTTGGAAAAGCAGACGATTTCATAAGAGGAGAAGAATTTGACAAGGCAGCTAGCAGTCAGTATCGTGAGTCCGATAAGAAAAAAGAGGACAAGTCACGGAAGGACAAGGGTCGCGACAGTGATCGTGGCCAAGATGAAAGGAATGAATCCAACATGGTCAAGAAAGGTAATGACCGAGAGCGTGGTGAGCGAAGAGAGGTGAACGCAAAGATAAATTTGATGCGTACACCCAGCTCACGACTTCCAGGGCACAGATATTCACCATGAACAAGGAAAGTGATAAATGGCAACGGCCAAGAAAGATGTTTCACAAGAACCGTGACAAGACTAAGTGGTGTGATTTCCATGGCGATCACGGCCACGTAACTGAGGATTGCAGGCACTTGAAGGATGATTTGGAGGATCTTATTCGCAGGGGGTATTTCACTCAATACAAAGTTCAGACAAGTGAAGGTGACTTGGTAAAGTCTAGGGATCAGAATGTCCAGTCTCGAATAAGAGAGATTCATGTGATTAGTGGCAGCCCAATTCATGGCGGAAGTGTCAGTGGGGCAAAGGCTAGCTTGAAAGAGTTCCGGCATCAGGTAAATTTCAATGAGAGTTGCCATTAGAAGAAGCCACCAGCCATGCCGGCCATGTCATTCTCGGTAGAAGATGCAAAGTATGTGATATATCCCCATGATGATCCACTGGTGGTCACTCTGAAAGTGGCAAACTGTTTGATTCACAGAATCTTAGTAGATGGAGGAAGTTCTGCCAACATCATATTTCTCTCAACTTTTGAGAAGTTGATGATTGGACGAGAGCATTTGCAGCCGGTACGTTACCCTAGGTGATAGGGTTCATGGGGGCGTCGGCAATTCCTAAAGGGATTATAAAGCTTCCAGTTAGAGTTGGCGAGAACGATGACGCCAAGGATATAATGGCGGAATTCCTTGTAGTGGACGTACCGGGAGCGTACAATGCCATAGTAGGAAGGCCACTCATTCATGACGTTCAAGTAGTGTCCACCTTTCATCTAACAATGTTTATCCAACCAGGGTACGACAACAAAGATCGGAGGATATTAAGAGATAGCTAAGTTGTGCTACTTAACGGCTTTGAAACAGCCGGCACGAAGGATCCCTGTAGAAGATTTGAGTCCGCCAACAAGAAAAGAGAAAAGAGCTAAAAAGAAAGCAATGGCAGAGGAGGAACAGTCAGAGAAAAGAAATGAAGACGCCATGGAAATAACCATGGAAGAACTGGAAACTCGACCAGATGACTTACCAAGGCCCAAACCTGACGGTGAGTCTAACCAAGAAATGTTGGCGGACGACCCAGAAAGGACGGTGGCTGTCAGAACGGACATGGACCCAAAGGTCAGGATCAACCTGGTGACTCTCCTACGAGAAAACGCCGACGTATTCGCGTTCTTGGCGGATGAGATGCCAGGGATCGACCCGACCGTGATGGTTCATCGTTTGATTGTCGACAGCGCTATCCGTCCCGTCAAGCAGAAGAAAAGGAATTTTTCGGCCGAGAAGAATAAGGCCATCAAAGAAGAAGTTGATAAGTTGCTAGCGACTGATTTTATTGAAGCCTATGATTACCCAGAATGGCTGGCGAATGTCGTTATGATGAAAAAAGCAAATGGCCAATGGCGGATGTGTGTAGATTTTACAGATCTTAACAGAGCATGTCCGAAAGACTGTTATTCGCTGCCAAGGATTGATCAGCTGGTGGACTCTACTAGCGGCCATGCGCTATTAAGTTTCATGGACGCATTCTAAGGGTATCACCAAATCAGTCTTCTGGAGGCCGACAGAAAGAAAGCTGCTTTTATTACAGACTGTGGAGTTTACAACTATAAAGCAATGCCTTTTGGTTTAAGAAATGTTGGAGCCCCGTATCAGAAGTTGGTCGACAAAGTGTTCGCGGACCAGAAGGGGAGAAATATAGAGGTATATGTGGACGATTCAATCGTCAAGAGCAAGACTGACTGCGAGCACATTGACGACCTAAAGGAGACTTTCAATACTCTGAGAAGGTACAAGATGAAACTCAACCCAAAGAAGTGTGTTTTTGGGGTGAGAGCAGGAAAATTTTTGGGATTCATGGTCAGTGAGAGAGGAATTGATGCCAACCCGGACAAGGTTCGTGCAATCATGGACTTGCCGGAACCAAAAGGTGTCAAAGATATACAGAGGTTAACAGGAAGGATGGCTGCGTTAACCCGTTTCATTTCAAAATCGGCCGATAAGGCCCTACCTTTTTTCTCACTGTTGAGAGGAAATAAAAAGTTTGAATGGGGAGAAGAACATAGCAAAGCTTTCGTCGCGGTCAAGGAACATTTGAAAACTCTTCCTACCATTTCTCGACCAGAGACAGGAGATACGGTGCAATTATGCATCTCGGCCTCGCCGAAAACTATCGCGGTCGTGTTGTTGGTTGAGAAGGAGAAGAGGCAACAGCCGATATACCTTGTCAGCCATAAGTTGAATGGGCCGGAAAGTCGCTATCAACTAGTCGAAAAGATGGCGTTGGCAGTAATAATCGCTCCGAGAAAGCTCAGCCGTATTTCGACTGTCATCCCATTCATGTCTTGACAAATCAACCTCTAGAAAAGGCATTGCAAAAGATGGACAGTTCAGGACGCCTTCTGAAGTGGGCAGTTGAGTTGTCCGAGTACGACATCCAGTACAAGCCTAGAATCGCGATAAAAGCGCAGGCATTTGCGGACTTTATCGTAGAGGCATCTTATGAAGAAGAGGAGCAGGTCGAAAAGGAAACATGGATGTTGGAAGTAGACGGCTCATCAGCCGTAAGCGGATCAGGGGCTGGCATTGTGATGACTAGCCCGGAAGGAAATGTTTTATAGTACGCCATCAAGTTTAGCTTTCCGGCATCAAATAATGAAGCAGAATATGAGGCCGCAATTGCTGGATTGATAACGTGTATAGTTGCTGGGGCTAAGAGCGTATCTCTGAAAACGGACTCGCAACTCATCAATGGTCAGTTGAAAGGAGAGTTTGAGGTCCGAGAAGCGAATATGCAGAAGTATGTCGTGAAGGCCAAGGAAATGATAGCCCAGTTGGATCATTTCGAAGTTCAAGCCATCCCAAGGGCAGACAACACCAAAGCAGATGCACTTTCTAAGTTAGCAAGCTCTGATTCTTTGAACATAGAGAGATCAACCATGGTAGAAATTCTGAAAGAAAAAAGCATTACTGAGAAGATCGTGACCGTGAACACCATCAATCAGCGGGGTGAATGGTTCAGCGAGCTGGTGGCGTACAAGCTGACGGGATCACTTCCTCGAAATGCTATGGAAGCCAGGAAATTAAAGCAGGAAGCCAGTTGGTATGTCATCTACCAGAATGAGCTGTACAAGAAGTCCTTCAGTCTACCGTTATTAAAGTGTGCAACAGCATGGGAGTCCGGCAAAATATTGGAAGTTTTTGATTGTGGGTATCGACTATTTCAAAAAATTGATCGAGGCTGAGCCGACAGCAAAGATAAAGTCAAATCAAGTCAAGAAGTTTATTTGGTAGAGCATAATGACAAGGGTGAACTTTGCATTCTCGACCGTGTGCCATCCGCAAAGTAACGGACAGGCTGAAGCCGCGAACAAACAGATTTTGGGGGCTCTTAAGAAGAAGTTGGATGAATTCAAGGGAGCTTGGGCCGACATGGTCCCAGCAGTATTATGGACCAACAGAACAACTGAAAAGGAAGCAACTGGAGAAAGTCCTTTCAAATTAGCCTTTGGGACGGAAGCAGTCTTGCCAGTAGAAGTTGGCTTACCGTCCTATCGAATCAAGCACAAAGATCTAGAGAGCAATGATCAGGCTTTGAGAGAGAATCTAGATTTCCTACCAGAGATAAGGTTGGTAGCGGAGCTTAAAGCTGCAGCATACAAGGATCGTATCAACAAAGCCTATAATAAGAGGATTCTGGAAAGGTTGTTAGGGCTCGGAGATTTGGTACTGCGAAGAACTGCCGCTACTGGAAAAGCTCACACAGAAGGGAAACTTACAGCCAATTTGGGAAGGGCCATATCAGATAGCCAAAGAAATTGGTCCCGGTTCATTTGCTCTGAAGACAATGGACGGCATTGAGCTTAAATATTGTTGGAATGCTAGCGTTCTAAAGAAGTATTACGTTTAGTTCTTTGATGTAATGGGCCGAGAGCCACTCTTTTTCCTCATCAAAATAATACAAACTTATGTTAGCATCCCATTAATTATCTCTTTGTTTTATGATACGAGAAGGAAAGTATATGATATGTACGATCAAATTGCATCCCAGTAAATTCCTTAACGGCCAAATAACAGGCCAAGTATAAAAACAGCCATATAACAGGCCTTAACGGCCAAATAACAAACCTTAACGGCCAAATAATTGGCCAAGTATAAAAACGGCCATATAACAGGCCTTAACGGCCAAATAACAGGCCAAGTATAAAAACGGCCATATAACAGGCCCTAAAGGCTAGATACCAAGCCAAATATATCAGCCACATGAGAGGCAAAAAAGATCATGTAATAGATCAAAAGAAAATAAAAGCGGACAAACATGTGAAAGTACTTAAAGGCAACATTTCATTACGAATTACTGGCATGGCGGTCAACTACAGGCAAAAATGTAGGCAGCCATCAAAAAAGGCATCAAAAATCCATAACTATAATTGTAATAAGTTTATATTCAAGTTACATGCCAAAATGGGCCGAATTCAAAGTTATAATTTGGATCACAGAAGATTAACAACTATTAGACGTCACTGAGGAGCCCGGAGATGACCGCCAAAAACATCAAGGGAGAGGCACCTCCTCATCTGGGATGACAGGAAGGACGTTTGCAATCACGTCCTCCTCACATATCAAGGGTTCACCTTTGAGAGGACGTGTGTGAACGCCTTCCGCAAAAGCGGTTTCCATTTCCTCCCAGTTAAAGGAAGGATGGCTGTGGCATACACATCTTTTAGCAGCCACCCAGCCTCCGTCGTACCTCGCCCCCCGCAGGCCGATAAATTCTTCAGATTTTTTGAAGTCGGCCACAGCTTCTAGGCCGGCATCATCCTTGGCCTTCGCAACAGCATTAGTCATTTCACTCTTAGCAGACTCCAAGGCCGCTTCCAGCTCAGTCGATCTCTTCTCGGCCTGCTCCAATTTGCCAGCCTTATCTCGCAGATCCGTCAACTCCACATTAACCACTGCCCTCGCAGCCTTCTCAACATCAAGATCTTGTTGTATGTTATCAGAACGAACGTGGGCGGCATCAAACTGGGTTTTAAGCTCGTCCAAAGATTTTTTGTAGCTGTCAGACAGTGATTGGTAATGGAGGAATTGTTCAATAAGCTCGATAGCGGAGTTGTTAGTCTGCATAAAAAAGATGAGATTAAAAAAAATGCAATAAAATAAAATTAAACATTCTCGCAAAGGAAAGAGATTCTTACCACTGCTAGGTCATGCGCAAGCTGGGCCGCCGGAGCCACTAGCTTATCGGCCGGGCAATCAATGGGTAATTGAAGGCCCTTCAGAAGACGGTAGCCAAGAGTACCGCCATTAGCTGGGATGTCAGCATATAAGGACTCGTCCTCCCTCACGTCCCAATTGTGCTGACAAATCTTCCCCGGAGTAGTGGGAGGACGGGAGAATGCAGCCTTCACGGCAGTACTAAGGATTATTTCCTTATGCTCTATCCACTCATGGATCCGAGAAAAATTCTCGGACCCAGGTTCGATAAGAAGCTTGGAGCACTGAGGACATCGTAAATCTTCTGACGCATGGAAGAACCAGATCCCAATGTCGTCCCAATGCTATCAATAGCAGCATTGAGAGGAGAAATACGATTAATTACAGGGGCAGACTCCCGGACCGGACTCTCATCCGGGTTATTGATGGCGGACTCCATGTGGTGAGTCTCAGAAGAAGCATTGATATCCAAGGTTTGCCTCTTACTGGGGCTCTCCTCAACATCGGCAGTTTCACGAGGCCGCCTCTGGCCAACAGTCCCGCCACCACGGTGGACTGGATACTGAACCACAGGCCGCGGAGAGTCCTGATCCCCACGACCGGCATTATGACCAGGAGCACGGCCAGGAGTGCGACCGGCACGTCGGACACTAGAACGTCCAGCATTGCAGTTACCGCGCCCGCGATTGGCACCGCGAAGACCTCCAGTTAGGCCGTGAACAGTGTCGTAGTCGAAAACAGGGTCTTCAGGAGATTTAGACAATCCCCAACTCTACAAGATCTAGGCTGCCAGGACCTGCAAAATAACCCGACAAGGATTAGTGTCATGTTAATCGACAAAAAATAAGGTACAAGTCCAATGTCGGACCATGAGTCAAAATGCACACCTTCTGGGTGGGTCCGGCAGAGAAACAAAGCCGACAAAGGCTCATTTCCAAGTATATACTTGGCATTGGGAAGCCATGTATGAGGAATCCTTTCCTCAGCTTCTTCGCCGTCAACAGTCACGACGCCAAGCTCGGACTCAAAATAGTCAAAGGCTTTGCTCGGCCGCAGACAAGCCATAAGAGGGACCTTTACCCAGCAAAAAGCTGGCTGCCATCCCTTCAATCCGGTCAGTTTAGGATACACAGTGAGCTTATTCTTGGCCGACATCAAAGACCACCATCCCTTCTCGGTAGATCTATTCTTTCGCAGCTAGTGGAGCCGACGAAAAAGGTTTAATGTCTCAGGAAACTCCAAGTAGCGACACACCCAAATATAAGCTATGAGATTCCAAACGGCCAGTGGTGTTTATTGGGCTAGGCAGATGTTAAAAGCCTTTAGAATTTTTACTAAAGTCAAATCTAAGGGGAAACGCAGCCCAAATTCAAAATGATGGGCATAAACAGCGATACTGAGTTACCTTGGCTCCCTCATCCGGGACCACCAATTTATATTCGGTCGGGAAGGCATACAATTCTTCTGCAACTCGACAATAATCTTTTGTTATGGCGTGCTCTCGGCATTTCGAGCAAATAGTCACGTTTTTGGGACCACTACTGTAGTCCATCGGCAACCAGATCCCGGAATGTAATACGTCGTCCCGGGCAGGGATCGGCTCGGGCCGAGAATCGGGAGCCATCTTGGAGCTTTCCCCTAAAGCAATTTCAGTCCGGCAAGTAGTTTGTTCCCGTCCAGAAGTAGAAGGCCCAACATCAGTCTCGTCCATTGTAGCAATAGAATCGTTGTCTGAACCTAGATCAATAACAGATGGATGAGAAGGGCCGACATCATGAGCAAGACGGTCGTAAAAATCATCCGCCACTACATCCCCAACGTCAGCTAGGCTATCTAACCAAGCATGCTCCCTTAATGGTGGGACATCAAGTTCAGGAACGGCGTCAGGAGGAGGATCCCTAACGGTCTGACGGGCTAAAATTTGGTGCCTTAACTCTCGAAGTGTTTGTCTCTCACCGCTCATCCTCGCGGGCAAATATTGAGAGGTTAAATTTTCTTGTTCATGAGTGGAACGGTCATTAAGAAACTTAGACCTGAGGTCCTTATCTCTGTCAGCAGTAAGGGGCAAGTCGGCTAATAAACGAGGTCTTCCTTCCCTAGGGCTAGAGGTAGACGAACTATGTCTGCCATGAAGGGAAGAAGGAGACGAGGGGTCGCTTTCAGACATGAAGTTATCACTCAAAGTTTATTGACTATCTGAACGGTCCGACATAGTTCCAAAGCAAGAAAGAAACAAAAAGAGCAGTTGAAGGGAAGTTGGAAAAAGGTACCTGAGAAAAAGTCGACGGATAATGCCCGGAAAATCAAAAGAATTCCCAGAAAAGCGCAGCAAAATGTTCCAAAAGCACGAGCAAAAGAATTCCTAGATTCAACAAGCGCCGGAAAAGCAAACCCACCGGAAAAGTTGAAAGTTTTGAAAGAAGCCCTCGACTAAACCCAGAAGAAAAAGGGGGCAAAATGGCGAAATTCTTTAAATATAACGAACGAACAGTAGCTTAAAGTACTTTCAGAATGGTTCGGTGGCAAAAAGTTGAGATTTTTGCAAGAAAAAGGAAGTATGAAGTTCTTGAAACAATCGCACAAACCAGAGAAAATTCAAGAAGGTTGAAGATGAAGAGTAAAAAAAAGAAAAGAAAACTGATTTCGCTTTATAAAGGCGGAAATCGAACGGCTAAGATAAAACGCCTCATCAACTGCCCTCTTAAATGCACGCCAAGTGTCACCTGCTGGGCAAACCCTAATAAAAATAAAATAAATGAGCGGGATTCTGTAAAAAGGTGACGATTGCACTTTTTGAAATCTGCTTTTCTCCCCAGAGCAACATGTGGCAGCACGAGAATATTCTTCAACATACACAAGTTCACTCACGTCCTCAATATAACATCAATGCCAGTCACGACCCCCAATGATGTTGGGGGCTAGTTGTATGGGTACTCCCAAGTTCGTTGTCGGACACACTTCTTATGGCCGGCATAAATAACTTGAGACGCGATCTCACCGAGAGGATCCGAGCCATTTCTAATAATAGTCCGAGATGGTGCTCGCAGCCACGAAAAAAAGACAAAATAAGGGAATCTTCCCTCCGATCGACTCATCACGCTCATACATGTGTCAAAGGATTACGCACCCCGTCAGTGAACAAGATTACTATAAATAGTCAAACAGGACTATTCTGAAGGTACATTCTAAACACTACTTTCTCTCTCTATCTCTCTCTCTCTATCTCTCTCTCTAAATCCTTATCGGACACCTACTGACTTGAGCGTCGGAGGGGGTTTCCTCGCATCCCCCCAAGGGTAGTATACGTTATTCTCTTGTAGACTTCCAGTCTCCGGCGCCCACTCACTTATTGACGGACATCTCTGAGTCCGCCACCGTTTCAACACCGAAACACAACCAACTTTTATTTTTATTTTTAAGAGAATTAAGTCGTCTTCTTTTGGTTTAGGGTGACTGGAAAGGATTTTCTTGCAATAGAGTGTGATTGATTTTCTTGAGGGCATTGGGGCTGCACTTGCCACACAACCAAACATTTGGTAGAACTCTACCAAACTTCCAAAAGAAAAGGAAATGACGCAGAAGCAAATTTCATTGATGAGGCGAGATACCTCCATGCCCTGGGTCTTGACATATCTAATTTTTTTCATGGATGAGGCCGACACGAGAAAGAATTTTATCCTGGGAGAAAACATAAAACAACAATTCGTAGCTAATGCATGTATCACTATGTTCTATTTCTTGTTTGTTTGTTCACTTGTACTTCTATTTCAGTTATGTACTTCATTATTATCAATAAAATATGTTTTTGTTTTCTCTTAAACTAATTTTATGTTTATATACTCTAAAGATATGGATCAATTTGGAATATCAATGCCATTTGAATAGTGGAACAACACATACCATATTGAAAAATAAAGAGTATTCTTTAAAATTGGTAATATTCCAAGCTAATGTTAATACCACATTCGAAATATCCAAATTAATTGAAGGCTCCAAAAAGCTAAGGCTTGCATAATGCTCCTAAGGGTGCTTTCTCTTCACCTTAAAAAATTAAGTTTCAGGTCCAATCAGTTCAGCTCAGCTCAGTTCAGTTCAGATAAGTTTTAATCAGGTCCAATCAGGTCAATAAGTTCCAATCAGGTCCAATAAAGTCCAATAAGTTCCAATCAGGTGCAATAAGTTCCAATCAGGTCCAATCAGGTCTAATCAAGTCCAATAAGTTCGAATAAGGTCCAAATAGTCAATGATCAATAAATTTTAATTTTAATTTTAATTAAAGTGCCACTATGATTATTATATAGTATTATATTTGAATTATTGTCAATTATTTTATTATTCATATTATTATTAGCTTATTATGTTATTATTAAAAAATATTATAATCATGGTCAAATAAGGTTAACAATAATAATCATCAGAATAGTAATATTTTTTCCATTCGTCTTTAAATAACTAGAGATAACATGTTTTCATTACTAATAACAATGAAAGATATAAATGTTATTAATTGATTTCCTACTAGTACTTTATGAAATCAAAGCAAGACTATTAGATATATTAATGGTGAAAGTTGTGTATAGGCAAGCATATAAATAGTATTTTTTTGTTAAAATGTTAAATCATAAGAGATAATTAATAATTACAATTTTTTCGAAGGATAAATTTTACGGTTTTTTCACCAATTACCCCCGAGTTTTTGAAAAATTCACGTGGTACCCTCCATGTTTTCAAAATTCACCAGGTACCCCTAAGTTTCATAATAATTCACGTGGTACCCTCAAATACCCTTAATGACTAACGGTGTTAACCGCCGTTAGTCATTAACCCTAATTTTTTATTTAAAACCCTAATTAACATCTAAGCATAACCCTAAATCCTAAACCTAACCCTAACCCTAAACCCTAAATCTAACCCTAACCACCCCTCCCCCGCCCGCCCACCACACCCGCAGCCTCCCCCTGACCCCGCCCCCACCCCCCCCCCACACCCCCGGCAGCCCCCCTCCCTCCCCCACCTCGTCGACACCCCCTCCCCCACCCCCCGCAGCCCCACCCCCTCCCCCACCTTGTCGACACCTCGTCCCCACCCCCACCGTTCCCCACCCCGCCGACACCCCACTCCCACCTCCATCCCCCCGCAGCTGAGCCCCCCTCTCCCCGTCGATTTCCCCCCCCCCCTCCCCGTTGATTTGCGCACCCATTCCCCCACCCTCGTCGATTGCGGACCCATCCCCCCACCCCGTGGGATTGCGGAATTCACGAACCGGGCCGCAAACGTGAACTGGGGCCGACGACGCGAACCGGGCCGCGGATTTGGGAAGCATGAATTCGACGGGGTGGGGGAGAGGGATTCGACAGGGGAGGTGGGGGGTGGGGGGGGGGGTGGGGACGGGGTGTCGACAAGGTGGGGGGAGGGGGTGGGGCCTGCGGGGTGGGGGAGGGGTGTCGACGGGGGGGGGAGGGAGGGGGCCGCGGGGCGTTAGTCATTAAGGGTATTTGAGGGTACGACGTGAATTATTATGAAACTTAGGGGTACCCCGTGTATTTTGAAAAGTTGGAGGGTACCACGTGAATTTTTTGAAAACTCAAGGGTACTTGGTGAAAAAACCGTAAATTTTAATAATTATTATGTCATAATAAATTTTGAGGGATAGTATTTATGTTAGGGGTAATATTTATGTTAATATTCGTCAAATTTTTTGTCAAATAAGGTCAAATAAGTTTCAATCAGGTGCACTAAGGTCTAATAAGTTTCAATCAGGTCAAATCAGGTATAATAAATTCCAATCTGGTCAATAAGTTTCAACAGGTCCAATAAGTTCCAATCAGGTTGAATCAGGTCCAATAAGTTGAATCAGGTCTAATAAGTTCAGTTCAGATTAGTTCAGATAAGTTCAGTTCAGTTCAGGGTTATTCAGGTGGAGAGAACGCACCCTAAATTAAGTTTCAGGTCCAATCAGTTCAGTTCAGATAAGTTTCAATCAGGTTCAATAAGGTCAATAAGTTCCAATCAGGTCTAATAAGGTCCAATAAGTTCCAATCAGGTCTAATCAGGTCCAATAAGTTCCAATAAGGTCCAAAGAGTCAATGATCAATAAATTTAAATTAAAATTTTAATTAAAGTATCACTATGATTATTATATAGTATTATTTTGTATTATTGTCTATTATTTTATTATTCATATTACTATTCCCTGATTATGTTATTATTAAAAATTTGAATTAAAGTACCACTATGATTATATAGTATTATACTCCCTCCGTTTTTTTTAGATGTAACATATTGACTTTGGGCAGTATTCATCCAATACACTTTGACCATTAATTGTTATTTATACATAAGAAAAAATATAGTCATGTGGGATCTTATTTGATTCGTCACGGTATACACTTTCCAAATATATATTTTTTTATAATTTTTACTTTTATACAATTAGAGATATTATCGGTCAAAGTTGTGCCTCGACAAATGTGAAAAGTCCAATGTTACATCTAAGAAAAACGGAGGGAGTATTTGCATTATTATCTATTATTTTATTATTCATAAAACTATTAGTTGATTATATTATTATTAAAATTATTATGATCACAATCAAATAAGGTTAACAATAATAATCATCATAATTATAATATTTTGCAATTCGTCTTTAAATAACTAGAGATAACATGTTTCCGTTATTAATAACAATGAAAGATATAAATGTTATTAATTGATTTCCTACTAGTGCTTTATGAAATCAAAGCAAGACTATTAGATATATTAGTGGTGAAAGTTGTGTATAGGCAAGCATATAAATGGTATTTTTTGTTAAAATATTAATCATAAGAGATAATTAATAATTACTATTTTTTCGAATTATAAATTTTAATAATTATTATGTCATAATAATTTTGAGGGATAGTACTTATGTTAGGGGTAATATTTATGTTATTACTCATTAAATTTTTTGTCAAATAAGGTCAAATAAGTTCCAATTAGGTTTAATAAGGTCTAATAAGTTTCAATCATATTCAATCAGGTCTAATAAGTTCCAATCAGGTCAATAAGTTTCAATCAAGTCCAATAAGTTCCAATCAGGTTTAATCAGGTCCAATAAGTTGAATCAGGTCAATCAGGTTCAATAAATTCAGTTTAATTCAGTTCAAATAAGTTCCGTTCAGTTTAGGGTTATTTAGGTGGAGAGATAGCACCCTAAGCATGAAATGCATTAATACTCAAGTAAGATGTGCATATATGAAGTGACACTATATGGCTTAAGACACGTGACAGTTTGTAATTGTTGCCCAATAGGAGAAGTCTCTACCAGCACGGAATCTATTGTCCACGTGTAGCTTGTGCAACGACAAGATTACGTTGTTTGGAGTTTCTTTCAGGCTTCTAGGCTAGTTCTAGCTAAGTGGATAAACTGTATACGTGGAAATTACGTTAAATTTTTTTAAATGGCGTATAAGTCTGTTATTTCGTGCAGGCATGCAGTACATGAGAAGTTAAGAACGTTCTGGTTTTGTCGTGTCAAATAGTCAATGGGAATGGAATTAATACATGTGAGGTGTAATTCAGGTATTTGAATCGAGTTTGAGTTGGGTCATGTTCAGATATGGATCATATTCTAGTAATTAGTATGTTACTCTTTCCGCTTTTTTATTTGCTACATTATTATTTTGGGAAATAAACCACTAATTTTGACCAATTATTTTGATTTTTTTATAAGTAAAAATATGGCCACAAAATGGTGTGGTCTCCGACGTATGGATTTATAATATCAAATTTTTATAATTTTTACTTAAACGATATAAGAGATATTAACTGGTCAAAAGTCGTTCAAAACCGCGCAACAACAATGTAGCAAGTAAAAGAAGCAGAGGAGTATTATCGCCCGAGCTAGTCTTGTGTGGGCCTACCCACATACCACAATAATTTTATTGTAGCAAAAGCCCACATATATGATATACTGACAATTTTTTTCATATAATAACTTTTGAAAATTTAAAGTAAAACTAATCTGTTATTATCTAATATAGTGACAATATATTTTATACGGTCATTCTTTCTTACATTAGTTACCATAATGAAATTTTCACTTTGTGAATTGTGACACAGTAACTTTTTTCCTTACATAGTGATCCTTTAGCATCTATATCTACTCCTCTTTTATATCTATTTTTTTATATAGTGAATTTTTTTTATAAATCACATGAATTAGCATTAGGTCCAATAATAATTTAATGTGAATGCGTCCATATAAGTTTTTTACTTATCAGTTTACATTTGCGTCTAGTTATTTTTCGGTTCGAATTAACTCGTATCATTTGTCTTTTTGGAATTCGTTCTGATTATTCACGTCAATTCTAGTTTGGGCTAAATCTGATTTTTGGAGTCTAGATAAGGTTTAGATCAGGTACTTATTTATTGAGTTACTAGTTTTGAGGCCCGTGCGTTGCACGGGTTATTGTTTATTTTATTTTATTTTTGTAAAATTTTTGTTAACATTGTTGATTTTTTGTTGCTGTGAAATGAGATTTTTCAACACCATTGTATTTATATAATTTCTCCAATTTTTTTCTATTGCAACAATTACCACTTTGGGTAGTTTCATCTATTGGAATCATTCCACTTTTGATTAAAAAAGCAACTATAGTTGACAACATCGCCTTTACTTTATGTTAATAAAATCATCATTAATTACTCAAACTGCCTCATAAAGTTGCGTTTACTTTATTAAGAATTTACTTATCTCCTACTCTAGTTAAACCCTCTGTGCTAAACAACCCATTTTTTTATTCTCTTAAAAACCATTCCCCAAACCCATTGTTGCAGTAGAAAAAGGCAGAGAAAGTATTTGTCATTATACTTTAATTTCTAGATTTGTTATTGTGATATATAAAGTTTATATTTATAATGTTCAATTGAATATTGTAGCTAACTCTATTATTAAATAGTATCCCAACAATTGGTATGACTAACAATAGCTAACACAGTTTTAACATGAAAAATACCCGAATGATACTTTAAGAAAGTAGAGGGCAATAATTTAATAGATGCAGGATAGAAAGAATAGAGAAAAAATATGAGAGTCAGCCACAACTTCAACTTTTAATATAGCACATAAACACTAATGCATATAGAATGGAAGATGGAAAAGCCAAAAAGAAGATCATAATGATGGTATCATGAATAAAATAATTAAAATATAAAACTAACCTCTATTAATAATCGAAAATACTATTTAAGAGAAAAGAATCTCTTCATCAATCATGATCATATCAAGACTTATCAAACTTTCCCCTTTTTTATGATCTGCGACCTCAAATAGTCTAGAAACTCGAACCTTAATTTTCCAATTAGTTTTAGTATAATTAAGTTCATTGAAAAAAGAATAAGATCTGACATATAGATATATGAAAAAGAAAGACATAAATAATTATTTATACAACAAATATTCTAGGAATAAAATAATTAGTCAAATGCATAATATATCTGCAATGTTGTTGACAAACTTTCATTTGATTCTTCATGTAATGTCATCATGGTATGCTATAGGTTCAAAACTATACGTATATAGTTTTTATCTTTATTTAACTCAATTTTTAAAAGTATGATTTTGAAAGACATAATTGCTATTGTTACATATAATACGCTATTTTTATAGTTAATTTTATATGTATTTAAAATAAATAATAAATAATACGTTATTGTTCATCAAAATAAATATATTTTCATAAGTTTTAAAACTATATTGTATATGGAACTTATTTCGAAACATATTTCGAGCACTCTCCGACGGTAAAAAAAAAATATAATATTGCAAATTATGTAGCAAAAGTTATATTCAATTTATATAGTTGAATAATTTAGGTTGTTTATTTAAAATCAGAATGTAATCTTCACTTATTAAAAAAATCTTATATGTATTTATATCTATGTTAAACACTAATTTTTAAAAAAATTAAAAATTTACATAGAATGACATGTCATGCTTAGGTGGAGCTCTCTATAATATTGTAAGGTTGTTTTTTAAAATCATACTCTAATTTTTTCATCATCCAAAACTAATATATATATATATATATATATATATATATATATATATATATATATATATATATATATATATATATATATATATATATGTAACTTTATCGCTATAGATTTTAATTTTTATTGTAACAATGATTACTAAATTGTTTTGGTTTGAGTAAGGTTGTGTTTGGATCCTCTGTAGCTTTAAAAGATTTCTACAATGTAGAATTTGAAAGAATATCAACCAATTAATAAAAAATCAATAAATTCATATATTATCTTTCCAAAACCCTCTATTTTTTCTCATCAAAATCCACCCCCTTTTTTCCCCCTTTCACCAATAGCACGCCCTTAATTTTAAAATGTATGGCTCATATACAACTCTAAAACAGAATTTTATTGAAACTATAGAGGACCTGACCGAACTCGTAAGATTGAGATTTTGAAAGATAATATGTTTAATCCTGTAAATTGGACCTATCACTAGTAGAATAATTGTTTATTGCTGCGGCTAAATTGCTGCGGTTTTACCCATACGCAGCAATAAACCACGTCAAAAGAAAAGATTAACCTATTGCTGCGGTTTTGGGTGGAAACCGCAACAATAGGTCATTAGGGTTCTTTTATCTCTTAGTAATTGTCAGCGCCGATTCCCTCATAACTCAGCCTTCACTTCACCCTCACTTCACCCTCTCTCACTTCACCCTCTTCGTTGCCTCACCATCCAACCCCTCTTCTTTCACCAGATCGAACATCCAAATTCACTCAAATCCATAATAATCCAGCAAAATTAGAACAATTCGAACATCAAAATTCAACAACAATTCGAACATCAAAATTCAGCAATCCAAAACCAGATCGAGGTGGAAGGAGAGAGAGAGAGAAAGGGGTTCGAAGGAGAGAGAAGTAGATTGAAGGAGAGAGAGGAGTTCGGTTACAACGACGGCGCCGCACCGCCGGAATCGGTGCTGCGAGTTCGGTTTTGAAGTTCCTTGGGTTCGAGAACAATCTTCTATATTTCATTTCTCTAAACAGGTATTATCATTTCTCTTTTTATAATCTTCTATATTTCGGATTTATGGTTCATAAAAATTCTCATACTTTAAAGCTGGATCTTTTGACCCTCTAAAAGTGGGTTAAAAAAAAGGTTGGAATTTTGCTCTGAAGGAGAATTATTTTGTGGGTTTATTTAATGGGTTTTTTCTGGGTCAGTAAAATGACACCCTGAATCTGAAAAGTTTGCATTTTTATTTTTTCATATTTGGTTGCAAAAATGGAAGATCAGGCGATTTGTTCTAACAATTTAGTTGGTGAACAATTGAATTTAGTTGTAGAAGAAGAGGAAGACGAATTTAGAAGTTGTTATGGGGAGGAAAGTGAGTGGAAGGAAAGGGATGAATCTGTGAAGGAAGAATCTTGTGATGAAGAATCAACAGTGAAGATGTATTTTAAGGGAATTTCAAGATGTGGGTTTGGTGAATCTTGTTCTGGATTTACTGGAATTGGGGTTGTTGTTGAAGGTTCTAGAGATTTTTCTGTTACTTGTGTTCAGAAGAATCTTGATTTTTATGTTGAGGATTCTATTGTGGATTATTTGGCTTTGATTGATAGTTTGCTTGAGGTTCTAAAGACGAATATTCGGCGTATTATTGCTTCTGTTATGAAAACGAGTTGAACTTGTGCATAAATTAGAGTAGTTTTCAAGTTTGCGTATGCTAAGATCGTTATCATGTACTTCTGTAACTTTTGTTTTGTCATTGTACCAAAATAATTTAACTAATTTTGTTCTTCAAGACTTATTTTCTTTTTACTCTTTTTGTTTTTCTTTTTTTGATTGTAGTTTTGTTTCATTGATCATAGATATTGTATTAATTATTAGGTTTAGATATCAAGATATGATATTGTTTTTCAATTATTTCGTTAGTCTTACGTCGCACAATGAAAATGGAGGGAAGTGAAGGTTCGATGGTTTTTTTTGTGAATTATTTTTTTAAAAAAAAGCAACTTATTGCTGCTGTTGTTGGTAAAAACAGTAGCAATAAACTCACCTATTGTTGCTGTTTTTACCAACAACAGCAGCAATAGGTGGCTTTTTAATTTTTTTTTATTATAGACACTACCTATTGCTGTGGTTTTTGGTAGGAACCGCAACAATAGGTTGCCCTATTGTTGCGCCCTTTATTGCTACGCGGTGAAAACCGCCGCAATAGGTCACTTAATGACCGCAGCAATAAGCAATTATTCTACTAGTGTATGATAAAATGCTATAGTCACGTATAGTACACTATAGTTATAACTATTATTATATTTATCTAAAAGAAAGACTAAATAATGTCTTATCATTCATCTAGTTAAATATATTCTCGTGAGTTGTAAAACTATATTGTAAATGGATCTTATTTTGAAGTATATTTCAAGCACTCTCAAATGGTAAAAAATTATAATGTTTTGAATTAGGTAGTAAAAGTTATATACAATTTAAATAATATAATAATTTAGGTTGTTTATTCAAAGCGAAACTCTAATTTCTCGTTATCCAAAACTTCTTTTATGTATTTAAATATATGTAGAACTCTATTTTTTAAAATAATTAAAATAAAAGTTAATGACCTGACAATCCTATGTGGCACTCTCTATTTCATGAGTTGTAGAACTATATTCTAAATGGATCTTATTTCGAAACATATTTTGAGCACTACCCAATGGAACAAAAATTAAAAAATATTCTGTATTACGTAGCAAAAGTTATACACAATTTACATAATATAATAATTTAGGTTGTTCATGCAAAACCAAACTCTAAGAAAAGGTCCTCCTTTATATATATATATATATATATATATATATATATATATATATATATATATATATACCGGGATAAGGCCAAGGATCTGGGGAATTTTAATAGGTAAATTTAGAACTTAAAACAGAAAGCATAAAGTAAAGTAAGGCGGTTGAACCGGCCATTGGTTTTACAGATAAGACTTACAGAGAGTCTTGAATGAAACTGAAACTTAAAGAGTGTTACAATTTTATGTGAGAGAAAGAGAGGGAGAGAGAGATTTTTAGAGGAGCTTGTATTGCTGTGTTATGCTCAGCCTTGAACTGGAGGAGAAGCCTCAATTTATAGGCAGGGAAGAGTAATCTTTGTCATGTCGAAGAGCCGTTGATGAACAATCGTCTTCTCGCTTTTACACCGTGTCACTTGTTTTGTCTTTTGATGCTTTTACCGTTGATGAATAGTAATGCTTTACACTGTTTGACTTTTTGACCTTTTCTGTTGATGCGTAAATTTTGTCCGTTGTTGCGGTGTCTTTGATGAAGCTTGGAGATAGTGAAATAATCATCATTTTTTTTTAAAGTCTGGAAACCAGCATGGAAACCAGTATTTTCTCCATCGTCACAGACCCACGGATCCGTTTGAGATATATGGTGGGAAGGAATTTGAGCAAAATGAATCTTACCTTCATCAGATAAATATTTTCCTTCGAAGATATCAGATAAATACTAAGAGGAAGATTCTGTATGTTGTATGCCCGTAAGAAAGTATTTGTTAAAGGAGTGGGGGAAAACAACAGTTGTATTGCCATAATGAATAATGGTAATTGGAAACGAATGGTGGTTTTGATGATGATTGAAAATATGCGTCAAATTTCCCGAAATGGAAGCAAGCCCTTGAGCTCTTGCTTGGGCTGGGTTCTTTTGTGAAGGAATAAGGCGAGGGATACAAGCTTGGGTATTTAAGAAAATTAAATAATGGGCTGGCCTTATTTTTCCCTTATCCATTTCAATATTAGCACAAATAGCTTCAATATAAGTCCATTCATGCCATCTGAAGGAGTGTATAGTAGACAAGATATATTGTTGGTATTTTGTGAATTCCAGGAAAATAGGGGCCTGTGGTATTGGCACATCATAGAATTTTCTTACCAACCCATAACGCCACGTGAGGAAGTAAGGATCACTCTTTTGAAGATCATTGGGATAGAGAAAAAATCCTTTATCGAAGAAACCTGATAGTCCCCAAAGATGCCATAGATAGCAGCGAAAAATAGCGTGTTTTGTGAGGAATTCGGTAAAATTTTGATTGAATTTTGCTAATTTGGCTTTGTTGAGAATTATTAGCTGTATTTCGGTTGGTAGTCGGTTAATATTTTTGTGAAGTTTCCTGGGAAAGGATAAGTGCTTTTTTGGATGAATATTGCGAGTGGACCAATGTATATGAGGTGAGGGTATGAAGTGGGAATTATTTCTCAAGGTGGAAGGTATATTGTGGGATAATTTGGGAAAACTTTGAAGGTGATATTTAGGGAGTTGTTTCCATTTTTAGAAGTCTTTGGGCTTCTCATCTTGGAGGTTGTTGTAAAAGTCCCTGCAAAAGTTAGATAATCAGGAAGAGAGTTGTTTTCTCCTCGGGTAAACTTATTGTTAAAAATCAAAGAGGGATAAAAGTTTTTGCCGTTCACCAAAGTTTTAGTAAAGTTTTGCTCAACCTTTTGAGCATCTTTGTGATGAAATAAATCAGACTGGAAAATGGTAATACAAAGAAAGATTGATAAAACCTTTTGTTTTACAAAAGAGTATTCAAACTGAGTATCATTTAAATGCTCTGAGGCGAATCTGGTAATGTAATTCTTACTACTGTCGATTTGTTTTAAAATGCTTATGTATCCCATGTCACTGGCAACTGTTTCCAAAATTTTAGGTGGGTCGGGTTTGCTAAACTAAGGCATGGGATTTCTAAGACATAATTTAAACTACCAAGAAACCTCTGTAGTTGTGTTTTATCCAAGATTTTATCAGGCAAATTACTAGTGACCTGGAGAGACCTATCAATAGGGGTAATAGTGCCACAAGACTCAATTTGACCGAGGAATCGAATCTCAGTTTGAAATAAGGAGATCTTTTTTGCTGAAATAACAAGACCATTCTTTTTAATTAGATAGAAAAAAGTCTTGAGGTTTTTAAAGTGCTGATCAATCGTGCTTGAGTAAACTAGCACGTCATCAATGTAAACAATGCAAAAGTCTGAATAGGGATTGAAGATATCGTTCATAATCCTCTGGTATTCAGAGGGAGCATTCTTAAGGCCGAAAGGCATAACATTCCATTCATATTGGCCAAAAGGAACAAGAAAGGGCCGTTTTATAACGATGTTGTGGCTTGATCCGTATTTGCCGAAACCCGACTTCATATCGAATTTTGAGAAGATATAGGCATGGTGTAACTTTTGCATCGATCTTTTTATTGGGTATTGGGTAACGGATCCAACGAAGGGCATCGTTAAGAGGCTTGTAATTTATGACTAGCCTAGGCGTGCCACGTTCAATCTCAGAGGTTTTATTGACGTAAAATGCCGCACAGCTCCAAGGGGAACGGGATTTGGAAATTAAGCCTTTGCTTTCGAGAAATTTAATTTCTTCTCGACAATGGCGTTCTAAGTCAACATTCATTTGGGTTGGTCGAGCTTTGGTAGGGATATTTTTTTCATCAAAATCAGGCTCATAAGGTAAGTCGACCATGTGTTGTTTTCTATTCCAGAAGGCATTGGGCAGCTCAGAGCAAACTTCGCTTTCGAGGAGATTTTGGAAGTCAGTTATCTGAGTTTTTAGAATACTACTTTGTAATTGTTCCTCAATTTTTTGTAAATGGATTTTCTGTTTTAGATCATGCACGTCACTCTGTTTTCGATTGATAAGAGAGTTTATCTCACTGTTATAAATGGAGCTTGCCTTTATAATGTTGAGATTTCTAGTCTTGGGTTTTTCTAAGAAAAGGAAGTCAAGCTTTTTATTTTTAGTTTTGAAGGATATTCCCTCATAATTGACACTGTAAGGAGTTATGAGATTTATGAAGGGTGTTCCCAAAATTACTGAATGGTGCAAATTTGTAACGAGGACAAAATGGTTTTTTAGAGAGAGGCCTTGATTCAATATGTTGGCATCTGTTTTTCCCTCTATATGCATTTTGGTGTTGTTAGCAGAACTAAGTTTTTCCAAGGTTTTTTGGTGAAAGCGTTTTGGGACGAGACTGGATTTAATGCAATTTAAATCTGCTCCGGTATCGAACAAAGCTATAGTATTGATTTTGACGTCACTAGAGAACTCAAGGGTGATTTTTATGTAATACTTCCTAGAACTGATTTCTTTTAAAACAAAAAGGAAATCATCTGGGACTTTTGGGATATCGTCAGGATCACTTTCACTAGGGATATCTGGGACTATATGAGAAGACAAAAGCTGGATAATGGCTGAGTCTTGTTGTTGCTTGGTCTTAAGGTCTTTTATATCGGTTTTAATGGTTTTAACTTCAGCCTGAAGGTCCTGTATGGTTCTTTCCGGCTTCTTTCTAGAGCTTCTCTTTTCTAAAATAGAAGTGAGGTTGTATGGTTCAGTGCTTGAAGAAGGAGGGTTAAGGTCCTTTTCTTTAGGACTTTCTTCGAGAGATTTACGAAGACGTTCAAGGTATTGTTTTTGAAGAGCAGGATTATTAATGTCCTGGATAACATCTAATATGAGGTTTTGTTCAATGGTGAGGACGTTTAGGGTAAAATCCTCATCATTAGCTGAAGAGGAGGAATCTATATCATCATCCTGAGGGCCATAATTCTCAGCTGAATTATCAGTTTCCTCATCAGAAGACTCTATGAAAAGAGCTGAAATTTTTCCTAGAGTTTCATCATCTAGGTCGAGGTTTTGGATTTTATTAGACACTCTACAAAATCTAGCCGTGTGACCTTTTTTGCCACACTTAAAAAAAGTTATGTTTTTAAGGTCGAGTTTTTGTAGTGGACTGTTGGTGTTTCCTATGGGGCTTCCATTTTCGCTGTTCAAATGGTTTTCTATGGAAGACTTTCTCAACCTTCTTATAGAGCCTTCGTGCTCTATAGGGCTTTTGGTAATGGGTTGTTTTACTACAGTTTCCTTTACAAGTGCTAGTCTGAGGGGAAGAGACGTCAAATTGTTGATAGAAGGAACCTAATTCCTTTTTAGTCTCTTTTAACTCTCTTTTTAGGTGTTTTTGGAGCTTCAAATCTTGACATATTTGAAGGCCTTGTTTAGAGGTCACACTAACCAATTCACCGTAGGTTAGCCTATCGTAAGGGATAATATGTTCGCCAAAATCCTCACGGATTTGGTTTCTGACCTTTTCCCCTAATATGGTTGGAAGATCAGCTAGGAATTTTTCTTTCCAAAAGGGTTGATTAGAATCTTCTCTAAGCATAACCCTGGTTAGGAAAGTATTTTTGTACCACTGGAAATCACTAAGTTTTTTGCATCTTAGGTTAGACAAAAGATCTGCATTTTTGTCCCTGAGATGGGAGGAATCTCCAATGAAGTGAAGTGAAGTGATAAGGTAAATATGAGGGTTGAGACGAGAATCTTGAATTGGTTCTCCATTTAGGTTAAGTATGGGAACCCCATCTTCGATTAATCGAATTGCATTCAAGATGTCTAGCTGATGTTCTTTGGTGAGATAGAAATCCCACCATCCTTTTAGTTGGCCAGAGAAGCCTGCAATAAGGAGCTCCGCAACCATTTTATCTGATATACCAGATTGGGTTTTGTAATCATTTGAAGCCATCGTCATTTGCTGCAAAAGGTTTAAAATCTGGTGTTCACTCATGCCCGTCTATATTCCATTCATAGATAGAGGAGGCATTATATTTTGGTTGAACGATTGTGTTAGGCTGGCTACCTATTTGAGATTCATTAGTCCTAATTGGAATAATATCAAGAGGATCGTAATTTTGCCAAACAAGTTTAGCTAATTCGGGTGTTTTAGGGCTAGTTTCGGATCGGTGTTGTCACTTAAATCTAGGACACAAGCAAGTGTTATTACGGACCGTTTCTTCCTCAACTATTATTGAAGTAGAAGGTTCAACCCTGCTAATTTGGTCTTTAATAGCTTGAAGAAATTCAGTCTTTGAAGTTGTAACTTCGTTTTGAGCTTTTTGCGAAATCTGATAAGGTTTAAAAATCGGATTTCGGAGGCTTTTCTCTAAGGGAGTGGAGACTAAACTTGTCTCTGTTTTAAGGCTTTGTTTCTCAATTCTGGAAAGTTGCTTTCCTAGAGTGTTAAGACTAATATTAGTGAAATTGTTTTGCAGAACAATATTCTTGAGGTTTGCTGAGGCTTCTTCCTGAGGTATCTTAAGAGGGAAGGCCTCTACTTTGTGCTCACCTACGTTAAAAGAAATCTATCGTAAAGGAGGATGGTCACTCTGAACTGTGCCATTTGGAGTTTCCCAGACAGGTGTCCTTCTATTGGTATTGATAGGTTCTATGGTTTTAAAGGGGTAATCAATGTTGTTATCAGAGGTATAGAGTTCGAACCAATCAAAGAAAAGAATATGGGTTTTATGTTGTTTAACAAAGTTGTAATAGCTTTCTTGGATCTTTTTACGTATTTCAAGAAAGTGTTTGAAGAACCATGTTCGCTTCGAGAGGTTATGTGGTGCATAAAAGTCTTTATGAACCAGATCTTTATTGATCTCAAAATCCTTTTCAAGGACATTAAGCTCATTGTTAATATTTTCGCTATTACGCGAGGCCGAGGGTGAGTCCGAGGAGACTGGTCTTTCAAAGATAAACTGGGTGTGGAACTTGGGTTCTATATTCAACATTTTGAATGGAAGGTGAAGGTAAATCTGAGGTAGAATACCGTGGTCTTTCTGGGTAATTGGTTCTAGGACAGCTAATTTGTCGTTTATAGTGCATGTTATTTTCTGATGGAAGACGAGAAATTCTTCCTAGGTTTTCAACAGAGGAATGGTCGGAATACCTAGAGCTAGTGCTTCTGTTAAAGCTAAGCTTAACACTACCATCAGAGTATTGTATGACACGTTCAAGGTCGGTATTAGGTTCTGGAAGAGCTGGTGATTGCACTTCAGGTTCAGCAGCTCCCTCAAGGAACCAATCTTCAGGAAGACTGACATCGTTCCATTGTATTGGTCTAGGAATTCTTATGTTGGATCTAGAAAGGTCGGTTTGGAGGAGAAGGGTTTCTCCTTTTTTACTGTGTTGTATATTTCCAGTATTAAAAGTAGACATCATGGCTTTGTAATGGATTTTATAAATCAAAGCTACTGGAATAGAACCATCAAACATTTTATAGTTATGAGTTTTAATTTGTAAAAGTAAAGATGATAAGATATTCTTATCACTTAAAGAGACACTAAAATTTGGATAACAATCAAAAGAGACTGGACCCATGCATAAACTTGACTCTATAGTTCCTAGTAAGGAATCATTAAAGTCTTTGAATCGTCCATCTCTAAGGGCAACAAGAACAGAAGAATTTAATCCTTCTTTTGTAAGAGGTTTTAAGCCAACTTGAACCAACCCTATATGGATGTAACGATAACCTTTATCGACATGTTTTTTCAAAGTACTAGATGAAAATAATTTAATAGTATCAATAGGTTTTGTTAAATGGATATCTCGTTCCTGGGTTTTGATCACATAATCAGTTTTAAAAATACTATACTTTTTCATTTTATAGATCCGGTCTTTATTAACTTTGGGTATCTCCCAATTGTCAATGTTTTGCTCGAGGTTTTCTATAGTAAAGGTTTCATTTTTAACCGGCATCGGCTTTACCACTACTACCACGAGAAGAGGATGGAGTTCCTCTGTTCCAAATAGAACTCATACTTTTGAACCAGAATTTAAACCAGAATTTAAACCAGAAAATGCCTATAACCTACCCGCCGTTTAGGTAACTGTAGCCTTATGGTCTGACTGCCTCACACGGGACTTACTGCCTCTACAAACGTTAAAACAAGCAGGATAACAAATAGGACATAAACAAGTTTGAAGACTGGAAAGTACCGAAATCGAAGAACAAGTTTTATATAGAACAAATATATATATATATATATATATATATATATATATATATATATATATATATATATATATATATATATATATATATATATATATATATATATATATATATATATATATATATATATATATATATATATATATATTGATTGAGTCGAGTTTAATATAGGTTAGGTCAAATATAAATTAGGTCAATCTTAATCAGCTTGACCTCAAATTGGTTTACTCCTAAATTAAACAATTTTTACTTGACGAAACTATTTTTTACCAAAATAATATTTAATTTCTTCTAGGTTGAAGAGAACAGGGCATTAACAACAGCTTTAGAGGTCAAGCCGAATTAATCCCGGAAACATTAGAGCGAGAGATTCCCCTGACCGAGTGACCGAGCTTTAATCTAGATTAAGATAAGCGCTGAATGTCAAATAGGATTAACAAAAATAAGAAAAAGTATACATGCTTTGCAGTTCCTATTTCAAGTTGCTTTTGTAACTAACCATAGTTATCCATTAAGGATGCGTTTGAATGCCCATATTTCATTTCAAATACTTCAATTCAAATTCTGAATTTCAATTTCGGGAATTCAAGTCCAAATCCAGTGTTTGGGGAACTTAAAATTTTCGAATTTGGAATTTTAAAGTCACAGTAGAGTACCTCTCAAAATCAAAGTAATCAGGATTAGTGGTTGATCGAGAAGAGAAAAAGGGAAGATCGAGAAGAGAAGGTAGGTGAGGAGGAGCAAATGAATCGAGCTCCGGAATTGAGCTCAAAATCGTCAACAATGGAGATTGAGGAGAGAGAATTGGGTTGATGCCAAAAAAACATGAAGTACGTGATATTGAGGAGAGAAAAATGGGTGGATGAGTATATGGGCTTTATTTTGGTATTGAAATGACAAGTTTAAGTTGGTCTAGTAAAGGACATGGAATTGGCCCAAATCCAAATACAAATATTTTGGAATCCCAAACACCTGATATGGGCCAAATCCAGAATTTCAAATGAAATTCTAATTCCCAAACAGGCCATAAAGCTAAAGTAATATCCATGTATTTTCAGCTCGAATCTTGCATGTTTACCTAGGTCAAGTTGTTTAAAATAATGACGCGCCAATCTTATACGTATATTGGAGTTGAATCGCAACTTCTTTTTTTCTGAATGATTCAAGTTTACGTGTAAAACCTATGCAAAAATACACTAATTAGAATAATCTCAAGTTGGGTAATAATTAATTAATTAACCTATATAAGAACATTGATGTTTTTCAATTCTTTTTTCTTTTCTTTTTTTGACATTGGAAAAATTTGCATTAATTAAAAACTTGAATTATAACTTAAGAATAGTACATCCAGACGCTAAACTGAGAATAAACTAATACTGAATTGAGCTTTACTTGATCTTACATACCATATGAAGTAAAACCAACAAGATGTTGTAAACCATCTTGCTACTTTACTAGTCCAAATGAAACTCTTCTTAAATTGGGTGATTTTTGGTGGGATTGGGTTATACTCCCTCTGGTCTTTATTAGTTTACCCGTATTTCTTTTTGGAATGTCCCTTATTAGTTTACCCATTTCTTTTGTTTCTATTTTTGGAATGGGACCACTAACTTTAGTGGCCTTTAAGGCCGCTTTTATGGCCTCTTTCCACCCTAATTAAGCCCTTGTTTAGTCCATTTTTATGCTTATTTAGTTTAGCTATGTTCAATGTTAGTGATTCTACTAGTTTCATGCATTTCGAGTCTTTTTGGGAGTTATAGGTTGTTTTCTCTTCATGTGAAGAATGAATGTTGTGAACACCCTGTGCTATGACTTGCTCTTAACTTCTTTTAGGTTCCGTAGCGGCCTAATCAAGGTTGTCGAAGCTTGGAATTGGAAAAGGGAACCTTTGGATGAAGAGAGGGAGTTTCAAATTGCAAAGAAGAGTAGAAGCAGAGCCAAAGCTCGCGCTCCAACCTCATGGAGCGGGAGCTCCAAAATCCCTTGCATACGAGAAGATTTGCCGAGAAGCCAAAGCTCGCGCTCCAACCTCGTGGAGCGGGAGCTCCAAAATCCCTTGCATACGAGAAGGTTTGCCGAGAAATCAAAGCTGGCGCTCCAACCTCGTGGAGCGGGAGCTTCGATCCGCTGGGAACTCACGATAGGCTCGGAGCCGGCGCTCCAACTTCGTGGAGCGGGAGCTTCGATCCGCGCGAGAACTCACATTTGGCTCAGAGCTGGCGCTCCAACCTCGTGGAGCGGGAGCTTCGACCTGCTGTTGAAATCTCTCTCATTAAGTTCAGAGCTCGCGCTCCACGTATGGAGCGGGAGCTCTGAATGGTCAGCTCCCGATTTTTTTCGCTGTTTGCCCTTACTCTAAGTTTGTATTTGTGAGGGGTATAAATACCCTCTCTTAAGACACTTTAGGGCAAGCTTTTAATTCCAGAAAAGAGGATTCAAAAAGAGAGCACACTATTCTAGGTTAATTAGAGAGAGAAAAACACATTTTTAGGAAAGAGAAAGTTGTAACTCAACATTTGTTCTTCATTTTATTCAATCAAAGCATCAATCTTTTGGTAATTTCTAGTCCCTAATCCTTATTTCCTAGCTTATTTTTGGTTATTTGTTTAGTTTTATGCTTGTTTAAATTAGTTTATACTTGCCTTGACTAGTCTTAGTAGTTTATTGCTCAAAGGTTCAATCTTTCTCGTTTTCACTAATCATGCTTAGTAGTTTTAGTATGTTTGCTCCTTTTATTGTTGTTTTTACTAGTCTTACTATGTTCTCCTCCTTCCTAGGCTAGATTTCTAGCTAGGGAAGGGGGATAATGGGACTTTGTGATGATTTTGAATGATATTTGGTTGGCTTTGGTGATTGTTCTTTTGATGCTCGAATCAAGGTATTTTATTGTTAAAGCATGAAACTTGATCACCTTTATGTTAAATCTTGTGCTAATGTTGGGTTATGTGAGAGCAAGCTTGATATTAGTGATGACTTGATGATGGGTAGACCACGACCTCAAAGGCGGGGTTGGGTAGGCGGTGTTGAGGGGTGTGCGAGAGTGACCCCTTGATGTTGGACCAAGACCCTCAATAGATTTGATCCATCGCCCACCAAATGTTGTCGAAATCGTTGTTGTGAGTTCCATGATTCCCCCTCTCCCTAGTGTTTGTCTTATTGATTAATCACTCTTATTTTATCTTCCTTAGGTAGTCTAGTTGATAACTCAAACCCCTTTTCTTTTACTCCCGTCAATTGATTGCATCTCGAACTAAGTGTAAAACTCCTTGCTTCTCCGTGGATACGACCCCTTACTACGCTATACTACCTTATTAGGCTAGTTAGTTAGACTAGGGAGATTTTATTCTTGATCCGGAACCATAGGAAGTAACGACACCTAGGGGACCGACCAACTTTCCATCACACATACATTCAACTTTAATATAAAATAATAGTTTTTCTTTCTTTCTATATCCCACAACATTGTTTCTCCTAAAACTCTGTGCAAAAGAAAGGGGTAAGCTAATAAAGACCGGAGGGAGTATGTTCTTGCGAAAGAAGACCTGATATAGTATGATGGAGATTGTTGAGATTCTAAACAAAGACGATCTTCAAATATAGATTGCCACATCTCATCTTGTATAACCATATGTTCATAAGTTGATAAATCCCAAGGCCCTAATCTTCCGGATTCTACATATTGGACTAACAAAGAACTCACATCCTTTTGTGACTTCAGACCTTGCTTAGAGGTTGTCTTGAGTTTCTCTTCACGAGGCTGAAACTCAAAATATATGGAGGTCGAAACTTGTCTCAAATCAAATTTGAGAGCCTCCCACAAGATGCATTTTTGAAGTGTGATGATTCCTAATGTCATCACATGAACTTTGGATGAATTGAATTGCTTTAATTTATCAGCCAATATTCTGATCCGATAATCGAAACTAGCTCGTAATTCCTAGTATAGAAGATCTAACCATAACAGGTATAATTTCTTAAGGAAATTGTGAACCACCTCTCTTCTTCTCCAACAATCGAACCCTTAATAAAGTTGGATCTACCAGGATTTGGCGAACTTCAAGAGCGAATTTTGTTTGACCTAATTTCCTAGATTTTTCCTTGTCATAGGAAAACTATGTCATGACTCCTGTTAGTGCCCACCTATCAATTCCAATACTTAATAACGCTCAAACACAACCATAAACAAAATAACAAGGAAAATTGAAAATGGTTAAAACTAAACTTTTACTTAAACAAAAACCATAATTTAAGCAAACTGAAGGACTAATAACCACCATCTCCAATGGAGAATGGCCTTCAATGTCTACTATTTCACTTATTAAGCTAAAGGAAGGACTAACAACAACTTATAAAACAAGAAGAGAAAATACACTTGCTGGGCTCAATTTGTGAATCGCACCAAGGAAGCAATCTTTTTCCCTTCTTACTAAATGAAGAGCAAACCTGAGTTTAAACGATTTTTGGCGGCGGAAGTGTGGTTGATTTGCTTGCTTTGGCTGATTCAAGTTACACTAATTAACTTAGATCGAAATCCAGCAGGAAGAGGTGGACATTAGGAGATTAAGGCAGTCGATGAGGAAGACCTTGTTCGGCCTCCTTCTCCATTGTCGATGATAATCTCCATCATCAAAGAGGTTGCGAGTAAGCGGAAGCTGGCTCACCGTCGGCCTTAGAGCAAAGACCACCAGATAGTCATATGGGAAGTTGCGTGAGAAGGGAAACCTAGAGGGGAAAGCTTAGAAAGAGAAAACCTGAGGGAGATGCAATTCTTTCTTTTCTTTTTTTTTTACATCGAGAAAACTTGCATTAATTAAACAACGAAATACAACCTATTGCTAATACAACCAAACATAAAACAACGTAAAACCTAAAGGAGCTTTAGTAGCTCTTACATCCCCTAAAAAGCAAAAACAAGTAAAATTGACACAGAGTCTTATAATAAGGAGGGCGTCGCTGGTCGATGATTGTGTTGGTGGAGTCAAAACTTTGATAACTGATGGAAGTGGCAGGAGAAGCGAATGTCGATCACGATCCGGACAACTAACAACCAATGGCGAGCTTCGCATCTCGCCGCATGAGCAATCCCAACGAGCTTCTGTCACGTGGGGTTCTTGGCTCATGCTCTGTTGAAGAGTCACATTCCTAAGTGACTCATGACTCTCTCTCGAGAGTATATCAAGTTTCTCCCTTAGGCAGGAGAAACGGGGCGTGCTGAAATCCACCAGATGCAACTGGGGTGCCGCCTGCAGATTTGAATTTTTCAAGGCAATGACCATTAAGACCACTGCCAAGCTAAAAAGAGAGCTAAACATTTTGAGCTCTCGAAAACACCTCCGGCTTTTGAAACCGGAAAACACATGCCCGAACCATGGATACCATTCATCGCCTCGACTACGCTCACACTTCTCATCCTCTTGATTTACCTGTTCCTTCATCAAAGATTCCAAAAGAACTACATATTCTACTACTACAATACTAATCCACCATCCCTTATGCAAGTGGCAAATATTTTTTAATTGCCATAACCAACTACGAACAACTTCCTTAGGAGCTCGAAAGAAGCATTTTACGTCAACTATTTGACAACTTACCACACATACTAAGAAAAAAAACCAAGCATAGTTAAACCTAACTTAACCGGGCTTGGGAGCCTAACAACTAGGGGGATGGGAAAGGGAAGCCCAACAACCGGGGGGGTAAGGGAAAGGGATGCCCGAAACCTAAAACTCTACCAACTAAGGGGACTTGACATAGGACCACGAACGGGGGGAAGGGAAGGAAGGGGGAGGGAAGCGCGATAACGACGCACACCGGGGAGGGGAGGGAGGGGGAGGGGAGGGAGGGGGAGGCCCAACAAACTAAATCGAAATGACGCAAAAACAGGGGAGGGGACGAGAAGGAGGGACGGCGACTGAAAAGACAGCAGAGGGGACACTACGAAAGCTAACCTAGGGTGGAAGGGGAGGCCGACGAGGGAGGTGGAATGGACGCGACTGACTGAAGATCGAACAGGGGAAGGGGACACAACGACGAACGACTCGGGGAAAAGGGGAACAAGGACGAAAGACACGGGGAAGACGTCAGCTGTGCTAGGCTCGCCGGAGACGAGGCTGGGACCCGGCCACCAGCGAGCCTAGGAAGCGGCGAAAATTTGTGAGGGTTTTAGGGTTTCAGGAGAAATGTTTAGAGAGAGAGAGTAAAATATTATGAAAGGTATATGTTTTGAGGGAGATGCAATTCTGAGAACGTCGTATTGACTTAATACTTAATAGTTATATGTTGGGCAAATGGAGGAGATCAGGAGATAGTTATATTTTTGGAGAAAATTCTCAAAAAATAGATTGTCGAAGGTAAGAAAAACAACAATTTGCATTTTTGTGGAGAAGCCATCAAATTATTTCTGGCGAGTTAGTGAAAGTTAGAATTTTTTTAGTATTAAATTTGCAAAAAAATAATGCATCAGAGAATTGAATTTTGATTGCATATCAGCAAAAAATTGAATTCATGGAAATTACATCTGAAATGCTCTACGAACAAACAAGAAAGCATCAAACATATTTCTTTATTCCTTAAACAATAAGATGGAATTATCCTACGTACTGTAAAAATTTGTTTATGAATTGACCAAGATTAGCTTCCAACAAAGCCGTGGGCGAAAAGTAAACACAAGCTACGGAGCAAGTTTCGGAACCCAAACACCATACACTAAATCAATGTCGTCATTACGTTTCATATTGTCCAAATTATACATTTATATTTATTCCTTTTCTTATTCAATTAATAATCTTGGTCACGGCTTCCCATTTCCAAACATCCGCTTGTCTATATATTTAGCCAATCACGCTACCTTCATTTGCACTCAAACTCTTGCTCATAATTTCTTGATCACCCAAACAAACTCTTCTCCTAGTTAATTGCTTTCTTTCCTTATTTTTGTCCATCGAGGGCTATCTAGTTCATATCGATTATAAATAAACGTTCGTGTTTATTAGAGTCACGAACATTTTTTTGTCACTCTTTATTTTTTCACATACAATATTTGTTCAGTTATTTTTTTTTCTTTTGAACACATACAATAATATAAGGGGTATTTTGGAAAGTTTTGGTATATTCGTGATGGATTTTGTCGAGTTTGAAGAATCCGAGGTTATCTTCTCGGACTACTCTTCGGATCAAAGTGTGGAAAGCGATGAGAGCGAAAGAGATGATCAAATGTGCAAGCATAACATAGAATCAGATGGGTCTAAAATGATGTTAAAGAAAAGGAAGAGTCTAAAGAAGATGCAGAAGATTAACTCCTCTTTACCCATTCACATTCCTGGGAGCGGGAACAACTCTTTACGGTATGATAGTGATGTGGCGAGTTTCGAACCGTTTGATCATGTTGATTTTGATGATGAAATGATGAGATTGCCTCCTCATTTGATAGTTGATAGAAGGAGAGCTAATAGAGAATTAGCAAGGTCATTCCCTTTGAAAGAAAGGAACTTGTATCGCATAAGAAATTGCATACTCATTATGAATGATGAGATTTCTTGAGTGATAAAGTCGTGTGTTTACTGGCTAATTAAGTAACTCGGATGAAGAATTTGGAGAAATATATTTGTTTGTCATAGAACATATTTGACAGTTTTTTTTAGATGTCTTTTGATTGGGATATTTATTCAGAAGAAACAAAATTAGTTGTATAGTTAGGAGTTAGGACATGTATATTCGTGAATCTTTTTATGGGTTTTTTCCTTGTGGGTTTTTGCCCATGAAGTTATACTATCAATTTGTATAGAGTTCAAATGATAAGCTATTTCACATATCTTTTAAGGCTTGTTTGTGTTCATTTATCGGAGATTTTACTTGTTCATCGAGATGAACAAATTATATAATCTAAATGGCAATTCCGTGACCAAAATGCCACTAATAATATACTTCCTCCGTTTCTTTTTAGTGACACACTTCTCATAAAAAACTCTCACATAAAAAAGAGAAGTGTGTCACTTAAAAAAAATGGATGAACTATATAATGGTAGAAGTAAATATGCAACAGTAATTTTTCCATTTTTATAATATATCACTTTAGTTTAATATTCTTAGATACATAAAATCCAAATATGCAGTCGTGGTTATTAAGTATATAGTCGAAGATTTAAGATATATTTTATTCTATTTATCTCAGAGATAAATTGGCGACCACTCTATTAATTAAATATATTTGGTAGGGTGGGGACGACTTTGTTTTAAATATGGCCCTCTTGGCACCTATTTTAGATATCTGTGTGGCAGGTTGAATGGGCCCCCGGCACCCCTAATCTCAGCTTCCACTCCTCATGAAATTCAAACAAGGGTCCAACTCTCAAAAAGTGGATGTAACTCCACTGAGCCTACAACCTAATTCTAAATGAGGCCAATTTCTAGATCCATTATGAATACTCTTAAAACTCATTTTAAAATGTGCTTAAACGTGGACATAATAGTACTTGCTCAGTTCATGTTCATGAACCTAATTAATAATTTGAACTCATAAAATTTGATTGGCAAACACAGATAAGGTATTTTAAATTAAATAAGGTGTTTTTACACTTTACATGTAAAGGAACTTCAGATAAGCTCATTCACTCAAGTAAAAGTCTTATATGGGTTGTTTTTGTGTTTTTTTTTTAATTGTTATGTTTTGTGAAAAGAAATTGTTTATTAAAAAAAAATAGTATAAAAATTAAAAGTATATATAAATTTTTAAATTTTATTTTTGAAAAAAAAGGTAATAATGTGGAACCGAAAATTTCAAGTGGATAACCTAATGTTAAGAGTGATTATATTAAAAAAAAAAATTCTTTTTAATGAAAAGTATAGGGTATGTGTAAATTTTTAAATTTTTAAAAGGTTACTAATATGGAAAAAAATTCTTTATGTTAAATAAGTGGGCATCATGATAATATTAATGTGGGCTCCCAAAAAAGATAAACTCTCTTCACTCAAAGTCTCAAACAAGCTGCAAACCACTTGAGACAGAAGTCATTTTGAGTTCATTTCAAGTAACAAGAATACACTTAAAATGGAGGTACTCCAACAAAGGAGACATACCATATACACCCAAAAAATACAGTTTGAAATGGCCAGAAGTAACAGTAGACTCTCAGATTGAGATATATCGTGGACCATAAAAGAATTACATGCTGGTGGAAGCTACGGTACAAAAAAAAAAAAGCAAAACTGCAGCTCATCAACTCCCAAATATGCAAATTAGAGACAGATTCTACGGTATGTTGCTCACATTGTGGTTGCAACTTGCAGCCATGTACACAGTGCAAGCAGATGCAGATTAAACTGATTACTGTGACAAAATTAACACAAAAAGAAGCATCAAATTAATTGAATATCCAAGAACTGACAGTGCATCGACTAGCTAAAGGTTGCATAATTGGTTACCTGCCTCCGCTGTGAAAATAACAAATTTCATGTACAGAAACCAGCCAATGATTCATTGATAAACTATCACATTTCAGAGTCTCTGACATGACGTTCTCTTAACCTTGGCCTTTGCACCCTTCGACACGTATGAGAATTTTCCAATGTCATTGGCAGCGGGTGACCTATTAAGACCTATGTTTTTTACATCTCTCAACGGGGCACGGAGTCCACTGGCACGAGAACCAGATGAGGTGAATTTATATGATGACACAACTGAAACGAATTTTTCCATCGATTTCCCTGATATATCAGAGTAATGTCCCAAATGGGATATTTTGCACCCGAATTTTTCTTCTTCTGCCATAGAGTTTGCTGAATTATCGCCATCAACAGAAATGTCATCACCTAATAGCCAGAAAAAATGCAAACCTGGGTTAAGATGTATGGTGTATCCCTTCAATTGAAGGAAAAAGGATATGCTTGATAGAAACAAGTGAACACTAAGCCGCAGAAATTGATTATAGCAGAATATTACGTATACTGGGATTGCATATATGCAATGAAAACATGCTTATGTAAATACAACAACAAAGAACATCGCAGCCCATAATAGTCACACCCCAAAATGATGTGTATTTTTTATAAACCTATATGAGTTTTAAAAAATGCTATGATGATTAAAAAAATAATCTATTTGGAGAGAATCAATAGATTCCTTTTCGGGAGCGATTCATCCTTCCCAAACGAATTACTACTACTACTTCCAGGATCCTTTCAGAATTGTCAACTTCGAGTCTGCAAGACTATTGGAAGAAAACAAAGCTTAATCAACTGATCAAGAGCGCGTGAAGAGGTGAAATATCCGTAAATTATACTAAATGTGCATAATCTGCATGTTCACTAATGTGTATCACCTCATCCACTTGTCCAGCAGATGAATTCGTACTTAGAAGAAGTAATGTTTCGACATAGAGTTTTCATCAGCTTACATTCAAAACAAAAATAATCTTTAATAATGACAAAAATGAGCGAGATACGAACTCACATTTAAGTTTTCTTACTCTCTTCTATGATCGTATCCTCTTATATACTCACTTCATCTCTATCACAAACCTAACTTTATGAATGGACAACTAGAAAAATATTTGATGCATAACCTCACAAATTATACTTCTCAACCTCTTCCCGTCTTTGAGGTTCGGTGGTATCCAAGACACTTCTCAGATAATGAGCCTCCCCATTTATAACCATGTATCCTGAGAATAACCTGATCTAGGAAACTCCATAACTTGACGCACAAATCTCCAACTAAAATACATAATTTCCTAATATCATTACTTAAATTTCTATCAGAATGTATAATTTAACAGTATATATCCTGATAGAATCTATAATTGGCAGTAATTAACAGCAAATTAGATTATCTAACAGGGTTATAAGAAAGCTACGTTAAACCGATTGCCAATAACAGACATAAAGCACCATACTTTTCACTCCCGCACATGTCTCCGTCCGAGCATGCTTTTTTTCTACATGTTCCTGTAAGAACACCAGTCAGTCTTAATAATGTGATAATAGATAAATAAGTACTTATGAATAAAGTAAAAGGAATATGGAAAGATACTCGCCTTGGGATTAAGACTAGAAGAAGCTTTTCTTTTCACATACAAGTCTTCATTTAAGTTATTCCCAACTAAAGCCATTTCTGGTGAAGCTTTCACACTCATTTCACCATCAATAGAAGAATCATCCTTGATTAAGCACCTTTCATTTACACAACTTTGAGTGGGTTTGGACTTATGCTTAAAGTAAGAACTCTTAATGACAACCTTTTTACTTGTCCTCAGTGGATCATTGTCATCTCGTTTATCCACAAAATAAGAACTCCTCAAAGTAACTTTGTCACTTCTACAACTTGGATCACCTTCACATACTAAATTATGCTGGAAAGAAGAACTCTTAACAGTTGTGTGCTGATCTTGCAGGTTTCCCTTTTCCGAGACTGTCCTGGGACCATGCTCATCAGCATGGCCCCTACGCAAAACTAAGCAAGGTTTATGAATGGAACGATGGGATTGCTCCAAAAGATTTTTCCCCCAGACTTCCTACAGAAAAGTCAATGGCATTCATTTGTATTATATATATTGCAGAGGAAACAAAGTATCTCCTTTCAGAAAACTTGAAGTAAAGTGAGCGTCTCACCATCATCTGGAGAGTCACTATTTTTTATCTCTTTTTCAGAAAATTCAATCTCCATCTGCAGAAAATTTATGACAACGAAATTTACCAAGTCAGATTTTGCCTCATGAATAAGATCATCGCTTATCAGGGGAAAACAGAAAGAACTTCTCTTATGATCTTACTGAATTATGAGACTTGTCATCCCCCTGAACCACCTGATCAAGCACAGATTCTAGTGATAATTCACTTGCTTTACTAGCATTAGAGTATCCATCATCTGGTTTCATCAGAGTGGGGGAGGAGTCATTTCCTGAATTCGAATCTTTTGGTGAGACTCGTGGAGGCCTGAAATTCCTCTTTGCTTCTAATGATGCAAAACCTATACAAGTTGAGGAGAACTGAATGAAACATGATGCAGCAAAGTCAAATCCAAATGGTAAGAAAGATGATGCTCAAATGACGGTTTGTTTGGGGCTCTAAGATCTACTTCCATTAAAAATATTAGGAAAGAGGAGATGATTTAACTATAAGCATACAATAATCAGTAGATCATTTTACAAACCCCCTCCTCATTACAGTTAGGGTTCCTGTTTTGATGTTCACCAAGAAACTTGAAGGTACAACACTTCTATACTTAACAAATAGCTTGACTGATAGTCTGCTATAGTGCTCCAACTAAGTTTCTTGAGAAGCATCTTCATCATGTATAATCTCATTCTACAATCATGAAGAATTTATGGAAACAAGAAACTAACGAACTACTTATAAATATGAGGAAGATGCTTTCTCATGATAGCATCTGACCACAACATCAAATACAAGTTCTTCAAAACTGAAAACCAGAAGCTGAAGACTCAAGAGATTTAACAATAGTGGCACCAGAAACTTTACACTCATGTCATATGGATATTTTTTTCTTTATGATGCAGATTTCTTATGTTGACCCCACAGTAAGAACATGACAAGCAGGACTTTCCAAAACAAGATTCAAGATATTGTAAAACTAAGGATTTTGTAACTATTTGAGGATAGTTAATGTAATTCTTTAATGGATATATAGAATGGTAGAACTTTAAAAGATAATAAAGAGAGGAAGGATACAGAAGTAGTTGGTCAGAATATTCTTCTGTGCAGGCAAATCTAGCTTTGTCTTGTTGCTTTCAGGTCTAAAGTCTTTAAGTTGATAAGATGTATGGAAAGTTGAATTCTCATTGGTAGTCTCAGCCTGAAAAGAAACGACAATGCAGGTGATAATCAGTGCTTGAAGAAAGATCAAATCAATTCAGAATCAATCATGCATAGCGCATATCTAAACACTTTAGTCTCTACTCTTATCACATGATAGTGCACAAGATACTCTAACCTTGTACAGGTAGTCAAGTTTTACAAGTGTGCATACTTTTACAGAGGCTTTAGCCTCTTAGCACACACATCTCAGATTACTCCAGCTGACGCTGCTTGGCTTCTGTCTATTTAGTTGCTTATATAGCTATCTTGCAATTCTAAGTTAGACAGTTCATATCTCAAAGCATTGTTATACATGTTTCTGCATTCTTATCATCCAGCTTTCACCATGAATGTGGAAACCTATGCTGTCTTTCTTAATCATATTGCTAGTCCTACTTTCCTACAAGCTAAATTATACTACTTTTGAGTTTTGGGAGTACTCCACTAATCTACTTGTCATGTATAAATTAGTCAAGTTCTGTCCTAGCTTTCATAAAACAGCATCACATACAATATTTGCATAATGCATTGCCCTAAAATTTCTCATTCTAACAACCTCTAATGTTTATGCTCCACTTCATCACAGTTCATCAAAAAAAGGCAACATCATGCATTAACTTTGTAACATAACAAATATTCCTGTCTACCTCAATCCCCATTCCAAGCTATTCCTAGGGGCTTGGAAAGCTATTATTACAATTTTAAAAAATACAGGGATTTTTTTGGTCAAGAAAATTTCACTTTGTGTGCATTGTGCACAACAAGAGAAGGAAAGCCATCTACAGTTGGACAACGCTTACAAAATAATCAGTTACCTGGAACGGTAGTTTAGTGATTGGATCAAGCTCACCTTTTGCTATGGCTTTCACTGTCTGTTGAGGCATCGATTTAAGAACTGGTTAAGGTACATCAAATGTTTTTTTAAGCTGACAGTTAATTTGGAAATGATGTGAATTTGCAATATATGGACAAAGGATATGGGCCTAAGAAATCGGTATCCCCATCAATGTTGTCTGCAATATTTGTCAGATTAACAATATCCTCTTTGTTTTGATCGTAAACTCTTTGGTGCCGGAAAGTCCACACTGCCTTCTTGAATGACTCCTCATAAAGAGGGGGAACTTCCACAGAGCTGTACCTCAAGTGTTTAATCACCTGGAAAATTAAAACATTATCTAAATGATAGATTAGACATCCATCTAATAGATTCTCAGGGTTCACTATAGCTTGGGCAGTGACTGGTCAAATGATTAATTAGGACCAATAACATTATGCAATATATGTCGATTTTGTGCGTCACCAGAGTATTAGTACATAGTAAGCAAATAAGAAGCATCTAACAGCATATGAAATTTCACCTTTTCAAATATTTTGAACTTGCTTATCAGAGAATGAGCTCTTTTGAGGCCCATACCAGGAAGTGATGGCAAGTAGTCACAGCCACTAAGGATACACATCTCTTGTATCATCTCATTAGTAAATCCAATCAAATTTAGATCCTTGTTGTGTTGCAGCTTGTTAAACTGAAATTCAACACCTTGTCCATATTTATCCATCTTGTAGATAATCTGGATCCAAACGAAATCAGATTAGATCATATAGAGAATTAGCAAGATTATGTATTTGAACAGAAGAGTCTCAAAATTGCTTCAATCATACTGCCTTTGCAAAGAAATGCATCAAGTAATCTACCCTGATTATACAGAGTTATTTGTGAACTGACCCTACTCACTAATTTACACAAGTGTCCATTCAGATAATACAGAAACTTCATGAAGATTGTTCATCCATATTATACAGAAACTTGATGGACATTGTAACTGACAATCATGATTGATTCACTGATTCTGAATATCCAAGGTCCACCAGGATGCGGAAAGGATGGAAATACCCTCGAGTGGAATGGGCACTTGGAAGCTGGGACATTCACCAACTAGCTGTCCGAAGATAAGACTTTAGAGTGATTTAACACATACTGACAAGTAACTCGCCAAATTCTGATTTATTGATGAGATACCAACTCCATCCACACCCTATCCATATGAGTGTTGTGCTTTAGCCCAATAAGGTTCTTTCGAGATAGGATACAGAAGAAGAGAAGAGCAATTTAATCCTACAAAGAATTCTGTAATCTGTATTCCTAAATGCTTGATGTAGATTTTACCAGGTAATCCTGGTTTCTCTACTCAAAAGGACTGAAGACAGAGCACTAATTAATCAGATCATGAAGAGAGACCAAATAACATGTTACTCCTCATGGCTGAAAGAGATCCATGAGGATTTATTTTCTAACTAAGAGATTACTAGATAGGCTTGGAAGACAGAGCACCAGTAATCACCTGGCTTACTTTTCAATCTGTACAGATGTTTGGCCAACAAAAGCTCTCACACTAGCTTAAAATTATATTAATAAAATCAAAAATAAATCTAGTATATATGATACTGCACTAAACTAAACTAAGATGCAAATCTTGTTACTTACTCTTGGACAACCAAATGCAATGAGGTCTGAGTCCTCAGTAATTACTGCATCAACCTGCTTAGTAATCGCCAAGAATGTCATTTGTGCATCTGCTTCATAAGGGGCCACTACATAGCTAACACCTTCTCGCTTCAAAACCTTGTAAGAAAGATAGATGTGAGCATTCCTCTAAATTCCAGAGATAGGCAACAAAAAAACCAGTAAAAGCAAATGCAATGTTGAGCCTCATTGTGGAAACGATAGCTTGCTAAAAGAAATAGCAATCAGAGCTGTTAGAGTTAAGAACTCCGCAGTACCTGTATTAATTCATAAGCAATTGCTGGAGAAATATCAACAGCCTTTTGGTAGCATTCATATGCAGCCTTAGAATTTCCACTTGACTCATGCTCAATAGCACGTGCAAGATTATCCTTCCTAGAGCTGCATTTTTGACAAGTTTATTATTAACTTATCAATTATCCAGGAGATAAAGGAATTACAGCAAGAAAATCAATGTTCAGTAGACAGCCATATTATTTACAAGTTAATCAGCCATATACGCATTGCTATCTCCATGTGGACAATGGTTTTCTGTTTAGAGCCTCCAGCTATCCTTTTGCTCATTCGTATCAGAAACTGTCTACACACTACACAAGTAACCAAGTGCCTTTTAATAGGCAACCTCCTGTGTGAGAGGGGCAAGATATATGCAGTCTCACTCTCACTTACGATTCCAAAGAGATTGTTTCCATTACAGCCTTGCTACAGAAGTATTTAGAACTTAGAAGTCTTTTATTGGCTGACTACTTGTTACAATTTGGATTTGTATAATGAACTTAGAGATCAGATACCTTCACTCTATACAATTTCCAAAAAGTTCTAATTTGTTTTATTGGCTTCATCCACCTATCTTTCAAATAGGAGGAGTCTTAATTTTGATTTGCACAGGTAGTATGGCTCTGCAATCATGTGTTGCATACCCCAAAACATTTATATTCAGAAAAGAAAAGATAGAACAACATCAACAAATCATACTACAGTTCAAGTTCTTCTGGGAATGACAAAAACTGACATTATAAACCTCAAAAGATTACTAAAGAGCTAAAAGAACATAACATGATATGGAACGAAAATAACCAAGAGAGAATATCAATTTCAATGGTATGATGGATACCGTGCACGTTTATTCTCCTGCTCGCTCTTCATTGGTAGGTTACCTCCATCAAAGACGAGAAGTGGTTTGACACCATAATGACGCAACAAATTTACTCTGTGGATGCAATAGTCAATGTGCCTGCAACAGGAAAATCTTTAGTAAAAGTGCAATAGCTAAGATGAGGAGCCATAAGAATGTTACTCGGACTCACATACACATGTCTAACACGGGTAAGTCATTCTACTATTTGCATTACGAAAACTTTTTTTATATTTTGTTCTTTCTTTAGATTTGAAGAATGTCCTATTTTCAAGAATTCAGATTTTTATGATTTTTCTTGAAATTTTAAGTGATGTATTCTACCATTCTGGGGTCAAGATCAATCTTTTTTTTTGGAAAGAAGGAAAAAATAGAGTAAACAATGGGTCATCAAACTAAAATATATTGAATTAAAAAAATCTAAAAAAGAAAAAAAAATATGAAATATGCAAACATTTTAACAAATACCTGTAGAGACTTGGTGGTTTGACAAGATAATGATGCAACAAATTACTCTTTGTAGGCAGTAGTCGATGTGCCTGTGAACTATGAGGAGCGGTAAGAATCTTACTTGGACTCATGTTCTTCTGTTGTACACGGGAAACCCTCCAAATGTTGTACTTGGCTATTTTATTTAACTTTCTATTATTTTGGCCCTACATAAAGTGTCAAAGACTCCATTACCTATGCTAAGGTGTTGAGGACCCAACACAGGTACTTGAGGTAAAATGAAGGTTCTAAGTAGCATAGGGAGTAACCAGCGCTACGTAGTTCAATAGTACGTACATTGATTAAGTTCACATAGCAATTTTCTTTCGTCTTCTAATAGTCTCACTATTATCTGACCTTATATTGGTAGAAATATTCCATCCCCTCCCTTGACTCTATTTCAATTTACATCTCAACAACTGCATTCATACTTGTTCTATCCTGAATTTTTGTGACTTCTCATTGGGTCAACAAGCTGAAACTCAAACTACTATATGTCACCTGAGCTTAATTCCAGAACAAGTTTATATCCACTTATACCTAGACTACTGAATGACTTGCACTATATTAGCATTAATGAACAACTAAAACATAAGAAAACATAATAACAAAGATACATATAATAGGACATAAAGCTGTTCCATTCAAATTTTGATCTCGTAATTATGCCATAACCCAGACCACTAACAAAGAAATGTTTGTGGAAATTTACTCTGCAATAGTACCTCTGAGTGTGTCAACTGCCACTAGTAGTCGTCAGCTCCTTTAGAAAACCCAAAGAAAATCATGTGTACCAACTACCAAATACACATAGCTAAACAGAAGTCTGTCTGTTTTCAAATAACAAGTCGAATATAAATGCTGAGACCCATGAGCATCAGTTTGACATCTCACTCCCTCTATATCTAAAGCTTCCTAGGATACCTAAAGGAGCTATGCACCATGCACGTGCTAAAATTTTCTGATCTTCAGTATATATATTGGCTCACAATGCTCCTCTCCTTCGAGTGGACAACTAAACATCTACAGTGATTTGACGGGGAACCTCCAGAAGCATGAAATTTACAAATAGGCTGTGTTTCACTTGTCAATAACAAAAGCATTTCTACAAAAGTGCTACGCTACCATGTGGTATAGCACTAGTCAAAATGGATGACATAAGACTCGTAAATCCCACAAATTAATGGCGACAATGGCTATGAATTTAATCCTGAGATATATTGTCAATCAAACAAATTCTTTTACTCCACCTCTTATGGAGCTTTCTTTTATCAGATGACATCAAATATAGCAAAGTGGCCATATAGGAGGAATATGAGTATATGACCATTCAAAACAACGAAAATTTCCCAACAGAATATCCTATGTGCCCTTCTGTTTTGGCATATATGCCAAATTCAAACTCCAAAAAAGTGAAATTTGGACTAAGATAGTTTTTGCTATATAAAGACAATATAAAAAAAAAGGCAGAATAAAAAAAATGAAGGCTTAAAATTCCAACAATGTCTACTTGAAAATAACAATACAAGCCGATCCAATCGATTAGAGAAACAAAAAAAAAAATCCCACACAAGATCAAAGAGAGCAATTATTTCAAATTATTTCTTCTCCCCACCCTCAACTCCAAATATGTTTGCCCTCTAATTAATAGCTTGGACTACATCAAAAATTAAAGCATAACCCTATGTACCCATCTCAAAATATGTGAAATTTCAAAATGCCTGATTGATAATAACAAGGTAAGAACAAAAGGCAATAAAACCAATTAGAGTAACAAAAAAAGTTTGACCTTAAATTAATAACATCAACATCAAAAAATTGCAGCTTATCCCTATATACCCAACTCAAGAAATCCCCCCAAAATCTGATCCCAAATCAAAACTATCAATAGAAATCAAATATCTAACTTAATTATCCAAATGGGTATCTTCAAAAACTGTTCAAGGGTGTAAGATTTCAACTTCAGTCAAACAAAAAAGTTAAAAATGTAAAGTATGAGAGAAATTAGACCTAGAAGTGGGGATGCCCTTGCAAAGCTGGGTACTGCAAGATAAGGCGCCTTTGTGGAGCCAAGAATAGGTGTCAATGGCAACGCAACATCCCTCTAATTCTTTGATGTGAATTGGTGACATTATTGATTTTAGTTGCGGCAGTAGACCCTGTATACCCATCTTTCTAGAGGTACAAGATGACTAAAAAATTTGGATTAAAATGAGGGGTTTTTTAGGTTTAGATGAATAAGGTTTTGACTTTTGAGGAGTGCGCCCCTGAAAAACTCCTCCATATTCACTCTGGATTTGGCGGGAAGTTTGTTGGGGAATGTATTTTTTGTGTTGGAGAAAACAATGTTTTGGTGCCAAAATAATTAATTTTTAAGTTAGGAGTATGGCAGAGTTGTCAAGATGACTAGACTCGACAACTTCTAATTCGACCTTAGAGCATCCACCACGAACATAAAAATATGCATCCCCTTCTTTCTATAATTTTCTCTCTCATCATTCAAAAAAATATCATAGTTTATGATCAAATTCTTAAAATACATAATGTTACACATTTTTCCATCATTTGATGGACTACTTTTTTCACGACATTTTTTTTCGGTTTTTCTGAGCGCACGGTATTTCAAAATTCATGCACTTACTTTTAAAAAAATGCACTGCGCACTTTACTTTGCGGGTAAATGAACGAAATGCCCTTAATGACTAACGGTGTTAAGTTTACGTTAGTCATTAGGGTTAATTAACCTCTCTAACCCCTCTAACCCTAATTAAGCCCTAATTAAGCCCTAATTAGCCCTAATTAACTAACTAAACCCTAACTTCTAACCCTACCATAATCCTAACCCCATAACTTCAAACCCTAACCTAACCTTAACCCCCTAACTTCAAACCCTAACCCCACCACCACCTCACCTCCCCATCCCCCACCCCGTAGCCCCGCGCCAGACCCCTTCCCCCCCCCCCCCCCTCCCGCCCTCCATCAAAGCCCAATCCCTCCCTCCCCCCCCCCCGCACCCCCTTCCGCCCTACATCGAAGCGACACCCCCTCTCGCATTCAACAATGGCGTGTGGGGTTTTCCCCAATTTCACTCTCTCTCCTTCGACAGTAGATGGCGACGGAAGCCGTCGAGATCAAGAACGAACGAGCAAGTGTTTTTTTGCGAATTTTCCCCAGATTTCACTCTCTCTCCTTCGACACTAATGGCGACGGAAGCCGTCGAACTCATGAACGAACAGAGCAAGTTTTTTTTTGCGAATTTTCCCCGATTTCAACACGATTTTTTTTACTTTTCCCCATAAACCAACACAAACAAAGCGTGCGGGGGAGGGGAAGAGGGGGGTGCGGGGGAGGGGGGGGGGGGAGGGGTGGGGGTTGGGGTAGAGGGTGGGGGGAAGGGTTGCGGTAGTGGGGGAGGGGGTGGGGGTTGCGGGGGTTGGGGGAAGGGTTGCGGTAGTGGGGGAGGGGTGGGTGGTTGCGGGGGTGGGGGGGGAAGGGGTCGGGGAGAGGGGGAGAGGTGGGTGGTTGCGGGGGTGGGGGAAGGGGCTGCGGGAGAGGGGGGAGAGGTGGGTGGTTGCGAGGGTGGGGGAAGGACTGTGGGAGAGGGGGAGGGGGTGGGGGTGCGGGGTGGGGGTCTGGGGTCGTTGGGTGGTTAGGGTGGGGGTTAGAGGTTAAGGTTAGGGTTTTGGGGTTAGGTTTAGATTAGAGGGCTTAATAAGGGTTAGAGGGGATAATTAACCCTAATGACTAACGGAAACTTAACACCGTTAGTCATTAGGGGCATTTCGTGCATTTTACGCCTAAAGTAAGGGTACCTGGTGCATTTTTTTAAAAGTAGGGGTACCCATGAATTTTGAAATACCACAGTGCACTGATGAAAAAAACCGTTTTTTTTTTCACCATTTGACCAATTTCTTGGTTGGTCACAGTATAACCAAGGCTGTTCTAAACAATTTGGAGGCCCTGTGCTAATTTTAAAATTAGGCCCTAATAATTTTTTTAGAGAATTTTAAAAATTTCTAATTATTATATATTTTTAATGATTCAAGTTATACGTAAATAAGTTTTAGTAAAAATTTCACATATTAATTCTTATTGTATATTTGATAATCAACATCCTCTATAATAGATGGGTTAATCACTTTTATGTCCAAGCCTTTTTGTTTATAATATTATTTCATTAAGGGTTTTTAGAGGAATTCACGTGAACACCAAAGTGCCCCATGAATTCCCTTATATAATACGGAATAGAGATTAGTCCACTGGATGGAAAAAATATTGTGAGTTGATTCAATGAACAAAAGGGAAATTCACTCCCATAGTAAATGGTAGCTTTTGAAACATTGTTTATAGATCTATTGTACTTGCTTTTAAGGGTACAATTTAAACATTAGTTATAGGCTTACAGCATATGTATGTATGAGTACTACTTCGTAGCTTTTAATCAACTAAGAGATTCAAAAAACAAGCCTTTTAGAAATCGAACCCCTGACACTTGACAGCATAAGCAAGCACCTACGCGATGCATCATCATCACTGAGCCACAACAGATTTTTTGCTACCTTAGTACGACATATAATTTATATTTGTAAACAAAATTAGAGGCCTTTCTCCTAACGGGGCCCTGTGCGGTGGGGCTGGTTTCACAGCCTCATCACCGACCCTACGTATAACCAAATATATTTTGCTAATTGTTCATGATGGGGGATGAATTTTTTTTGTTTTTGATCTAATAAACTAATTTCATGTCTCTTGGTGGTGGATGCTCTTATAATAACCTGAGCATATGGTGATATATAAGCCGTTTACAACCGTTGTTTTGTCTCCTTGGCTAGCAAGTAAACTATTATCCCTCAAGATGTTTTTCAATGGAGACTTGTGCAACGATGTCCTAGTCAGGTAAATCCGATCCTGAGCTCCGTTCCCAATCCTGCAAAAAAGGGGACCAACCCGGGAGGTGTGTGGGATAAAAAAATATTTTTTTTCATTATCTTGTTAATCCTAATCATGTAAACATTTCCACAATAATAATAATAATAATAATAATAATAATAATAATAATAATAACCTGTAGAGGTAATATTAATAAACTGACTTTACCTCTTATAAAAACATCCTTCAACCACCCCTTATTAATACCTGGATAATTAGCATCTTTATCTTCTAAATTACAACTCAAAGGATCATCTGTTTCCATACTTGTACCAACCTCATTAATTACTATATATATATATATCATGAATTATCCATCATGATCGTCATCAATTGAAAATTACGTATCACCTCCAATTATACTATTTTGTTTGAAGACTTTAGATTTTCGGGTTGTGGATTATGTATATCCAAAAGGTAAGTATAAATATTAAACAATATTTTTCAAAATAGTATAAAAATTTTAAATTCATAACAAAAAAAAGTTTTATTTACTTTTTATAGAATTAGAAAAAAGAAACTAAATTTTCAAATATATAATAAATATATTATTTAGAGATAAGCATGAGTGTCACTCTCCACTCAAAGTATCTTAGCATGGTTTATTTTTCACTTAGGTGGTGTAACAAGTTCTTTCTTCCCACTTGGGAGCGTGAAAAGAAAAAATTACTTGGGTGACCTAGCAAAACAAATGGTACCACTTGGATAGATAGCAAAACTTTTGTGAATTAACATTTATCCTTGTTTGTGTGGCAAAATTGTTTTACACACTAGTGAATAATTGGCATAAAGTATCACTCCAAAAGTGTTACTTAAAGGCCTAAAAGTGTTGTTTTAGGCAATAGGTAAAACTTTTGAAAGTGAAACATTTGCCCGTGCTACCTATTCTCTAAGGTAACACCTTCCAATGCTAATGTTTCACTTTCTCAAGTGTTACTGAAATATCTCTAACGTAACACTTCTTTTAAACTAATGTAGCATTTTAATAGCGTTACTTATAATTTTTTATGTAACACTTTTTCATCTATAGTAGCATTTTCTATGTCATTTATTGAATTATAATAACACTTTATTAGATATTATGTATCATTTTAAGTCAGCGTGTGTAACACTTTGTTAGATATTAGGCAACACTTCTTATTAGCTAGCTTTATATTAACACTTCTATTTCACATGTCTTATAGTAACATTTTTTAATTTGTCGACACATATACAATGATAATAATAGTAAAACTTACAAACGTAATAAACGAAGAGAAAATAGAATGATATTATAGATATAAATGGGTACAAATACTCGACGATCATTGTTAAAAATGAGCCAAAGAGTACATTGTAAAAAATGAGCCAAAGAGTAGTATTCATCAATTGAAAAGATACTACAATACATCGTTAAAAATATAAATAGTTAATCTGAAAATCCAGTCATAATATATGTAACTCTCCTAAAAAAACCTAAATCAATCTTAAGGTCATTTCATTCTTTCGTCTTCAATTCCATAGTCCTATGCATGCATGTTTCCCGATGCATCATTACTTGCTACTTAACCATTATCTTTCTCATCCTGCAGTAAGAACAAAAAAAAAATAAGAATCTTCTGAGTCATAACAGAACTAGTGATATACTTGGTAATATGGCAAAAGATAGGTTTTTCAGGTTTGAAAAAAAATTCAAGAATCAAGAGCACCAAATCACAACTGTTGTAATCACTGAAGTGAGCAAGAGAACACTTAACATTCAGGACTCAAGAGTCTATATCCAATACTCTAACAATACATATGGAGGGAAAGGAATGGAAAAATTGATGGTACCAAGCAAAGTAAACAAGAGTATAATTCTTACAAATTCTTCATAGTCTGTATGCACTTTACCCATGTCATGTTCTCTCTATAATCTATAAGCAAGTCTGATGTTCACTTTGATATTTAGAGTGATGCTTCTGTTCACTTTGATATTCAGAGTGATACTTCTGTTCACTTTGATTATGAAAATATGGACTATGATAATAAAAAATACCTCTTGAAGCTCTTGATCATTCATATCTTTAGAAGGATGCTTCTCAAAATCTCTCCATTTAGGAACCAACCATTTGATGTTTTAGATCTTTCAAAGCATTTGAAAATCTCTCCATTTGGGAACAGATGAAACAGGTTACATGACCACAAGATTATAACGCAGTTAGCAGCAGCATATTAGACTAATCTTTGTTACTCAAGACTTAATAGAAGTATCACTGCAAGTATACGTCTCTGCAAGAGTGCAATCATATCCCACACGTATATAGCATGGAAGGCTCTTCACTTGCTGCTGAATGTAAACTAGCACTTGCTGCCATGCACGACTATGCAATGAACATACTTTTATGTAAAGGGTATTATGGTTATGACTTTATCATGCTATTGTAGATTATGGGTAATGACTTCATTAGCTTGGAAATAAGTAGAGAACTTAGTTAGAAGAGAAGGGGGTCGAGAGGGAAACAAAATTCTATAAATAGATAGGGGGAGAGAAGATTCAAGATTATGAAGAAAATCATTGAGTTGTTTTAGCTTATTTTTGTACTTTGGAAAAAAGCAAGCCACTTGAAAACTTATCCATTTATTCTATAAATATTCGAGTTTATCAATCAAAGTTTATCCTTTTTCTTACTCAACTTCAATAATCTGTCCAAACCATGTTGATTCATACCAGACTATCATCCCACATTTGTTATAGTGAACTTCAATGTTTAAATTAATATGGAAATCAATCCTTACTCTTAAATGTTCATTCTTAATGTTCAACATTTCTTACCTCAAGACGAAAGTGCTTTTTTACAACCTGGTTAGATTTGGATTTTCCAGAAACCCCAACTGATTCGATCTCTACATTCTTCTTATGGCGAGTTGCACCCTAAGAAAAATCCAATTCCATTAAAAAAATACATATCAAGAGAAGTAAGGATGAGGAAGAGGCTACAGTGAGCTGCAACCTTTTAAAGAGCAATGAGTGACAATTTTAAGAGGTACTCACAGCAGGCAGCAATAGATGCATCTCGACCAAGCTGGAAGCCTAAACCAGGTTGATTAGACATGTATGAATGCTTTTTAACAGATGTAACTTACCAAACACAATGTGGATCTCCACAAACTTGGCTTAGTCACCTTGAAACCCTTGCCAAAAGGTTAAGCTCATTGGTTATTGCCTACAATTACAAGTTGGACGAAAGAGCCTCAATGATGAATTTATATAATAAAGGCAAAAGCTCATTTCTGTTTACTAAAGCCAAGCCTTAACTAATTTCTCCTAGGATTCTAAAGTATCCTATTGCTATGTTTAAACATATATGATATTCTGTAATGACGTTCCATAACTGGCAAAGTAATACAACAACAACATTAAAATCTTCAATTCTATTACAAATAAGAACAACCCAATAGAACAGCAACATTAAAATTTTCAATTACAAACAAATTGAGCAATTCACATTACCGAAATTATACATTGAACATGATCAATTGTCAAATTAAAACTAAATGCTGCTTCTTATCGTAGGAAAGTAACCATAAATAAACAACAACATGGAAGCATCTCAATTAACCAGCATAAAAACCCAATACAACAACAACATTAAAATCTTCAATTCTATTACACATAAGAACAACCCAATACAATATCAACATTAAAATTTTCAATTACAACAAATTGCCCCCATTACCGAAATTATACATTTAACATGATCAATTGTCAATTAAAACAAAAACATTTGAACAATACATCACAAATAGTAATCAAGTGCATTATAAGCAAAACTCCAAGTGATCTCCACCAGATTATTGACCATGAGGTCACTAGTTAACAAATTTATTTGACAAAATATTTCCATTGTAATACTACTTACTACAACTTGAAAATTTCAATTCTTTATTTCAAAATTAGTAAATAACGCAGAGCTTCATGTTGTGCTACCGGATTCTGATCTCTCTCTCCTCCAAAATAAAGGCAAGTATTAAATTTAACCCTTTTGGCTCTTTTCAACATTCAATAGCATCAAATTATGATCGAAGCTTGTTATTAAATCATATCTTCCCATTTCTCTACAGTAATTAAGAATGTAATACCTAATTTCAGCATTGGAAATTAAAAATCCTAATTTCAGCAGGTAAACCCTAATTTTGGCGCAGGTAAACTGAAGAACTATATTAAAAATCTAACCTTCCATCTGTATCTAATCCCTAATTCAGATTCAGTGGTCATACCTTTGTAAATTCATGGCTTTTAAGTCACCATACAACCACGGCAGTAGTACTGGTCGCGTAACAAAAACGAAAGAATGAGGAGGAGAGTGAGGGAGAGGAGGAGGATGCGGGTGAGAGAAACAGACGCAACACAGGTAGAGCAGGATGAGGAGAGTGAAAGTGAGGGGTGGAGGGATTTGTGGTGGGGAAAGAGGTGCGGCAGCGCGAGCAGAGAGAAAAGCGAGGCTCCGGCGAACAAAGCCAGCTGGTAGCCGAGGTCGTGGAGAGAGAGAGAGGTAGGGGTGTGACTGTGTGAGTGAGAGTCTGAGAGAGAGAGACGGGGGACGTGGTGTGAGATTGTGAGTGAGAGGGATAGAGAGAGAGAGAGGCGGGTTCAGCTAGGGTGTGAGGGCGGGAATTGAGCGAGGGACTTAAGGGAAAAATACTGTAGGGGTGTTCATAAATATCCGATCCGATTTTTCGGATATCCGATCCGCTTTTTTAGTTTTCGGATATTTCGGATTGGATATCCGAAATTTTTCGAATCAAATACGGATCGGATTTTTTTATTATCGGATATCCAAAAATATCTGAAACATGGAAATTTTTCGTTTTTCCCCGGATATTTTCGGATATCCGATCCGAAATATTCATTTTCAAGGCTGGATATCCGAATATTCGATGATCCGATCTGAAACATATTTTTATAAACTTTTCCTTTGAAAATTTCAATTTTTTTAGTTTTCGGATATCCGATCCGAAATTTTCCAGATCGGATTCGGGTCGCATTTTTCCCAATCCGAAATTTCGGATCGGATATCCGAAATGAACACCCCTAAAAAATAGAACCTCGAGGGCTCCAGTTTTCACCTGAACCAGAACTAGAACCCTTGTGTCATAACTCATCAGGGCTCCGGTTTTTTTAACCGGAACCAATAAGATTAAGGTCCCGTTTTCAAAATAACGTTTTGGAACCCTTATTAAGTATCAAAAATATTTTTTTTCCTCTAGTGAAGCGGTGGTCAATTACCTCCTTCGATGGTGAAAAAATTCTGGAACGTAAACCTAGGAGAGCAGTACTTTGCAATGGGAATCGAAAATTATTACTATGTTATTTGGACTTAATTATTGTATTTGGCGGCTGATAAAGCACCAACATAAAATTTGTGATTACTCAATTTTATTTTATTTTTGTGGGTTGAGATTACTCAATTAATTTAAGATGAGTTTTGTTAAGTACACTGCTCATAAAAGAAATCAATAATTAAGAAAATTAGCTATTCTAATGTGTTACTTTAAAATGTGTTACAAATATCAAAGTGTTACTTAAAAGTGTTACATATCTTAAAGTGTTACATCAAAATGCTACTCAATTGAAAAACTTCTACATCAAAGTGTTACTTATAAAAAAAGTGTTACATTAAGTGTTACATATTAATAAAATGCTACCAAGGTGTTACGTACTTATTCGAGAAAGTTGAATTTTGAAAAGTGTTACCCTATACATGTTACCTTAAACTAACTTTGTACTAGTGATAAATATTCACATAATAAAAACAAATATTTAAGAGTTGAGAGGGATGCTAAATAGAATTAAATATTAAAATTTCATCGAAAACTTTCAATCCTTTTTTTAGGAAGGGATAAAAAAAAGAGAAAGAAGAAAAAGACAAAAAAAAGGAAATAAAAAACATGTGGAGAAGTTTTTTCTTTATTTTTTAAAGGGTATAGAAAAAGTATCATTAATATATTTATATACCGTCATACGACATCTAAAACAATAATATCCCAATCTATGTAAAAGATAAACTAAAACATTATTTTGTAAATCTTTATCTAATTTACTAATATAAATGTTTTGGAACCACTTAGTAGATATGGTAATATTCCAAGCCCCAACCATAAATCATATTCGATGACTCGACATCTTTTATGCCTTATATTAATAAAAAATCGAAATATGACCTTCATCTTGATATTCTTGATCCTAAACCAATAAGTCTGATTTCCCACATCTTCAACCTTGCAAGTTAAAAAACAAACCAAGACTCTCAAGCCGAGAGTAGATAAAACCATCATATTAATGATTTTCACATTAAGAGGAAGAGTTATTACAAAAAGAATAAAGTGTGTGTGTGTGTGTATATATATATATATATATATATATATATATATATATATATATATATATATATAACCACCTTATAAAGTCAATTTTTATCAAATCACCACCTCATACACACTTTTTTATTTTAGATAACCACCTTATATATATGAATATTTGTAATTTAGATTGCCACAATTGACGGATTTCGTCTAATAAATCATCAATATTTTTCATAAAGTATTTTTTTTTCTCACGGAATCTGTCAATTGGTGGTAATGTAAAGCAATAAAAAAAATTACATAAGGGGAACATTTTTTAAAAGAATGTCTATAAGATGATTATTTTGAAAAAGTCGACTTTATGAGGTAGTTAAAATCAAATAATCTAAATATATACCATGTTATTATATTTTAAACTTTTCGAGACCATTTCCTAAGCATGCCGTGTCGTTATTTTTAATTAAAAAATTAAGGTTGTAAATATAAATATAGATAGTTTTGGATATAAAGTTTAGTTTTGTATAAACAACCTAAATTATTCGTATTATGTAAATTGAATATAATTTTTGCTACATAATTCAGAATATTAGAATTTTTATACCATTGGAGAGTGCTTAAAATATGATTCAAAATAAGATCCATTTACAATATAGTTTTACAACTTATGAATATATATCGGTTTAGATGAATAATAATGTGTTATTATTCTATATTTTAGATACATATAAATATATAATAATTGATATAAGAATACGATATATATATATATATATATATATATATATATAGAGAGAGAGAGAGAGAGAGAGAGAGAGAGAGGCAAGATCATGTGAGAAAGGAATTTAGGTGAGAAATGAGAATGAACCACTGCCCTTAGATTAGAGCCTATCAATGGCCAAGATCTCAAAACTAATATTAACACAAATTACCTTTTTCATCCATTCCATTCAAAGACCTAATTTTTCTCTCTCCTCTCTTCTCCTTCTGTACGTTCTCAACCTAGTACCTACTGTCATCTACTTCTTGTCCAAGAATTTCATGGAATCAATTACCGTGACGCAGAAAGGTTAGATTGTTTTTGAAAATTCGTATGGTTCATAATTTCGTTCGAAATTTTTGTGCTTCTTCATAGGTTTGGAAATTCGTATGGTTGGACTTGATAATTTTGTTCATAATTTTCTGGAGTAAATATAACATGAATACTGTGAATCAATCCCCACTGAGACTTGAGTTTGGACTTGATAAAGATGCTAATTGGAATACTGCTAGATGCCTAGATAGCATCAAATTCATTAGATAGTACAAAAATTGCTAGTGCTTTTGGAAAAGTCTTCTTCATTGATTTCACACTTTTGGGTCTCGGTGGGGATTGATTCACAGTCTTCCACATGGATAATTTTTTTGCCAATATATTTTTAGAGCTGTAGCTAGTATTAATTAGAGTTATAGGTAGTATTAGTTAGAGTTATACCAATATGTTTTTTAGAGTTGTAGGTATTATTTATTTATTTTTGATAAGGAGAGAGAAAACTTAGGGAGAACCTCCTCAATCAGGAGGCCACCCTAAAACATCCTTACGGATGATAAGAGAAAAATCACGACAATATGGAGGGTATGAATACAAAAGCGAGAGACAAGAATGACCCTTGTGAGCCATGAAGTCCGCCGCTTTGTTGGCCTCCCTGAAGATGTGAAAGATTTGGCACTCTTCAAACTTTGACATGTCCAAACTTGCATCATAAATAATGTTATTAATCTCCCAAGGGACTTTCCAAATGGACTTAATAGAGTTTATGACCGAGAGATTATATCCTTCAATGATCAACTTTTTGATATCAAGGGAAATAGCTCATTTAATGCCCTCCCTAAGCCCCCAAGCTTTAGCTTGGAGAATATAGAGGGAAGAGAACCAAGCGCCTTAGCTCCAGATAAAAGAACAGAGCCTTCATCATTCCTGATAACAAAACCAAAAGGAGCACTACCATTTGAGAGTTTGGGACCATCAAAATTAAGCTTACAAAATGTCGGAGGGGGAAGCGACCAAATAAGGTTACTCCCAGACCTTAAAACCTTTGTCTGAGTAGAAGAACTAGTCATAATATATGCAGGAGAGGTAATAGTCTCTGGGCTGGCTTTAAGCCAATTGGACACAAATTTGTTAATAATGAAGGAGGCTTGATAAGGGGAGAAGTTGTCATCATTGAAAATAATCTTATTCTTGAAATACCAAATGAACCACCAAACTATCGAAAAGAAACACATAGCATCAGAAGAAATAGAGACATGGCAGTTATTTAAAATAGTGCGAAAGGAGTCATTACTATAACCTGGAGTGAGATGGGCAGGGAAAGGGAGCCACTCACAATTTTCCTTTAACATTTCCAAGATATCAACCACAAAGGGGCAAAGGAAAAAAAGATGAGCAGCTGACTCACTGTGGTGATTACAAAAAACACATTGATGGGGAAGAAAAACGTGACCTTTTTCTAGCTTTTCCTTTGTAGTAAGGCCATCACAACAAGCTTTCCACAAGAAATTTCTAACTTTGGGAGGGACGTTCAATTTCCAAATCCACCCAAATTCAACCTTAGGGAACTGGGAATTCAATAAATCTTGAGCGAGAAGAGCTCCAGATTTAACCGAGTACTCACCATCCGCAGATAAGCCCCAATATAGTTCATCAGCATGATCAATAGAGGGAATAAAGATAGAACAAATCTGGTCCACCACAGAGATAGGAAGATACAAAAGGAGTTTTGATCGATCCCAACTACCAAAGGGGGAGATGAATTCACTAACCTTGATGCGAAGAGAGTCCACCGGGGGGGATGAAATGAACTAAGCGGATATTGGAAAACCCAATTGTCAGACCAGAACATAATGTTCAGTCCATTTCCAACTTGCCATCTCAGACATTGACTAAATAAATGACGGAGTTTCATGAGATTTTTCCATTGCCATGAAGCTAGGCTGGAAACTTTATGAGAAAGAAGATTCATGTCTTTAACATATTTCTTACGAACAAGCTTAACCCAAAGATTATTATTATCTTTAATAAGCTTCCACAGAAGCTTCATTTGAAGAGCTTTGTTATTAGTATCAGCTTTTCTTAAACCAAGGCCTCCAAATTCTTTCGATTTACAAATTCTATCACAACCTATAAGATTGAACGAAGAGTTTGTAGTATCTTTATTCTAGAAAAAGTTTCTATATGATTTATCTAAATTGAGAAGAATGCTCTTTGGAAGATAAAAGCTCTGCATTTGGAAATTAGCTTTGGTTGCGAGGTTAGCTTGAATTAAAACAGTTCTACCCGCTTGGGAGAGAGAATTGGCCTTCCATTTAGGAAGTTGATTATTAACTTTAGAAAGGACCTTGCCAAACGTGTCCTTGGTAACACGAGAACTAATAACCGGGCATCCCAGATATTCGCCCAAGTCATCAGTTTCTGACATCCCCAACAATTGAGAAAATTTTACTTGAAACGTCATCAGAGACGTTAGCAGAAACTTGAAAGGCCGACTTATGATAATTCACAAGTTGGCCTGACATAGAACAATAATTGTCTAAAATTTGACGAATAAGAGTACAGTTGTGGTCATTTGCCTTGGCAAAGATCATAGTGTCATCTGCAAATGTGAGAAAAGGGATTCGAACACCAGATTGGCTAATAGAGACACCAATCAGCTTCTCCTGCTGGGCACAAGCTAAAGAAAAATGACGAGCCAGAAGTTCCGCACATAAAATAAAAAGATAAGGTGACAGAGGGTCACCTTGACGGATACCTCGGGAGGGAAAAAAAGAAGAGCCCGAGATACCATTAACTAATACAGAGAAGGAGGGGGAAGAAATACAAGCTTTTATCCATTCAATCCATTGAGAAGAGAAACCTAGCTTCTCAAGCATAACAAAGATGAAATTCCATTCTAATCTATCATAAGCTTTTTCCATATCCAATTTAATTGCTATCCAACCAGTTTTCCCTGATTTTTTCCTAACGGCATGAAAAACTTCATGAGCAATAAGAATATCGTCTTGAATTAGTCTTTCAGGAACAAACGCTCCCTGAAGGGGGTGGATGATTTTACCCATAACAACTTTGAGGCGATTTGTAATGACTTTGGAGATAATTTTATAAATCGTTGAGCACAGACTAATAGGGCGAAAATGATTAGCAGAAGAAGGTTGTCAATTTTGGCAATTAAAGCCAAGAAAGTGTGGTTTATTTCCTTTAGCATTTTTCCCGAATGAAAAAAAGCTTGGACTGCCCTAATGACGGAGTTTCCAACAAGAGTCGAATATTTTTGGAAGAAAAAAGGAGGGAAACCATCTGGTCCCGGAGATTTATCTGGAGCCAGATCAAAAGTTGCATTCTTTATTTCCTCACCTTGAACTGGGCAAGTTAAAAAAAGTTATCTTTTTCAGAAATAATCGGAGTGATTAGATCAAAATCTTGGTTCACATTGAAATTACATGAAGGATTAGAAATAAATCTAGCATGGAATTCTTTTGCTATCTCTGCCGATATACTAGAAGGAATTTTAATAACTTCATTGCTATCTGTTGTAAATTCTGTAAGTTGATTGCGATTTCGACGAATCGATGCATGGGCATGGAAATAACTGGTATTAGCATCACCTTTTTTAAGATAATCAGTTTTACTTTTCTGCTTCCAATACTCATGAGAGAAAGAAAGCAACTTGTTTCTTTTAGACAGAAGACGATCTTGCTTGTTATGTAAATCAATGTTATGTTGATGAATTAAAAGGTCAGCTTGGATGACAGAAAGTCTTTGATCAACAATACGGAGTTGGCGGAAAATATTACCAAATTGAGTTTTGTTCCATAATTTGGATTTTTCTTACAAAAGCTTGCATTTTTTTACTAAACAAAACATATAAGATCCCTGAAATTTGTGATACCGATTCTTTTTAACAAGTGTGTCATAATCTTAGCGAAGACACCATATTTTTTCAAACCGGAATGGGGGGGCTTTAGAATTAGTTATAGGGAGATAGTCTAGAGAAATAATACAATGATCTGAAGAAGTGAAGTTGTGGTGTTTTACTTTAGCTTGTGGAAATTGGGAAATCCAATTAACACTTGCTACTGCCTTATTTAATCTTTCAAAATGATTATTTGGACTTGTTTTCTTTTTCCTCTTTTTGAAACGAGAGCCACTAAAGGGCAATTCAGAAGAACAAGTATTTGCGAAAAGATTATTCATAAAGAAAGCACGAGTTTGAGAAAAAGGAGTACCACCTAGCTTGTCTAGATCATTTGAGATTTCATTGAAATCTCCCACTATAATATATGGGAGGTCTAAACTGTTAACATACTCAATTATTTCAGCCCAAAATTCAGCTTTGAAGGCTTGTCTTGCCGGGGCATAAATAAAAATGGCTACATAAAAAATATTTAAATTAAGAAGAGAGATACAACAAGCTAGAAATCTAGTAGATTTAGATAAAATAGATAGGCTAAAAGGATTTATATTACAACTCTTCCAAAATAACCAAATTCCACCCGAAAGACCTTGGGTTGGAATAAAATCAAAAAACTGGAAGCCACATTGCAATGCACTAGTCTGCGTAGGAGGGGAGCGGGATTTAACTTCACACAACATCATAACTTTAATATTACTACTAGCACAAAAGTCCTTCACCTCTACTAGAGCATTTTTTCGAGCTGCTCCTCTAACATCCAAAGATGCCAAAGACATATATTAACTTATATTATCACAAAAAAAACATCTTTCTTAAAAAGGGGGGGCTAAGCAGGTTAGTTTCTCTTCCTCTTCAGGGCAGAATAGGCATCATCACTCTCCAAGTCCTCAGCCCTCCTCTTTGTAGACCCTGACTAAGAAGAGAGAACAACAGGATAGGCAGGCTCCATTCCCAATTGCTCAATATGCCTCACAATAGAGTTGTCAGAGTTGAAAAGAGTGCTCAGCATAAGAATTCAGCTAATCATTGTTGTCATCACCCATATTATCTAAGAGATAAGTATCACCATCTCCCTTACCTTCTGAAATTGCCAGCAGGGACTGATCACCAAACTCAAAAGAGTCAAAGAGCTGAGACTCACCCATAAGACCAGCAGGGTAGAATACTCTAAGGGGCATGGGTGAGCAGAGGGGAGTCCCATCATTACCCGAGTTCTTAATCTCCTTAACAGGAGGATCCACAAAAGGAAGGGGGACTACAGGAGGCAGCTCATTAGCCTCATCATCAGAGGATTCATCATCAGAGAGTAAAGGATGAGCAATGACTAGCTTACCTTTACCTTTCCCATACACAGCAGGCTTAGGAGAAGCATCAGATTTCTTACCAGCATCCAACATGGGCTCAGAGATTACAACTAGGGGTGTTCAAAATAACCCGACCCGTTTGACCCGACCCGTCGACCCGGTGACCCGGAACATAAAGTCCGGGTAATTTTAAAGATTTTCTCATTTTTAGCGGGCCGGGTACCCGACCCGGAAAAAATAGCATGAACCGGGTCGGGTAATGGGCCGCTTCTTAATGTTAACCGGGTACCCGAGTACCCGCATTTTTTTTTTTTGAAAAATTTAAAGCTTGTGTATGGTTGTCTCTCTGGCTTAATAGCTTCTTCACTTAGTAACTTCTTGATTTAGTGGCTATTTGCAGTCTCACGAACCACAACCACAAGTTAAGGCAAATGGTCTTCCTGACGTCCTCCTTCAATCCTTCCCTTTAAGTAAAATATAAATGTATTTCTATATTTTACAATCCCCTTCATATAACATTGTTTTTCTGATTTATGAGTGTTTTGAACTATCTATTGCGGTGACTTAGTGAATATGCAATTTCATGTATTGGCAGTAGCTAGTTGGCAGGGGTTATACACTTATACTAGTGTTCTTGAAATTTTTTGGCAGTGAGTTTAATTTCATATCTTGGACCAAGTTGGCAGTTGACAGTGAGTTGGTTGCTTTCACTTTTGCTATGGTAGTGTTTCATATATTGGTAGTGAGTGTATTTTTATGTTCTGGTAGCGTAAAACATGGCTATTACTTGCTTTAGAATTTTAATCCGGGTACCCGTTACCCGACCCGAAAAATTCGGGTACCCGATTTGCGGGTACCCGGATTTTTCGGGTCGGGTCATGGGCCGCTTTCTTCACTACCCGCAATTGCGGGTACCCGCGTGTCCGGGTACCCGAAAAACCGGGTACCCGGTTATGAACACCCCTAATTACAACCCCTTTGGCAGAAGGGGTAGGCAAAATACCAGCATAGTTCTTATCAGATTTCTTATAATTTGAGAGAGGGGGTTTGAAAATTTATTGTTCATATGCTTGGACTTCACATGAACCACACATACAGGCTCAGCAGTGATTTCATGTAATTCTTGTCCAGCAGCTTTAGCCATAGTCTGGTAAAGATCTTTTTATTTTGGATTCTTCATTAGTTGAACAGTAATTTCTTTCTTTGGGGAGGTGAGAAGAGGGCATACCTCAATAAGATGGGTGGAATCACCACATAATGAACAACCGGAGGAAAAATCCTCATACCAAATCACATATCCATGCACAAGCTCACCAACACGACAGACCTCAGCAAACTCAATAAGGGGACCCTGAATATTGACTCTAACACAAGCCCTGGCAAACCGGAGTTTATTTCTCAACAAGGATCTTTGATCCAACTTGACCAAAGAGCCAATATCATTAGAAGCAAGCAGATTAGCAATAGAGTCATAATTAAGCAATTCAGTTGGAAGACAAGGGATTCTTACCCAGAGATCAACCCACTTGATCTCTTCAAGGTAAGGATCAAAAAATGGCTTCCAAGGAGAGAGAACAAAGAGGTCTCCTTGAATGTGCCATGGCCTCTCCCTCCAAACCATTTCCAAGTCAAGAGGGTTGGCAAACTTTAAAAGAATCCAGCTGTTACCCATATCAATATATTCAATCTCACCTTTGGTAAATTTCCAATCAGACTTGGTACGAGCAATGATAGTACGAATATCAAGGGGGGCAGAAAGCATTTTACCAAGCAAGCAAGACTTAGTAAGCTCAGCAATATCTTGCTTAACTTGGGGCAAATCATCAAGCACAATATTTGCAGCAAGAACAGCAGGGGGAGGGGGTCATTAACATCATTACCCTGCAGAGAGGGAATGGAAATTGGACTAATTTGAGCATTCTGCTCAACATTTTCAGGGGTTGTAACAATATTAAAGGCCTTTTTAGGGTTTGGGTTTGACGAAATAGCATCTTTAAAGGAATTGGGAGTTGCCATCTTAAATGAAAACGAACTACCATAGAAGTTATTGCAAACAGACAGAGAGAATAAGGAGAAGATTTGAAAGGGAGGTGTGATTGAGAATGTTACCTGATTTTGCCTTTTATAGGCAAATTTTCGGAACATAGGCAATATAAATTGCAAAAACTGGAATCCATCTACCTTAATGAAGCATTCCATCGCATTTAATGCACTGGTACTGCAATGGCAACTCAATTGCCTCACTTGCAGAGGAGGCTTGTAAGAATTAACTCCTTCTGGCACAATTTTCGAACACGAAAATGAAAAAAGCACGCCACAAAATGGCCTCTCTCTCTCACGAAAACTAAAATTTACTCTCGCATTAAATGAAAGGAAACCTAGCAACCTAGCTTCCCCAGCTGTTTTGAACTTAAATTGAAGCAAATGAAACCCCCTAATCCAATTAAAAGCTTGGATAGAGGCTCGAAAGTAATAATTATTTCTGGACGGGATGAAATTACTCCACAAATTACTCTGCTCTGCACCACAGATAGGATTAACTTTTACAATTATAGGCTTAACCCTAGAAAATTGATTTAGGGGAAAAGCTCTAGCTCTATCATTACCGTACTTTGAGAAGGAAATTAGGATAAAGACAATGACAATACAACGAAATATTGTACTAGACTTTAAGAGAAGAGTGCTTTTGAGGATTTTGGCAGAGATCGAAGAGAAGAAGGGGAAGGGACTGAGTAATGATAAACCACTAACGGATAGTGGCATTGGTTGCACTATCCAGGGCAAAATGGTAAATTCATGCAGGTAAAAGAGTTATGGACACAACCGTACTGAATAACTGAAAAGGTAGTCTACATATTGTCATTCCCCTATACTAAAACTTGAAAGCGACAATTAAGAAACTTTTGCACGTTTATCTCTCACTCCTGTCAAAATATTTCTCACTCCTTTTATTTTCTATTTTCTCATTCCTGTCAATAATAGTAAATTCGCGAAGAAAAAAAATCAGCCCATTTTCCAATATGCTTGCCGTGTCTGCTGTACCAGGAGACCAAGACTCTTATTTTCCACTTTTCTTTTCTTCTTTTGCAAGGATCTACTTTTTCACTAAATCAATTAATGACATTGCAATTTGAATTGATTATAAATTGTAAAACAATCTTACAAATATATTAAAAGGTGTTCTAAATCAAGGAACGACGCCACGTGGCGCTCTCCCTTAGGTTGTTTTACAACACATATCCATATACAACAAAAAAATTAGTAAATGCATTGTATAGGATTTGATCCCATGACCTTCAAGTTTATATACTAAAGTCTTAACCACTAAACCAAATGATATTTGGTAATATCATTTTAAAGTAAATTATTAATAATGATAATTATAAGTATACGGGGCATAGCCCGGGCCTACAAACTAGTTATTATTAAAAAAAAAAAAGGAAAAGATCAACTGCTATATTTTTTCATGCTCTACAAAGAGAGACTAATATTGAGGTATTTTTATGTACTTCAATTTTAAGTTTATTTCTCTATTTCAAAGAAATATCTTGTTTTTCACACACTTTATTACCAAAAGATACTTCCTCCATTTTTTAGGTATACCATATGCTCTTTGCACGTTTTGCCAAGCCATAACTTTGAACAATTATATCTTTAACAAGGTACAAATAAAAATTCTAAAAAGTTTATATTTTGAAAGTATATATCGAGATGAATCCAACGAGATTCCACGCGAGGAAATATCTTTTAAAAAATTTATGTATGAATAATACAAGATAGTCAAATAGGATTTGCGAATATTATCAAAAGTCAAAATGGTAAAACTAAAAAACGGAGGAAATATCTATCTGACTTAAAATCATTTGGCTTAAGGTCGAGAAGACAAGAATTAGTTAAGTTATTGTGCTATGTATTTTTATTATTGTTAAATGTGTAACGCAATTCTATATTTATGTGTAGTTGTTATTATTTAATGCTACATTTCGTTATTAGTATTTTCTATGATTAAATTACCAAAATTGATAGTATTATCCAATTTAGAATATGATTAATTATCAAATTATCGTATAATCTTAATTAAATATGATACTAAATGATATTAAAGATATTAATTCCTGTAATATGGGATCATCCATTGGGTATACTCTTAACATTCATTGTGCGGTCCATTATCAATCCTACTTTCCCGACTTTGCTCTTCATTGCCTTTGTCATACTTCCTCCATTTAGAAATAATTGTACCATTTGCATAGTGTTTACCATCCATATCTTACGCTTTGATTGTCTTTAGTTATGTATATTTTAGGAAAACATAGTCATACGAGACCTTGTTAGATTCGTCTCAATGTATATATTTTTAATATCAACTTTTATAGCTTTTACTTATTGATAATTAAAGATATCAATGTTTTCAACCATGCATCTACAAGCGTGAAAACATGAATGGTGCAACTATTTCTAAACGGGGGAAGTATATCGCTCCTTTCGCTGCCAAGGACCCCATCATACTCTAAGGAAAGTGGCTAAACTAAAAAAATATCGGTCGAAGTAAGTAATTGTATTTCCACGAAATTGCTTAAGGAAAAAATTAACTTCCAATTGGTGTAAACACTCTTGACGACGATAGACCCGTCGTCCTACTACGATGTCACAACCATTAAGTGTCACGAGTATGCTCCTAATAAGATGATATTATAACCCTTAATAATCAATATGTTTATATGTTTATATGAGATAAATAGTTTAAAAAAACCTAAATTAACGACTCATTTATTATTTAAAATTTTCAACAAACATCTTTATACACAAAAAAATCTCATATAGTAAAAGAAATAATTTTTTATTTAGATTTCATTTAGTAGTATTACACAAATCTAATCTAATGATTATAAATTGATTACTTAGAGCGGGGGGTCCATGGTAGCGAGATGAGCGATATATTTCTGAGGGATGATAAAACTCTATCAGTTAGTGGCCAGTCTGGCCATTAGCAGGGATAATCTTGTACTACCTCCGTTTCTAAATAATGGTTACACTTCAACTTTTGACACTATTTAATATTCACAAATTCCAATTTGAATATCATTTGTGATTTATGGGTAAGGAAAAATATAGTCATGTAGGATCTTATTTAATTCATCTCGATATATACTTTTAGAATATCAATATTTTTAATAATTTTTATAAGTATAAAATTAGAGTTATTAATACTCAATGTTTTGCGTCGATAAATAATTTTCAAGGGTAATGTTCTAAATATAATAATCAAGTTATATTGTTTATGTAAGCACAACCACTGTTTATGTAAGCACAACCGCTGTTCTAGTCTACATATACTGCATTTTTGTATTCCAATGCCATGTATGTACTATTATTCCTTGTGTTCACATGTAATGGGTGTCTCAATTGCAAGTGTGAGTACTTGTTGAAACCCTTGTTTTTGTGCAGCATTTTCGAAATCTATATCTAATCTAAATTATTATATATGTAAAATAAGAACTTTTCGAGCTCCTCAAGATTTCGAAAGTGTAGAGCGCGCACTCTATGTATATCATGCCATTAATTTTTTCTTTATTTTAAAAATAGAGTAATGTACAAATACGAGTTTTGGATAAGGGAATATAAGATTTTTGATTTTTATCATACAACCTAAATTTTTATGCAATGTAAATTGAATATTACTTTTGCTACATAATTCGAAAGATCATATTTTTATATCCTCGTATGCAATTGTCACATGTTTATATATTTATTATTTTACCTCACATTGTACAAGTGGCATATATATACTTTACTATCAAATTTGCAGCTATAAAACCACTATCCATGTATGCAAAGGTACTATTTCTGTAAACAAAAAGTTTATATAGTCAATTATTTACCGTGTTCCAGTTGTACATACCACTGTTGGCACTGCACTAGTAGGTTATTGTATAGACATCTTGTTTTCCTGTATATAATATCGGCTAACATGGATAGTGGTTTTGTAGCTACAAACATGCAACTAAAGAATATATAATATAGAAGCCACGTGTGATGGCATATATATTCTTTACTATCAAATTTGCAGCTACAAAACCACTATCCATGTATGCAAAGGTACTAAATTTGTAAACAAAAAGTTTATATAGTCAATAATTTACCGTGTTCCAGGTGTACAATTGGAATTCTTAATTGTTAAGAAATAACTGTACAAACATATTGTCTTCCTGTATATAATTTCTGCTAACATGGATAGTGGTTTTGTGGTGGCATATATATTCTGTACTTGCAATTTCGTAGCTACAAAACCACTATCCACGTATGTAAGTAGTCTGTATCGTATTATGTTTATCGTGTTATAAAGTAAAACTATTTGAGTGGTAACAATGTACATCGTCAACGATGACTTATCCGTATAAGGTTGGCGTCGACTATTTCAATAGTTGGTTTATACGTACATCATGTTACTACACGACCATTAGTTCTCATATGAAGGTTAGTAACAAAGTAGATCGTGAACAATTACTTATCCTCATAAGGTTAGAATCGACTTATCAATATTCTGTTTGTACGTGCATCGTGTTACTACACGCCCATTAATTCTCATGATATGAAGGTTAGTAACAAAGTAGATCGTGAACGATTACTTATCCTCATAAGGTTAGAATCGACTTATCAATATTCGATTTGTATGTGCATCGTATAACTACACGCCCATTAATTCTCATATGAAGGTTAGTAACAAAGTAGATCGTGAACGATTAGTCATCCTCATAAGGTTAGAATCCACTTTTCAATATCTATACATTGTTACTATACGACAATTAATTCCATTCCATATGAAGGTTAGTAACATCTCTTTCAATTGTATATCGTACTACCTTAATAGTGTTATGAAGGTTACTTGGGACAACTATTTCAGTAGTAATAAATTACATGTGGCAGAAATTATATACAGGAAGACAATATGTCTGTACAGTTATTTCTTAACAATTAAGAATTCCAATTGTACACCTGGAACATGGTAAATTATTGACTATATAAACTTTTTGTTTACAAATTTAGTACCTTTGCATACATGGATAGTGGTTTTGTAGCTGCAAATTTGATAGTAAAGAATATATATGCCACCACAGTCCACACGTGGCTTCTATATTATATATTATTTAGTTGCATGTTTGTAGCTACAAAACCACTATCCATGTTAGCCGATATTATATACAGGAAAACAAGATGTCTATACAATAACCTACTAGTGCAGTGCCAACAGTGGTATGTACAACTGGAACACGGTAAATAATTGACTATATAAACTTTTTGTTTACAGAAATAGTACCTTTGCATACATTTTTTTTTATAAAGGTAAGGAAAGAACATTAGGCTACCCTCCTCTCGAGGGGAACACCTAATGTGTCGGATACAAGAATGGAAGTAAGAGAAGAATTATTACAAGGGGACACATTGAAACTAGAAAACACTAGGTGCCCTACATTGGCTATCCAATCAGCAGCACGATTAGCTTCTCTGAATACATGACAAATTTGGTGAGAGGCAAATTGAGTGAGCATGATCTTACAATCAGTAAGAATATTAGCAACCTTCCATGGAGTTGACCTAAGATTCTTAAGGGCGTTGATGACTAGCAGGTTGTCACCTTCAATAATGATGTTCTGAATACCCAGGAGTAAGGCTAACTTGATACCTTGATGAAGAGCTGTGGCTTCCGCAATGAGAACAGAAGTGTGGCCTAGATTGAAAGCTTTGGCGTGTAATAGTTGATCTTCATGATTACGAATAATAATACCGGCCGCTGCATCTGAACCGCGAACCGAACCATCGAAGTTTAATTTGAAGAAAGTTTGAGGAGGGGATTCCCAGGCTACAAGGGTAGCCAAGGGAAGAGGGGTACGTGGAAGGGGGGAAGCTCCTCTAAGAGGAGAACCAATAGCATGGCAAGCATCCACTTGTAAGCGGCACATCCATTCTTCATGAGCAAATTTAGCTCTGTGAACGATACGTCGAGGGCACCACTTTTCGTTATTGAAAATCATAGAATTTCTCTCTTTCCAAATACTCCAAAAAATAAGAATGCATTTTGGTAAGGTATGCTTGCCTTTAAGGTCTTGTAAGAATTGTAACGTGGAGGGGATGGGCATTGGTGGAGCGCACCAAGAAGTAACTTCTGCAAGGCTCCAAATATTTTGTGAGTTTGGGCAAGTGAAGAGTAAGTGATCAATAGTTTCGGCTTGCGAATTACAGCGGGGACAAAGATTCGTTGGAACGATTTTCCTATTAAACAGCGTATCTCTGGTAGGAAGGCTATTGTGGCATATTTGCCAAATAAAAATTTGTAATTTGGGTGGAATTTCCAGCTTCCATATCAATCGAAAAGGCCATGGAGGCTTTTTAGGTAGGTCATGAGCTAACCAAGTAGCAGATTTCACCGAGAAGTCACCACTTGGAGTGGGTCCCCAAATTGGAACATCAGGAATGTCATTAACTGGAAGGGGAATCCCTTTGACTTTAACAAGAAGGTGATGGGGCAAAATGGGAGTTAGCTTGCTAACATCCCAAGTATGATCTGTTGTGATAAAATTTGCTAGTTTTAGATCTAAATCAATATTATTTCTATCTATTTTTAGTATATCACATAGATTTTCCTGGTAAACCTAGTTGTCGAGCCAGAAAAGAATTGATTTACCATTTTCGACTTTCCATCTAATACCTTTTCGAAGAAGCTCACGTTGTGCTAAAATTTTCTTCCAGATATAAGAATCATTAGCTTTAGGCGTGTACTCAAAAAATGATTTGTTAGATAAATATTTTTCTTTGATTAAGGTTGACCAAAAAGTGTGTTTTTGAGTAACTAAATTCCAACCAAGCTTGGCTAAGAAAGCTTTATTAAGAGGTGAAGTTCGTCTAAGACCCAAACCACCCTGAGATTTAGGAGAACAGATTGTCTGCCATGCTATAAGCGGAATGCTATTTTTATCTTTAGCTTGTCTCCAGAAAAACTGACGATGCATTGAGTCAATAGATTTGCAGATATCAGAGGGAATTAGGGCTGATGAGCAAGTATAAGCTGGAAGAGCTTCCAGATTAGATCGTATAAGGGTATGCTGCCGCGACTTTTGAGAGGAAGCCGATTCCCAATGTTGAATTCTCTGCAGGGCCTTAGCCAGGATATGGCTATAGTCCCTTTTTTTTGGATAATAGGAGCTGAAAAAAACTCCTAAATACCTACCAAGGCAAGACTTGGGTGTCATATTGAAGAAGCTAGAAAGAGAAGCTTTTCGAGCATTAGGGATTTTCTTTGAAAGGACCAACGCTGATTTGTGAAAATTAACCAGTTGACCCGACATGAGGCAAAAATCATCAAGAATGTTTTTTAGATTATTGCAAGCTGTAGATGTAGCTTTACAGAAAACAAGACAGTCATCAGCGAACATTAAACACGGTATTTGGGAACCTCTTGGACAAATCTTAAACCCCAAACCTGATTTAGGTTTGGCGCTCTCAACCACTAGCTTTTGGATGAGAACATCCATACAAATAATAAACAGATACGGAGAGAGAGGGTCACCTTGGCGAAGACCCCTCGAAGGTTTGAACCAGTCTGTGGTACTACCATTAATTTTCAGAGAGTAAGAAACATACATGGATAGTGGTTTTATAGCTGCAAATTTGATAGTAAAGTATATATATGCCACTTGTACAATGTGAGGTAAAATAATAAATATATAAACATGTGACAATTGCATACGAGGATATAAAAATATGATATTTCGAATTATGTAGCAAAAGTCATATTCAATTTACATTGTATAAAAATTTAGGTTGTATGATAAAAATCAAAAATCTTATATTCCCTTATCCAAAACTCGTATTTGTACATTACTCTATTTTTAAAATAAAGAAAAAATTAATGGCATGATATACATAGAGTGCGCGCTGTAACACCCCGTCCTTCTACTACTAAGATACTAATATCTAATCAAGATTTATTAAAAAGGACGTTAGCGGAAATAACGTCAGGACGGTTATGCTACTCTAAAACAATAATTAAAGATAATCCTCAAAACAAAGTTTCATAACTCCAAAAAGAATATCCAAGAGAAACATTATAGTTCTAAATAAAAGAAACATCCAAAATCATAACAAAAACATCATCCAAAAACTAAGAGACATGCAAGTCTCCCGATAAAACTGAGATAAAACTAAATGTCCTTGAAGGCTATCCAAAAATAAGTCTCTCTATGGTCTACATAGATTACATCTACCAAAAACAGTACTAAGAGCTTCTTCTCACTACAAACTCTCACTCTGCTAGCCCAAGCAGTCACCAGTCTAGCAATCATTTCCATCTGCAAGGATTTATATTAAATAATTCCACAGTCAGTGGGGAGTAACTAGCAGTTCTCCCAGAACAATAGCAATCAAAGCACAATTCAGAAGTAGATTATTAAGAAAGGAAAATCATGCAATCATTACATCAATAGCATGCACATAAAAATCATAAAGCTCATAGGTAAAACAAATGATCATCAAAAAAATAAGTAAACAAGATATAATGAGTGTAATAATTCTAGAATATACTTCCTCCGTTCCAAAATAAGTGAAAAATTTGTCTCAAAAAGCTCTCACATAAATGAGAGAAGTGTTTCACTTATTTTGGAATGGAGAAAGTATAAATAATGTTAAATCAAAACTACAACAAGTTATTGAGTCAGAAACCGAACGCCAGTGATTCGCAAATCACTTCCTAAGGTTTGTCAGATCGCAATCTCCAGGTCAGTCTATGGGCTTACGTTCCCCACTGCCTGTGTCTAAGAATGGCCAAACTCCCGATGCAGGATAGAACACGCAGAACTCCCTGACCTCTCGGACGACAACAATTAACCCAGGTGTACCCCTAGTTCGCAAACCAGGTGATTGGCATGTTCTTCACCGGGGACTACATCTATCCCACCGGATATTCTTATCTCAAAATAAAATCATGCATTTAATCCAAGTATCATTCATCTAAAATATTCATCAAAAGGGATGCCACCCGGCCTTATACCCACAATTCATCAAAACAGTTCTTCATAATTCCTCAAACTATATTACTTGCAATTTCTCAACAGATACCTCCCACAATAAACACTTGAACATCACTAAAACATCATCATGATATTATACTAATTTTTACAGCAACCACACCTCAATCAAATATACATCACTAATTAATTCTAAATCTTATTCAATAAAAAGGGTAGTAACAATTAATCATTTTCTTTCATAAATCAAACATAAACACATGGTTAAGTGGTTACCCAATGATACATACTGCATACTACTGAAAATCAGCAACCCAGAATATAATAAATTATGAATTATTTCTGACTTACAAGCCCTCAAATGATTTAAAAGTGTAACTTCAATTTCACCATAAAAACACCATAATAATTATTAAACTAATAATTTCGAGCATTAAAATCATAAAAAAATTATCATACGACCCTAATGGCTCTACTGACATGGTACAATTTTTATTTATAATTTTCGGACTCCAAAAGTATTTTTAACAGTTCATATACAGATTACTCAATAAGGCCAATATAATAATTAAAAATATAAAAAGACGCCCAAAATCTACCAAAACTTTATATAACATGTAAAAACTCACGGAAATACATAATATTTAAAGAAATAAATTTTTCAGCCTCCAGAAACAATTTTTATAATTTATATACTGACAGAACCGAAATTGCAAAAACAGACATACAAATTAAATAAACCAGAACACAGTAGGAAAAAATTATTCTAAAGCATGGAATACATACTACGCATATAACATGATCTAATAAAAATGACTCCAGCAATTTTAGCATCCGTTTACTAATTATTATGTAATTTAGCCAAAAACGCACAAAACATCAATTAAATCAAATAAATACCAAAAACAATACGAAAATTATTTTCCTCTACACAGTATACACATATCATGCATCAAGTATGTCCATGTTAAATTTCGTCAATAATCTCACTCAAAAAGTATTTTAATTAATTCATAGCGCAATAAACTAAAACCGAATAATACCCTAATCGCAATGGTTCTAAGACAACTACTAGTTACCTGGATCGTCGGAGGCGAGCTGAATACTTCTGGAAAAACCCAATATAGGCGTGTGATCCTCTTCTTCTTCAAATTCCAAGCACCGAGTATAAGAAAAAGGCAACAAGAACAATTCACGAACGATTAACAAGAAGTAGAAATGAGAATTTTTGAGAGAACAAGAGAGATGATGATGGCCGAAAATGGCAGCAAAGAGTTTATGATTTTTAATCAGAAATTGAAGTGATGATGGTTGGTTTTAAGGAGGTTTAATGATGAAGAATTATTAGGGGGGTTATGGGAGTTACAAGGCATCAAAGAGTCACAAGAAAATAAAAAGAAAAGAAAGAGAAGAAAAGAAAATGAGGCCCTCCTTTTTACTTCACTTGGCCGGCTGTCCAAGCCCACAACCAACAAAAATAATTCGGCCCAATCAACAATGATCCATGCCTCAAAAGCCCGCTACGCGATAAAACGATTACTTCCTAAATCGAGCCTAAACATTGAAACTACTTAATAATGAAAATAATTCTAATAAATTATATTATAAATATAAATATAATAAACACATTAACACGCCATAAAAATAAAAATAATAATTCGGCTCCCAAAATTACAAAATAAAAATAATTAATTTAGAGAAAATAATAGTTTTTAGAGAAAACTTTTGTGAAAAACTAGGAGCAAAATTATGGGTTGTTACAATCTCCCCTCCTTAAATAAAGTTTCGTCCTCGAAACTTCGAAAACACACAAACAAGACAAGAACACAAATAGTACCTGAAACGAATAGTTCCGGGTATTTCAGTCGCATCGACTCTTTGGTTTCCCAAGTAGCTTCTTCGTACTTTTGACTTCTTCCTTCTAAGAGCACGGCTCTGACGGTCCAATATACGAACAGGTCGCTCTTCAAAAGTCAAATACGGCTCAACTGATAACGACTCGACAGGGATCACATGCGAAGGATCACTACGATACCTGCGCAACTGCGACACATGAAACACATCATGAACCTTCGACAGCTCTGGCGGCAAAGCCAAACGATACGCGACCTCCCCGATCCTTTCAAGAATCTCATAGGGACCTACGTACTTCGGACTCAACTTGCCCTTTTGACCAAACCACATTACTCCCTTCATAGGAGAAACCTTCAAAAGCACCTTATCCTCCACCTCAAAAGAAATAGGCTTCCAACGCAAATTAGCATACGATTTCTGCCTATCTTGAGCAGCCTTCATCTTCGCTTGAATTACTTTCACCTGCTCAACTGTATCCTGAATTAACTCCGGGCCCAAAATCAATGAGTCACTGATGTCGCTCCAACACGTAGGACTACGACACTTCCTTCCATAGAGAGCCTCATACGGAGCCATTTGGATACTAGCTTGATAACTGTTGTTATAAGAGAACTCCACCAGGCTAAGAGACTTGACCCAAGACTGCTGAAATTCCAAAGCACAAGCACGAAGCATATCTTCCAAGGTCTGAATAGTCCTCTCAGTCTGACCATCGGTAGCTGCATGAAATGCAGTACTAAGCTTCAACTTCGAACCAAAAGCCTCTTGCAAAGCAATCCAGAAATGGGATAGGAATCGCGGATCACGGTCAGAGACAATGTCTTTGGGAACCCCATGAAGACGAATGATCTCATTAGCATAAGCTTCAGCTAACTCTTCCATAGACCAAGTGTTCTTCATCGCAATAAAACGAGCTACTTTGGTCAACCGATCCACAATTACCCACACAGCATTCAATCCACCTGCAGCTCTAGGCAAACCCATCACGAAATCCATCGAGATCGAGTCGAACTTCCAAGCAGGAATAGGCAAAGGTTGCAACAAACCACCAGGCCTCTGATGCTCAATTTTCACCTTCTGACAGACCAAACACCTAGCTACGAACTCGGCGATCTCTCTCTTCATACCGGGCCACCAAAAATTAGCCTTCAAATCCTTATAAAGCTTGTCACCCCCAGGATGAACGGAATAAGGAGTACTATGAGCTTCTTCGAGAATCTTTCTCTTAAGCTCACCATCATTGGGCACACACCAACGCCCCATAAACCTCAAGCTATCATCAGCACAGATCTCAAAATTCTCTGCACGACCTTGCACCTTTGCTTCACAGATCTTCTCTAGCTTCGGATCACCTTTTTGCTTGCTTCTTAACTCCTGGAACAACTCAGGTTCAGCACTCATGGAACCCAACAGTGCTGACACATAACCCTGAGGAACAACCTCGATATCAAGCTTGAGAAACTCTTCACACAACTCACGAGGCACCACCATAGCAGCATTTAATGAATGCCTACTCTTGCGACTCAGAGCATCCGCTACTTTATTCGCCTTACCCTCTTGATAATCCAGGGTCAGATCATAATCCTTGATCAATTCAAGCCACCTTCTCTGCCTCATATTAAGATCACGCTGAGTGAAGATGTACTTCAGGCTCTTGTGGTCAGTATACACCTTACACGGAACACCATACAGATAGTGTCGCCATATCTTTAGTGCAAACACCACGGCCCGCTAACTCCGGATCATGGGTCGGGTAATTCCTCTCATGCACCTTCAGCTGCCTCGAACCATAGGCTATTACTTTCCCTTGCTGCATCAAAACACAACCCAGACCATTCTTCGAAGCATCACTGAACACTTCATACCCAACGCCCTCAGATGGCAAGGTAAGAACGTGAGCAGAGGTCAAACTCTTTTTCAGCTTCAGAAATGCCCCTTCACAATCCTCAGACCAGACGATCTTGCAGTCCTTGCGCATCAAGCGAGTCAGAGGTTGAGCTATCTTGGAGAAATTTTGAACGAACCTCCTATAATAGCCAGCCAGACCCAGAAAACTCCGAATCTCGGACACATTCTTAGGACTCTCCCACTCGACAACAGCCTTGATCTTAGCGGGATCCACCTTAACTCCTTCCTTGCTGATTACATGCCCCAGAAAAGCAACTTCCTTCAGCCAGAACTCGCACTTAGAAAGCTTTGCGAACCACTTTTGCTTGCGCAGAACATCCAACACCAGTCTCAAATGCTTCTCATGCTCCTTCTCATCCTTAGAGTAAACGAGAATATCATCGATAAACACGACCACACAAGTATCCAAGTACTCGTGGAAAGAGCGATTCATTTGATCCATGAAAATCGCAGGAGCATTTGTGAGACCAAAAGGCATCACTTCAAATTCATAGTGCCCATACCTGGTGCGGAAAGCAGTCTTCGGAATATCCTCCTTCTTCACGGGAATTTGATGATATCCGGATCTCAGATCGATCTTGGAAAATACACCAGCACCTTTTAATTGATCAAACAGATCTTCAATGCGAGGCAACGAATATTTATTCTTGATCGTTACCTTATTCAACTCACGGTAATCGATGCACAGACGCATACTCCCGTCTTTCTTCTTAACAAACAGAACAGGAGCACCCCATGGAGACACACTAGGCCTTATGAAGCCCTTATCTATCAGCTCTTGCAATTGAGTCTTCAACTCTTGCAATTCAGACGACGTCATTCTATACGGAGCCTTGGATATAGGAGCGTGCAGGTACCAAATCAATGCGAGAACTCCACATCTCTTTCGGGAGGAATACCTGCAACTCTTCGGGGAAACACATCGGGATAATCCCGAACTACCGGAATACTCTCGGGCGATCTTCAGATGAAAAATCCTTCACCATGCAAAGGTTTACCACATCACCTTTTTGACGCATCTTCCGCATTCTCAGAGCGGAAACCCACTTAACACCCTTCTTCACTACAACACCAGAATAAGAAATCCTTTTTCCCTGAGAATCTCTGAGCACCACCTTCTGATCACGGCACTGAATGCATGCATGATACTTCGATAACCAGTTTATTCCGAGGATCACATCAAACTCTGACATAGGAAACTCCTTAAGATCAGCTGGCAACTCAGAACCCATAATGCTGACAGGCACGCCCTTAAACTCAGAATGACAGGGATAATTCTCACCAGACGGAAGAGATATTAGGGACTTAACAGGAGATCTAGAGGATAGATTAGCTTTTCGAACGAAGGAACTAGCAACAAAAGACACTGTAGCACCAGTATCGAACAAAACAAAAGCAGGGGTATTATTTACAAGAAAAGTACCAGTGATGACATCAGGATGGACATCGGCTTCAGCTTGCGTCATCACATAAATCCTGTTCTTCGGAGGAGCAGAAGAACTAACTGGCTTAGCAGGACCAGCAGAAAAAGACGGAGCTCGAGGATTCTTAGAACACTGGAAAGACTTGTGCCCCACCTCCTTGCAATAGAAACAAACAACAGCCGATCCATCACAATTCTTCCCCGGATGAGCAGCCTTACCACAGATTCGACACTTGCTCGGATCAAAACTCGGACGATAACCAGATCCAGAACCCTGTTGATAACCCCCTCGACCAGACCGCTCATACCTCGGCTTCTTGGCCGGGAACTGAACATATGTAGCAGCAGGCTTCTTAGCAGCAGCAGCCTTAGCAGAATCCTCCTCTTTCAAAGAGGCGTGAATACTCAGAGCTATCTCATAAGCTCCCTGGAAAGTCGAAGCACCCGAACTCAGAACATGGGTCCTCACCCTAGGATCCATTTTCTTAATGTACCTTTTTACACGCTCAGCTTTAGTAGGTACAACGTGGTAGGCAAACCGGACGACTCGGTCAACTTATCGGTGTACTCCTGCACACTCAGAGTACCCTGAGACAGAGTTAAGAACTCTTCCTGCTTCTGCCAACGGAGCTCATCAGGATAAAAATTTCTCCTTCAGCTTTACACGAAACTCATCCCATCCAAATCCCGGTGTAGCCATGCAGCTTGCACGAACAGTACTCCACCAGTTATCAGCTTCCATCTTCAGATAGTAGGTACCAATAGGCACCATTTCAGCAGCAGGGCAACCAAAGAGGCAAAGAAACTTCTCCATCTCCCTTATCCACCCTTCTAGCACAACAGGATCGAAGTCCCGTCAAAAGTAGGCGGACGGTGACGGTCAAACCGATCAAAGATAGATTGCCCACTCGGCGGAGCAGAAGACCGATTAGCCATGGCTATGATAGCGTTCTCAAGAGCTTGGCGCCTTTTCCGGGCAGCTTCCTTTCTAGCACTAGTCATACCTCGGGGCGGCATTCTACAAACACAAGTTAAACATTCGTTATTTAACACATTATTAGTTGTAAATTAACAACTTATCACATCAAAGTAAGAAAAATATTTCCCGTGGTTTCCTACCCAAGTGACCCTCTCACCACTACTTTTCTTGAAGCCTAAGATTCTAATGATCCTAGTTACTTCAATTACACATTTCCCGGGAGTTTCTTAGTGACTAAGTAAGGGTCTCGGGTAACTTTGCTCTGATACCAACTGTAACACCCCGTCCTTCTACTACTAAGATACTAACAATATCTAATTAAGATTTATTAAAAAGGACGTTAGCGGAAATAACGTCAGGACGGTTATGCTACTCTAAAACAATAATTAAAGATAATCCTCAAAACAAAGTTACATAACTCCAAAAAGAATATCCAAGAGAAACATTATAGTTCTAAATAAAAGAAACATCCAAAATCATAACAAAAACATCATCCAAAAACTACGAGACATGCAAGTCTCCCGATAAAACTGAGATAAAACTAAATGTCCTTGAAGGCTATCCAAAAATAAGTCTCTCTATGGTCTACATAGATTTCATCTACCAAAAACAGTACTAAGAGCTTCTTCTCACTACAAACTCTCACTCTGCTAGCCCAAGCAGTCACCAGTCTAGCAATCATTTCCATCTGCAAGGATTTATATTAAATAATTTCACAGTCAGTGGGGAGTAACTAGCAGTTCTCCCAGAACAATATCAATCAAAGCACAATTCAGAAGTAGATTATAAAGAAAGGAAAATCATGCAATCATTACATCAATAGCATGCACATAAAAATCATAAAGCTCATAGGTAAAACAAGTGATCATCAAAAAAATAAGTAAACAAGATATAATGAGTGTAATAATTCTAGAATATATAAATAATGTTAAATCAAAACTACAACAAGTTATTGAGTCAGAAACCGAACGCCAGTGATTCGCAAATCACTTCCTAAGGTTTGTCAGATCGCAATCTCCAGGTCAGTCTATGGGCTTACGTTCCCCACTGCCTGTGTCTAAGAATGGCCAAACTCCCGATGCAGGATAGAACACGCAGAACTCCCTGACCTCTCGGACGACAACAATTAACCCAGGTGTACCCCTAGTTCGCAAACCAGGTGATTGGCATGTTCTTCACCGGGGACTACATCTATCCCACCGGATATTCTTATCTCAAAATAAAATCATGCATTTAATCCAAGTATCATTCATCTAAAATATTCATCAAAAGGGATGCCACCCGGCCTTATACCCACAATTCATCAAAACAGTTCTTCATAATTCCTCAAACTATATTACTTGCAATTTCTCAACAGATACCTCCCACAATAAACACTTGAACATCACTAAAAAATCATCATGATATTATACTAATTTTTACAGCAACCACACCTCAATCAAATATACATCACTAATTAATTCTAAATCTTATTCAATAAAAAGGGTAGTAACAATTAATCATTTTCTTTCATAAATCAAACATAAACACATGGTTAAGTGGTTACCCAATGATACATACTGCATACTAATGAAAATAAGCAACCCAGAATATAATAAATTATGAATTATTGCTGACTTACAAGCCCTCAAATGATTTAAAAGTGTAACTTCAATTTCACCACAAAAACACCATAATAATTATTAAACTAATAATTTCGAGCATTAAAATCACACAAAAATTATCATACGACCCTAATGGCTCTACTGACATGGTAAATTTTTATTTATAATTTTCGGACTCCAAAAGTATTTTTAACAGTTCATATACAGATTACTCAATAAGGCCAATATAATAATTGAAAATATAAACAGACGCCCAAAATTTACCAAAAATTTATATAACATGTAAAAACGCACGGAAATACAATATATTTAAATAAATAAATTTTTAGGCCTCCAGAAACAATTTTTATAATTTATATACTGACAGAACCGAAATTGCAAAAACAGACATACAAATTAAATAAACCAGAACACAGTAGGAAAAAATTATTCTAAAGCATGTAATACATACTACGCATATAACATGATCTAAGAAAAATGACTCCAGCAATTTTAGCATCCGTTTACTAATTATTATGTAATTTAGCCAAAAACGCACAAAACATCAATTAAATCAAATAAATACCAAAAACAATACGAAAATTATTTTCCTCTACACAGTATACACATATCATGCATCAAGTATGTCCATGTTAAATTTCGTCAATAATCTCACTCAAAAAGTATTTTAATTAATTCCTAGCGCAATAAACTAAAACCGAATAATACCCTAATCGCAATGGTTCTAAGACAACTACTAGTTACCTGGATCGTCGGACGCGAGCTGAATACTTCTGGAAAAACCCAATATAGGCGTGTGATCCTCTTCTTCTTCAAATTCCAAGCACCAAGTATAAGAAAAAGGCAACAAGAACAATTCACGAACGATTAACAAGAAGTAGAAATGAGAATTTTTGAGAGAATAAGAGAGATGATGACGGCCGAAAATGGCAGCAAAGAGTTTCTGGTTTTTAATCAGAAATTGAAGTGATGATGGTTGGTTTTAAGGAGGTTTAATGATGAAGAATTATTAGAGGGGTTATGGGAGTTACAAGGCATCAAAGAGTCACAAGAAAATAAAAAGAAAAGAAAGAGAAGAAAAGAAAATGAGGCCCTCCTTTTTACTTCACTTGGCCGGCTGTCCAAGCCCACAACCAACAAAAATAATTTGGCCCAATTCAACAATGATCCATGCCTCAAAAGCCCGCTACGCGATAAAACGATTACTTCCTAAATCGCGCCTAAACTTTGAAACTACTTAATAATGAAAATAATTCTAATATATTATATTATAAATATAAATATATTAAACACATTAACACGCCATAAAAATAAAAATAATAATTCGGCTCCCAAAATTACAAAATAAAAATAATTAATTTAGAGAAAATAATAGTTTTTAGAGAAAACTTTTGCGAAAAACTAGGAGCAAAATTATGGGTTGTTACACGCGCTCTACACTCTCGAAATCTTGAGGAGCTCGAAAAGTTCTTATTTTACATATATAATAATTTAGATTAGATATAGATTTCGAAAATGCTGCACAAAAACAAGGGTTTCAATATACAAAAACAAGGGTTGAATGGGACTGAATATGATAATGATGGACAAAAACAAAGAGAACCTAAGCATGAACACTGGTTTAAGATCACGTGCTCAATGCATCTCATCTCCAAAAAATTATAGTATAGGGTATATTTCATAATAATTCGATACAGTTCATATTGTATGAAAATTGATCGGATCAACTTAACTTAAGATGTAAAAGTACTTCATAGTAATTCATTAATATCAATTAGATTTTCAATACTTTTTGTAGTAAATAATATCTACTAAGTTGTACCAAACACAAGTGACAAGGCGACTATACGGGCCCCGAAAATTTAGAGCCCCAAATATTACTTTCTTTATTAATAGTCGTTGGCTTATTGTACTACATGTTTTTTTATTGTCGGTGTTGTACTCATTTATTATATTTAAATATTATTTGTACGTTGTAGAAATATGATGTTAGTGATTCTTTTTCTCCATTTTATAATATTCATTAGTTTTTTATATTTTTATTTTTAAGCCTACTTTTATTAAGTTACATAAAGTCCCCCTAATAATTGGGCTGCTAATACTACAATTCTACAATATGATTGAAGATAACATAAACATGGGTCCAGGTAGTATAGACATGGGTTTGCCAACAAATAAAACACAATATAACATGTCATTAGTAAAGGGATTTCATAATTAGTACATGTTACGGAAAAATAAGTCAAATGCAAGTAAAAAGTGACTTTCACTTCTCGACTCCCTCCCCGCTTGATAACTCCCAAATCCCAATATTGCAAAATCTTCATCCCTTGAAGAGTGAAATCCTCTAGAATGCGTTTATAATTCATGCACAATCCTCTATTTTGTTAAACTATAAAAAACCTTAAATAGACAAAAATATACTAATATCAGTCTAATGATGATTTGGCGAAAGCTAATATACTAAAAACACATCACGTCACGCATTCTCTCTCTCTCCCGCCACCTGCAAAAAATATTTGCAAGCTTTACTTTCTCCATTTTTTCGTAAATTCGAAGCTCAAAATTTCATTAAACAATCCAAAGTAACCTACTCAATTTCCTCTACAAAAACTTTCATTTTTTTTTTAGTTTATTTATTTATTATTATGAATTTTCTGGCTTCAATTAATTTCTGTAAAGATTGTTTATGGAAGTCGATTTTTTGCCGAAAAACGTGGTTAGTGTTACTCTGAACTCCGGTGACCCCATTGTTTCCAACCGGAATATTGCCCATGCTTAGACAGTCACCACCACCCCATTTGTTGCTTTTTACAATTGATATTCAAGAAACACTAACCACATTTTCCGGCAAAAAACCGACTTCCAAATTGAGGTGAGAGAGAAAAAAAAAAAAGAAATAAGCCAGTGCAGAGGAGAGAGGAGTGAAAAAAAGAAACAAGTCAGTACATAAGAGAGAGGAGAGAGAAAATGGGAGTGATTTTGCTTTTTGCTTTTCAGAATCAGCACCGGTGTTTGGGCTTCACTTTTTCCCAACGAGAAATTACCATTTTGCCATGGATAGTGGCATTGGTTGCCACTATCCGTTAGTGGTTTATCATTCCTCGAAGGGACTAGGGAAATTAATTTGGGGCTTTTTTGCTAGGTTTCTTTGTTTCGCTTTCAGACTTTCTCTCTCTAACATCTTTTTTTTTTACTAGTGAGTTGTAGGTATTATTAGTTAGAGTTATACCAATATGTTTTTAGAGTTGTAGGTATTATGAGTTAGAGTTATAGCATTGCTTGTATTCCACATGGAGAATTTTTTGCCAATATATTTTTAGAGTTATAGCTAGTATTAATTAGAGTTATAGGTAGTACTATTAGTTAGAGTTATACCAATATGTTTTTAGAGTTGTGGGTATTATTAGTTAGAGTTCTACTAATATGTTTTTAGAGTTGTAAGTAGTATTAGTTAGAGTTATACCAATATAATTTTAGAGTTGTAGGTATTATTAGTTATAGTTGTACAAATATGTTTTTAGAGTTGTGCGAATTTTTTGAAATTTTGTCCTCGAATTTGTTTTACCTTTCGATGACATGTTAAATGGAGGTAGTTCAGTTGAGTTGTCTAAATGTTGAGTTGCTTTGTGTTGAAATTAAAAAAAAAAAAAGAGTATTATGAACTTTTATCATTTTTCGAGTTATGGCAAAGTTTGTTTAGAGTTATAGGAAGAACTAATTAGAGTCATAGCAATACTTTTCTAGAGTTATAGCAATGGTTGTTTTTTTTTTGAAGAAATACCAATGGTTGTTTAGAGTTATATTGAATCTTCTTTGGAGTTATAGAAACATTTATTTAGAGTTATAGAAGTCATAATTAGAGTTATGTACATACTTGCTTAGAGTTATAGGAACTAATAATTAGAGTTGTGTCAATACTTGTTTAGTGTTTAGGAGTAGTATTTAAGAGTTATATGAATGCTTATTTGGAGTTATAGTAATTACTAGTAGTTTATACCAATACATGTTTAGAATTTTATAGAATATTAGTTAAAAGTATACCAACATTTAGAGTTAGAGTTATAACAACATTTGTTTAGAGTTATAGAAGTAGTAATTAGAGTTATTTTCACACATGTTTGAGTTATAGGAATTAGTCATTAGAGTTATACCAATACTTCTTTAGAGATTTAGAAGTATCAATTAGAGTTATGAGTATGACAACACTTATTTAGAGCTATAGGAAATTTTTGTAGACTAGTTGAGAATCTGACGTATTAACAACTTTATGTAGCTTGGAAGAGCATAAATTATTTTGAAGACTTCAAATCTCATCATTCTCATACATTGCAGACTTGTTTTCTTTGTATTTTCAGATGCATTTATTCCCCTGTTGTTGTGTGTTTCAATCATTCTCAAGAGTCTCCAAAGATGCCGAAATTGATTGGAAGCTTATGTTCTAATATCTGAAGTCTTCATCATCTTTTTTACGGGAAAAGCAGATTCTTTTAATTCTTTAGATTTAAACATGACCACCTTCTCATATTTGACAATATGGTGCATTTGTTTAGAGTTATAGGAAGAACTAGTTATAGTTATAGCGATGCTTCTTTAGAGTTAAAGCGATGCTTGTTTAGAGTTATACCGAATCTTTTTTAAGAGTTTATAGGAGCTAGTCATTAGAGTTATACCAACACTACGATTTATAGAAGTAGTAGTTACAGTTATAACAACATTTGTTTAGAGTTATAGAAGTAGTAATTAGAGTTATGTCCACACTTGTTTAGAGTTATAGGAACTAATAATTAGAATTATGTTCAAGACTTGTTTACATGGTATTGTAATTACATTTGCAACTTGATAGCCTGTTAGCTCAATTGGTTGAGTATTATGTTTGTAAATACACAAAAATGTGGGTTCAACTCCCACACAGGCTCTTACTATTTGTCACTTCGAGCACTTCTTAGTTACAATGGTCTTGTTACGCTTTTAGGATTTAATCTTGCTCTTCAGCAGATAAGGTGGTAAAACTAGAAGAAAAAAATGACACTAGTTTCAGTCAAAATAATGACAATTTTCAATTTTGGTTTTAGTATACATAAGTGTTATTCTACTAAATTCTTCTCCTTTATGTTTGGTAACCTGTCATTTCATAACCTATGTGGGAATCGAACCCACATCTTGTGCATAGCACAATGCTCTACCATTTGAGCTAATAGGTCTTAAGTACGAGTAAAACCACACACAATATTTACATTATATATTAGTGTATGCAAAACATGTAATAATTCCACCTTGATCTGCATATTAGCTCATCTACAGCTAAGGACTGCAATATAAAAAGATAAAGGGCCATAAAACCAACATCACCAAGAAACTGCAAAAGAACGTCAGGGAGTAGAGGTAATTACACTGATCAGATCTTTCGACTTATGTTTGATATTTAGCTTTCATATTAATTATGCTCATTATCCAATCAATTCCTCCTGAAATAGAGATAGATGATTCAAATTTGATTGCCAAAGTATTTTCTCTATGCTCCAAGCAGCCATCATTATAGATATTGGCAGATTTTCCAAATGCGTCATAACCATACTTGTCAGAGAACGGAACCGGAAATGTGCGCACAGGCTTTGGAAGCTCATAGGCCTCATACCTAAGTCCATGAGTGGATGGCTCCCGGTGAGTTTGACTTTTGAAGTTGTTGATACTTAGTATTCCAGAATTTTGATTCTCAGAGTTATAAGGTTGAGCCCCGTTTTCTAGAGATTGTTGCACATAACCGTCAAGAAAAGAGAGGCCTTTGTCAACCTGCAAGCAAAACAACAGTTGTTACTAAACCTTACACGAAAAAAGAACATTGATAATTGTATCAACAACGAAAAAATAAGGATTATTAGTGATACAAATAGATATGGATGACATCAAGTGTTCAAATAATCACAAGGCAAAAGTACATTTCAGAGCCTCCAAAATTATTGATTTCTGAATTCCATATATACTAATGAACACAAGTTAGGAAATGAATAATTTATGCCAATGCTCTATATATTTCATTCTATCCTTCCAAGTCATGAAGTGCTCTGCATAGGTAACAAGTAAAGACTGACCAATTGGCAGGCTCAATCCATGAACCTAATTCAGAGCAATGTAAATAAATAATTTTCAGCATCTCTGCCATATAACTAATCTACCCCACATGTAAAGCTGAGGAGAATCTACTCATAGTTACTAGTGATTTCCTCACTCCAAATATTCAAACTACAAGTAATGTGAGCCTAATTCTAGAATCTAGGCGCCTTCTTTATAATCCATATGAGACATACAAATTGTATTTTTCTCCTATGAAGGCTTTACTTGATGTACCATGCATAAAAAAAAAAAGGTAGAAAGAAAACTATTGTATCAAATGACTCAGCACATAAAGCTAGAGAATACGACCTCAATGTCCTCATAGCTTGCATCAAATAGAAGTATATTTTCAACTGCTAGAGAATCCAGACCAGTGACATCTTGCAGTTCATATGCACGCTGCTGCAAATCTGTTGAGTGGGATGCTGATTGTTCCTCAATCAAGATAAAGTGACCCATCAACTCTTGTTGCCATTTTCTCTAGGGCAATGTAATAATTGGTAAACCAGCCCAGAGTATATTTATTGCAGTGGTATGTCCATTGCATAAACAGCCTAAGAGAGAGCATTGAATATTAGTTTATATAACTATAATCAAATATTGGCTTAACTCTAACTACTACTTCCTATAACTCCTATGAAGTGCTTCTATAACTCTAACTACTACTTCCTATAACTCCTATGAAGTGCTTCTACAACTCTAACTACTACTTCCTATAACTCCTATGAAGTGCTTCTATAACTCTAACTACTAATTTATATAAATCTAATCAAACGTTGGCATAACTCCAAGTAAAAATTCCTAAAACTCTAATCAAAGGTTGGGGTAACTTTAAGTACAAGTACCTATAACTCTAACTATTAGTTCATATAACTCTAATCAAATATTGGCATGACTTTCATTATTAAATTCTGATATTTTCACCTTTTCACACGCTTTCTCTTGCAAAACACAACCTTTTCTTCATAAAGAAAACTAGAAAACTGTAGCATCACTGATACAAAAACTACCTACATTCTAATGGCAGATTGAACTAACTAAATGCATAGTTGCATAAACATGGAAGAGAAACACCACCTCACGTTCAAGATAACAATTAAATTTAAATTTGACTAAGAAAAAGAAGGAACTTTAGATGTTTAAACGTTGCATAGTCAACCTCACTAAACAACCAGAAAAGACTAACAACCTAGAAAAAAAAACTCAACCAAGATCTAAGCCAACCAATTCATTCCAAATTTAACGCAATAAAAGCAAATCAGAAGAAAAAAGCACATATTACAGACTAATTGAACGCAATTAAAAGAACACCAATGAGAGATTCATACAATTCTGCGATTAACAACTTATAATCCAGTAGTATTTATCTAATTTAAGGAGAATTATAATCACTTCAATAGTATTTTTGTAATAGAATTATAATCACTTCAATAGTATTTACCTAATTTTGAATTATCTAATTTCATGGAAATTATGATCCAACAAACAATATATAAGTATAACATGAACAAATCTACACTTCGATCACTTAATTAGATATAATCACAATAATTTCCAATGAAATCTGTTTCATAATGAAATTTAGATGTAAAATTGAATCAAAATTCTAAAAAAAAAATGAAAATTTTAACAAATACTAACCTTCTTCTCCCATATTGTCTGCGTCTCTCGAACTAATCTTGAGTGCTGAATCATAATCAGGGACGAAATTCACTAAATTGTTTTTGACAAAAAAAATTGCGTAATTGGTCATGGAAGCAGAGTAACCGAAGAGAGAGAGGAGAGAGAAAAAAGTTATGCGTGAGAAGTGTAGATACTGGATAGTTAGGGATTTTAGTTTGGTTTAGTTTTTAATCTTGGCCATTTAATGACGCATGATCTAGGGGTTGGTATCTCTTCTCATTTCTCATGTAAAACATCCTTTTCACCTGAACTCAATTATATATATATATATATATATATATATATATATATATATATATATATATATATATATATATATATATATATATATATATATATATATATATGCGCGCGCTTAAAGCATTTTGAGCATCACATGCAGTTTATAGGATTAAAACAAACTTTGCCTTTTAAATCTTAGACTTACTTAATTGAACCAAAACAAATTAATATTGCTATAAAATTCATTAAGGAAACTTTGTTGTCATGACATTATTTATGGCAAATTTTTTACTAGACCATTTTCTAGGACAGTTATCATAATTATGTTCATATTAATGATCATATAATTATGTCATGTCATTATTTTTAAAAATATATATTCAAAAATAGGGCTATATAGAGATAAAAAAAATACATATCTATTTTTATACTGAACAACCTAAAAAGATTATACAATATAAAAGTATAACTTTTTCTATATTATTCAAAAAATCATAATGTTTACACCATTGGATAGTCTATAAAAATATAAATTTTAGATGAATGGTACTCCCACTGTATTTTTTTGTTCTTCTTGCTTGGAACCTTGACAGTATTCATAATTAGAGACAATCTTCTAAATTCTTATCAATATATAATACAAAAAATATAGTCATGTGGGATCTTGTTTGATTCTTCTCAACAATTACTTTATTAATATTCAATCGTTATAATTTTTACTAATATGTAATGAATGATATTTAAGGTCAAAGAAGTGCATTGGCAAATTGTAAGATCCTAAAAACTTAACTATGCTTAGTCAATTAATTAATTATGATTACCACTAATTAGACTAAAACTAGTGAGTGTCCCGGGCGATGCCCCGGGTTGTTACTTTTCATATTCTTTTGCCTAGTGAGGAAAAATTGACGTAATGACATGATAAGTAATTGCATGATGTTTTGAAAAATAAATCCTTAAAAGTTTGAGGATGAAAACAACAGCTTAGCTTTCTACAAGGGATTGGAGTAAGATTTATGTCTACAATTGTCTCTTGTTATTATCATAAAAAGGTTACGTATCTAACTACTTGTGTATATCTTTTAAAGAGATATAATTATAATTAAGACCTTATGATATTTAATTTGAAATACTAAACAATCGTTTTATGTTGGATTCATGGTTAAACTTTCACTTTTCATTTCAAAGGTCACGTGTTCGATACCTTTTAATCACACAACATTATTTTTTTAATTAAGGGTTTGACTTAAAGCAATTGCATTAGAGATTTAAAAGAGGGTGTCACGTCCTCACGTGGCACACAAACTTTCTTAGGAACACATTTTAATATATTACTCCCTCCGTCCCTAAATAAAGTGTCCATTTCTTTTGGGCACATGTATTAAGAAGAAATCATATGTAGGACCTTAGTGTATTAAATCATAATTAAATATATAAGTTGGTACACTTTATATAAATTGTTTATTATGGAGAGAGAATGTGGGTCATATGAGAAAGTGAGTGATATTATAAAAGTTGAAAGTAAAATAATATTTTAATTGGTGGACCCATACCAAATAAGGAAAAACATAAATGGAAAATGGGCACTATATTTAGGGACGGAGGGAGTAGTATAGATTTAACTTTTAAATGACTAAACTAAAATCATAAATTACCATGTTACAACATAAAATTATCTATTACTATAAAAATAGGTAATTATATTTGAGTTAAGATAACATTTAGAAAAAATGTTAAATTTATTTTATTATTTAACACAATAAGCAAAACTTTTAACATGAAATTATCTATTACAAAGCCACGTGCAACGGTGCAAGTATGGTTGTAGGATTAAGAATTTCTGATTTTTATTAAAATAAAGGGAAAAGGAGGAATTTTCCTCTAAAAGCCAACTTGCACTTCTCACACTCCTCTTCTTCCTCTTCTATGGCAAACATGCCAAACCTTCTCCAGCTTTCTCTCTGCCCCAAGCTGCCAACCCACACCCACACTCCTTCAAAGTCAACAATGCAGAGTTTTGCCCCCCAATCACCCTTCTTCTCTCTTTTGATCTTATTCCCTCAATTTAGTTATACATTACCATGATAATCACTCACCAAAATCACAACAAAAATCAGAAAAATTAAAACTTCTTCTCTCTTCTCTGCTTGGAACCGCCGCAAATACCACCGACGCACCACCGGAGCGCCGCCCAAAACCGCACGCCGACCACCAGAGCTGGAACCCCCCAGCGCCACTTTTCTCCTTTGCTGCAGCCCGTCACTCTGATTCCTCTTTCCTCTTCTCTCGTGCGTTGTCCCCTACTCCCCTTCGTTATCTTATCTGCTTCGTTCGACAACAACCGCGACGGAGCTCCACCGTTCAAACGCGCCATCAGGCTGCCGCCGCCGCGTCGCACATCGCTGGTGCTCACCACTTCTCGCCGGAGCTCGAACACCCCCCCTTGTGCTGCGTGTCTTCGTTGCTCCAAGTGAGCAGAGGTATCAACCTCATACCTCTTAGGGGGCGTTTGGGCGGTTCCTAGATTGGTATGGGTTTGGAATGAGGAATCAAATAAGAGTGGTATGGGATTGGAACTTGATTCCTATTACTATGTGTTTGGTTCAGTTTTGGAATAAAAATGATCCCCATATATAGTGTTTGGTTTAAATCTATTTGGAATCAGGGATGAAATTAAGATTATTTTATTCTCTTATGTCTTGTTTCGAATAAATCACCTATGATACTAAAACGTGAATTAATCACTTTTCTAATTTATCTTTGTCACATATCAAGCATGAAACATTTATTCATTGGTAAATGAACTTGCTCATGCAATGGAGCTATCTAAGATCATGTATTCGTAAAAAGATCGTCATGTATACGAAAATTGAAGGAAATCTTTATTTTAATAGAGAAAAGGGATATATATTAATTAACAAACATCATCAGTGGAAAGCATTGCCTTGCAAAACCAGATTACCAACCAACTATACATGGTAAGATTAGTATAAGGCTAATAAAACAGCCAAATTAAAGAAAGCAATTAGATTGTGATTATGATAAGAACTAATACAGAGCACTTTAGCCACTTTATCAACAAATATCAACAAGTGACTTCTTGAATCTCGTTGCAAATAGCAAGAACCTAAAGTTTTAACAACAAATACAATAACCCATTACTTCCAGAGCATTGTACATATTGGAGTTAACAAGTGACTTTGTGTCGAAATGCAGTAGAAAAATCACAGATTATTCCATCTTGTTTTGTTTCTTGATCAACAATTGTATATATGTTGAAGAAAATTGTACGAGAAAAGAGAAAATTGCAATAGGAAAAAAAAGTTGCGGTAGAAGAGAAAAGAATTGTCGAATACAATTACATGGAGTTCGAGGTTTCCTCTGTATACAATGGTGAAGAAGAAGACTGCTTCTTCAAATAATTTTTTTTTCTTTCTAGCAAGAGGGCGTTTTTTCCTTTTAAAAAGTAATTGATGATACCTAAGGTTGGTATAAGCCAAACCCACCTCTCCCAGGGGTTTCTAAACCCCATACCTCATGGATTTAAGGTATTGGATTTAAAATTAAAATTTAACTAACCAAACACTTGGTATGGATTTAGCCCATTCTAAACCTCTAACTCATACCTATATTTTGTGAACCAAATACCCCCTTAACTGGTTGTGATATTAGTTTAGTACTCAAACCCAATTATATCATGATGGCTGGACTAAGATTTGGGCCGAATAATCTATTCACTTAATCAATTAGTTGGGTTGATTTCATACTATGGACTAAACTGGTTTTAAGTTATCTTTAGCTAATAAACCTCTTAGTTAGGCTAATCTTGTAGTAAAGACTAAATTAATTGGATTATGTTGATTAATATTCACTTAGTGTAATCTGAATTTTATGAATAAGTGGTAGAAATAGTATTTGTGTAAATATTTCTATGCTAATTAGTTTAATCCATTAATGAATTAATATGTAAGTGACCTTATTGATTCTCTCTTCCCTGTTTGCAACTAAAATGAATTGAAATGCATTTACGATGTTAGGGTAGTATGTTACTGAGCCTCGGCTCATGACGTTTTGTTTTTCTGTTTTAGGTATGCTTATGAAGATGGGAAGGCGTTGAGGAAAGATAGACTTTAGATTATGCAACTATGACGGTTATGTATTATAAGATCATTTACATTAGATTATGAAACTTTAGCTATGTCTAAGTTAGATATTATCTCAGATAACCCTGACTTATAGGCCTTTTTCCAATATAACCCTGACTTTGGCAGCCCTGTCTCCGATAACCCTGAACTTGGTTTTTGTCATTAAACTGGACGGAATTTGTAACGCCGTTAACTAGGTTTGACTTTTGCTAAATTCATCTCTTTCTCTCTCTTGTTCTTCATCTCTTCTCTCTCTTGTTCTTCATCTCTTCATCAATTTTTCCCAAACTCATAACAAAATCCAGATTTTTCCCAAACCCATTTACCCAAAATCATAACAAAATCCAGATTTCCTCCAATGGGCGTTCTTAGAAAAAAATTGTGTTATTGAACGCCCCTGTCCTGTTCTTCATCTTCTGCCATGTATCTTCATAATCAAACCCAGAAATTTCCCCTCAAAATACATCAAACCCAGAAATTTTCTCATTTCAATATCATCTTATCTTATCTCAAGTAGCAGCTGCAAGTAGCAGCGGTAGAACACGGTTCGACCTCTTGTTCTGGGCAAGTCGTCGGAGAAGAAGAAGAAGAAAGGGTTCATTCTCTCTTCGAAATTCTAGCAACGTGAAAACAGAAGCAAGGGAAGGGGAGGCGAGCTCCGGGCAGCAGTGGCAACGTCTTGTGGCGGGAGTCAGGGGCAGCAACGAAGCAGAGGAGGAGAAACTCGGGGCTGCAGTAATGTGGTGGTGGTGCAGCAGGTGTACGACGGTGTTAGGAGGAGTGGTGGTTGGTGATGAATCCATCTCTTTCCCCATTTTTGCCTTTTCTCTTCTCTAATTTCTCATTTCTTGAATTTGATTTTGTGGCTTTTTGTTTTGTGATTTCTTGGATTTCTTGAATTTGTGGCGTAATTAAGTGATTTCTTGAATTTGATTTTGTGGCTTTTTCTTTTGTTTTGTTATGTTTTGGATTAAAGTTTTGATTTGGAGAATTGATTGAGAAAAAAAAGAGAATGATGGGCTTGAGAAGAGATGAAGAACAAGAGAGAGAAAGAGATGAATTTAACAAAAGTCAAACAAAATTAGAGAGTACTTAACGCCGTCTCTAATTCCGTCCAATTTAATGACAAAAACCAAGTTCAGGGTTATCGGAGACAGGGCTGTCAAAGTCGGGGTTATATTGGAAAAAGGCCTATATGTCAGGGTTACCTGAGATAATATCCCTTTATAAATTCCAAGTTTGGCTAAAATATAGTATGTTTAGTATTATGAAAGTATATTACCTTGTACCTTCCAGACGGGAGGTACGGCAATGACGCACCGACTAAGTTAGGTCTTCCGCTGCTAATAATTGATTTTAATTAACCTAATAATGATGCTTAGGAGTCGGGGCGTTACACAAGTGCTCACGATTAAAGTTGGAAGAACAAAAAATACAGATCATGAAATAACTTATGACTATTATTTTATTTTTAGCCTGTGTGTTGGATTATATAATAGTAAAAGAGTTATAAGAAGAATATAAATTTAATATAATAAGAAATACTATACAATCTGAATTATGGTAATAATAAGAATTTCAGAATTATTGTGAGAAAATAAAGTTTGATTTTCCAGTTATTATCTAGAAGATCAATAATACGATTGAATACTATAAATTTTGCTACAAACTACAAAAAAAAAATCTCATTATAATATATATTAGAGTTTTGGATGATGAAAAAAATTAGAGTTTGACTTAAATAAACAACCTTAGAATTTAGTACAATGTAAGTTGAGAATAACTTTTTACATAATCTAAATTATTATTATTTTTTCCTCGAAATATGTTTCAAAATAAGATCTTTTTATCATATAGTTGTATAACCTAATATAATATAAATTTATAGATTTTACATAATGAAGTATTTATACAACTTATAAAAAAGGAAATATGAATTATAACAAGAGTAGTACTATAAGAAATATGAACCATAGTACGAATAAGAGTATATTACTTCCATTATGCCATAGGAGCCAATAATAACAAAATGTTATAGTTATAGTAGAAATATAGTAGAAATATAATCAAAACTATTTATTGAGTATGGAGGTGACATGTGTTTATCGTAAATAAATTTGAATTAAATAAAAAATTTAACTGTAAAATAAAGTAGATTCATAATGGAACAATTTCTTAAAACGGTGTATAAAAATAAAAAATTCCCGCTTTGGTGCTTAATAATAAAATAATTTTGTGATTTGGTTTCCGCATAGGTCTGGATTTTGGTTTGTATTACTGATTGTTGTGGTCATTCAGCTACTAGGCCAGCTACTAACATAATTGGAAGCTTTTTCTACATAAAAAAAATCATGTTTTAGTGTTCAACAAAAAGTAATACCGTAAATTGGAGTTTGCGTATTACTGAGGTTCTATAAATAATACCAATTTCTATTAAAAGAAATTATGATTCAGTAAAATGGGTTGTTGGTTTAGAAAAATAACAAAATTAAAAACTATATAGAAATTTGTGGCATTGGCAAGCATAAAGGAATATAAATGTGCATACTTTATACTCCTCGTGTATTTTTTTTATCTTTCCTACTTTAACTGTGCGAGTTTGCTAATGTACTTATTCATCCTTAAATATCTTTCATTACACATTAGTAAAAATTATAATGATTGAATATTGATAAAATACTCATTGAGACGAATCAAACAAGACCCAACATGACTATATTTTTTTTATATATTGAGAAGAATTTAAAAGATTCTCTCTAGTTGTGAATAATAGTGTTGTAGGCGTGTTTTTATTTCACCTACGTGGTGTGAGCGCGTATCTGTATTTGACTACCCCATTGTTAAGGTTTTATTGAAAATATTTTGAAAGAAGTCGCCAACAATTCATTTTTGGAAGAATCATAAACCTAATTGGATATGGAAAAACCGTAGGGACAAATTAGGGACTTATTCAATGTAGATTTCCCCGTTCTGACTCCATAGATGGTCAAAGTGAACCAAAGATTGAGTTCGGGGGTGAGGGTACGAATATAGTCATAATGAACCACATTTGCCCAGAGTTAGCCTCTACTAAATATCGATTCATTGCAAATTTTATGCCTAAGAATAATCATATAACGTTTTAAACACCCTAAAAATAATTAGTCTAGGTTGGTTCAGGAAACACATAAAAAGACTATTTTTTAGCAACAAGTTATTAGGCAATCAATATTTAATCTGATTAATATTAGAACAGTTCTTTAGGTCTTTGATTAGCAAAAATAACATGTGGGTGATAAAAGCATTAAAGCAGGACAATCATATGACATGAATAATATGATCAGGCATACATATAATATACAAAGGCATGAATAAATATAATATGAAATAAAATAAAATAGAAAAGGGATTAGAATGTACAAAGACACGATTATTACTTAGAGATCTACATCATGAAATAAATTGTTAGTAACTTCAAAGCAATAAATGTAATTGATTATTCAAGGATCCTCAGAATTATACCTATGCGGCTTAGATTGAAGAGCGCAACGATCTTTAGGCGGAGCAATCATGGAACCAGGAACACAATATGATCAGGATTAGAAATTGATTGAAGTATTGAAAGTATTTGAGTGTTTGAGTATTTGGGAATTCGAAGTGTATTGTAGAGGTATTCGTAAGTTTTTGTATGCGTGAAATAATAATATGAAAAGCCGTCTTTAATTCGAGAAATCACGAGTATTTATAGAAAAGAAAGCATGCGCCTCACGCAAGCCCTACGCCAGGCGCAGGCCTACGTGGCAGACGCAGTGCCACGCGTCAGGCGCACATTGGTGTGCCTGACGCAGCCAGCACAATCAGACTTAAGCACGTGTAAACGCGTTTTTGAAAAGATAGAAAAGAAAGGTTGCGTCTCACACAGGACTTGCGTCAGACGCAGGACTTTGTGTGAGTCACAAATCCACGTGGCAGGCGCTCAATGGCTCGCCTGACGCGTTCTAGCCAATGTGCTGGACGCACGTGGCGCACTGAGCGCACCCGCCGCGTCCGGTACATATTCCAATATATTCCAGCATATTCGCTTTTGATTCTGCACGTCTTTCGAAGATACTTTTTTATCCCTAAAATCCGGAAATTGATCTTTACGGATTAAAAAAAATCTGATTTGTATTTAAAATATTTATCAAAGATAATAAAAAGTATTTATAAAAGATATTAAATAAAATAATAAATATTCAATTGGGCTCTTAAGTGGACTTAAAACATTTTATGGGCTTAAAATACAATTAATCATCATGAACAATTAATTGGGCTTTAGAATATCATTTCAAAACACAATTTTGGATCGGTTCTTTAGATTGCTCTTCCGTTGGGTCGTGCCAACTAATACCGCAGTATGTTTCATCATTGGAACCTTACATGGGGAGACACAATTATGTGTCTACAAGTGTTAAGATTCCAAGTGAGAAAGATAAAAAATATAGAGGGTGTACTCTATAAGTCTTTAATTTTCACTTATTTTTTTCCTCTTATTTTACCATTAACACATGATAAAAATCGAGTTAAATTTTTATTACATTAGATTAGTTATGAACCTTTTATAAATTAATTTAGTTACAACCTCTTTAGATTGTCCCTATAGTTTCATATCTCAATTTGAATTAATTAAATGATTACAAACTATGTGTGTCCGATAATATACTACTCGTTTGTTTTTCTCAAAGTTAGATACCTGAAAATCTAGATAAAAAGCTTACTAATGTGATAATAATTATAATGTGAATGGTTGTTTAATCTATTAAAATGCGTATATCCAAATTAAAGATCTTTTATATTTTCATTAATACATATTAGAAATATATTAACCATTAAAGATATTTTTTGGATACTGTAAGCTTTTGAAGAAAGAATATAATTCTTTTTTACAGATAGTTTCACTAAATCATTATTGTTTTAAAAGAAATTGGAATTGTATATAGCGACTCATCAGTATGCCAACACCAGATTGCAAAATTATTTATTGTTGAACACTCAAGCGGGAAATTCGTTTTATTAAGACACCTTTTCAAGAAATAATTATTACGAATCAAATTCCAAACTTATGCGAATACCAAATTGCAGACTTATTTTTTGTTGAACACCAAAATGAAATTTCTTTATTTACACAACATTTTTAGGAAATCGTGATTCATAATGGCTAAGATAAAAGAAAGGATTTTTTGATTTTAATAATGCAACCTTTTGGCCGTTCGCAACGAATAAGCTCACATTTTAATTATTCCTGAATAATACAACTTTTGTACCCAAAAATTTTGGAATAGGCTAAATGACCGGTTACTTGAACAATTGGTAATTTAATGTACCAGTCCCCACACTTTTTACCAGTCCCCACACTCATGACTCTCCTAACCAGCCAACCCACCAAAACCCACCCTCCCCTGCTTATTGGAACCCCCACCCTGGCCCTTATTGGAAACCTCCACAGTCCACCCCTGCCCACCGGAGCCCACCGTCCTCCCCTCTCCCACTCCCACTCCCAAAAACTTCAAAACAACCAATTGTTTGCATTAACTGGACAGTGGCCACTAACCACCGGCGATTCTCTCTCCTTGGGCGACGACGCCATAACTTCCGACCACCTCAATTGTTCACATTGTCGGAAATCCGATCCTTCTTCGTCGGAATTGTACTCAATTTCTGACACGAATTGCGATAAAATCAAACGAATCGCAAGAGATCCTCTAAATCTCTCACGTCGCACTCTTTCTTTGCTCTTCCCCCGCCAATCATCGTTGCTGCTGCAAGCCTTGTTCTTTCTCCCACCTCTGTCATGCGTTGATGCGATTAGTGGAGGAGAGATAGAGAGTGAGAGAATAAATGGCGGTGGAGAGAGAACGAGGTGAGTAGAGAGATAATGTGGTGGTGGTGGTGGTGGTGAAGAGCGAGTGTATGGGTTAGGATTTTGAGGATGGAAGAGAGTGTGAGGTGTGATGTTGAAGACTTGAAGGGTTTATGATGAATGAATGGAGTGAGGAGAGTGTTTAGAGAGAGAATCAGGTGGGGGTTATTTCGAGGGTGAGGGTGGTTTCGGTGGTGTCCCCGCGGTTGGCTAGTGGTTTCAATGTTGGCCGTGGGTGGTTTCTGGGTGGGGGTGGGGTTGGGAGGAGGGTTGGGGCAGGGGCTGGGGTGGCTCAGGTGGGTGGAGGGTGAGAGAGGATGGAGGAGGGAGAAAGAATAAACCGAACCAATTATTATTGGACACGTGTCCCCTTTTACCTGTTGAATAAGTTGCATCCGATTTTTACCCATTCAAAGAAATTTTTGTTAAACGTTGTATTATTCAGAAATAATTAAAAGGTTAGCTTATTCGTTGCGAATGGCTAAAAGGTTGCATTATTAAAATCAAAAAATCCTAAAAAAAATTTAGAGTCTAGAATTTTTTTGTTTGAGGGGATAGAGTCTAGATTTACTGAATAACCTAAGAAATTTAGAATCCTAACAAACAGGATTTTGTTATTTATTCATTATTAACCTAATACTCCCTCTGTATTTTTTTATCTTTCTCACTTGGAATCTTGTCACTATTCACAATTAGAGAGAATCTTTTAAATTCTTCTCAATATATAAGAAAAAATATAGTCATGTGAGGTCTTGCTTGATTCGTCTCAATGAATAGTTTATTAATATTCAATAATTATAATTTTTACTAATATGTAATGAAAGATATTTAAGGTTGAATAAGTGCATTGGCAAACGTGCAAAGTCAAAGTAGGAAAGATAAAAAAATACAGAGGGAGTACTAATCAATATATATATATATATATATATATATATATATATATATATATATATATATATATATATATATATATATATATATATATATATATATATATATATATATATATATATATATATATATATATATATATATATATATATATATAAAGGAGGAACTTTTCGGGAGCATAGGGAGCTCCTCAAGATTTCAAGCTCATAGAGCGCGCCACGTAGGATTGCCACGTCATCAATTTATATTTTTATTTTTAAAAAAAATAGAGTTCTACATGAAATAAATAGCGAAAATTAGAGTTTGGATTTGAATCAACAACTTAAATTATTATATTGTGAAAATTGTGTATAACTTTTGCTACATAATTTGGAATATTATAATTTTTGTACCATTGGAGAGCATTCAGAATATGCTTCGAAATAAGATCCATTTACAATATAGTTCTACAACTTATGAAATATAGAGTGCCATGTAGGATTGTCATGTCATTAATTTTTTTTTTTAAAATAGAGTTCTACATAGATTTAAATACATATAAGGAGTTTTTGATAAGCAGAATTTAGAGTTTCGTTTTGAATGAACAACCTAAATTATTATATTATGTAAATTGTGTATAACTTTTGCTACCTAATCCAGAATATTATAATTTTTATACCATTAGATAATGCTCGAAATATGCTTCGAAATAAGATCCATTTACAATATAGTTCTATAATTTATGAAATAGAGAGTGCCACTTAGGATTGCCATGTCATTAGTTTTTATTTTAAATATTTGAAAAAAATAGAATTCTACATATATTTAAATACATAAAAGAGTTTTGGATAGGGGGAAATTAGAGTTGCATTTGAATAAACAACCTAAATTATTATATTATGTAAATTGAATTTAACTTTTGCTACCTAATTCAAAACATTATAATTTTTTTATCAGTGGAGAGTGCTTGAAATATGCTTCAAAATAGGATCTATTTACAATATAGTTTTATAACTCATGAAAATATATTAAATTAGATGAATTGTAAGACATTATTTAGTCTTTTTTTAGATAAATATAATAATAGCTATAAGTATTAAGTATAGTGTATTACATGTGATTATAACATTTGATTATTGGTCCAATTTACTGGATTAAACATATTATCTTTCAAAACTTCAACATTACTCAAGTAAACCAAAACAATATAGTATTGCAACAAAATTTATTAAGGAAAATTTGTTACAACAAAAACTAAAATCTATAGCGATAATATATATATATATATATATATATATATATATATATATATATATATATATATATATATATATATATATATATATATATATATATATATATATATATATATATATATATATATATATATATATATATATATATATATTAGAGTTTTGAATTATGTAAAAATTAGAGTTTGATTTAAATAAAACAACCTTAGAATATTATAAAGAGCTCCACCTAAGCATGCCATGTCATTCTTATTGACTTTTAATTTTTTTAAGAAAATGGTGTTCAACATAGATATAAGTACATATAAGGTGTTCTGGATGAGTGAAGATTACAGTATAATTTTAAATAAACAACCTAAATTATTATACTATGTAAATTAAATATAACTTTTGCTAAATAATTCGCAATAGTATAATTTTTTTTTACCGTTGAAGAGTGCTCGAAATATGCTTCGAAATAAGATCCATATACAATATAGTTTTACAACTTATGTGAATATCTTTATTTAGATGAACAATAACGTATTATTTATTCTTTATTTTAAATAATTAAAAAAAATAACTATAAAAATAGCATATAATATATGACAATAGTAATTTTGTCTTTTAAAATCATACTTTTAAAAATTAATTCATATGAAGATAAAATATTCATATCTATAGTTTTGAACCGATAGCATTCCATGATGGCATTACATGAACAATCAAATGAAAGTTTGTCATCGAGATTGCGAGAGGTATTATGCAATTGACTAATTATTTTATTCTTATAATATTTATTGTATACATAATTTTTTTTCTCCATATATCTATATGTCAGATCTTATTCTTTTCTCCATTAACTTAATTCTACTAAAACTATTTGGAAATCAAGGTTTGCATTTCTAGACTATTTGAGGTCAAGTCTTGATATGGTCATGATTAATGAAGATGTATTTTTTTCTCTTAAATTGTATTTTTCGATTATTAATAGAGGTTAATTTTATATTTAATTAATTTTCTTCATGATACTATCATTATAATCTTCATTTTGGCTTTTCTATCATCCATTCTATATGCGTTAGTCTTTATGTCTTTATATTAAAAGTTGAAATTGTGGTTGACACTCATATTTTCTCTATTCTTTTGTCCCGCATCTATTAAGTTATTACCCTCTACTTTCTTAAAGTATCATTCGGGTATTATTCATGTTAAAACCGTATTAGCAATCATACCCGTTATTGAGATACCATTTAATAATAGACTTAACTATAGTATTCAATTGAATATTAAAAATTATAAAATTTATATATCACAATAACAAATCTAGAAATCACGGTATAATGACAAATACTTTCTCCGTTTTTTTCTACTTCAACAATTGGTTTTGGCATGGTTTTTAAGGAAATAAAAAATTGTTAGTTTAAGATAGAGGTGCATCTTTTTGGTTAACTAGAGTAGGGGATAAATAAATCCTTTATAAATTAAACACAACTTTATAAAGCAATTTGGGTAATTAATGATGGTTTTATTAACATAAAGTAAAGGTAATATTGTCAACTGTAGTTACTTTTTTTCCCAAAAGTGGAATAGTTCGAAAGATGAAACTACCTAAGCGGTAGTTGTTGTGATAGAAATAGAACGGAGGAAGTATGTAAATACGATGGTATTGAAAAATCTTATTTCACAGCAACACAAAATCAACAATAATATTAACAAAAAAAATTGGAATAAAATAAAATAAACAACAACCCTTGCACGGGCTTCAAACCTAGTATATGAATATATTTCTACTACGTTAAAAAAGAAATAATAACCCGTGCGCTTCAAGCACTAGTCCTAAACTACTCTAACTCTCAAAATTCCAATTTCCTCGTAATATATGATTTGGGAGAGAGGCTAGGGTTTAAGGAAAAACACAGGAAATTTGTAAGTTACCCCCAACTCCCCAAATTCCAAATTCCAAATTCCTTAAAATTTACTGCGATTACAAAAGAAATTCCATCTCTCTCTACAGATTTACGTAAGATTACTGATTTCGTTCCAGTTTTCTTCTCTATCTGAAAAGTTCGACTTCCAGCATCAATTCAAGTTATTTTCGAGGAAAGAATTGAAGGAATTTTTCGACGATTCCAAGAATTTGAAGGTTTGTTTAGGACTAATTTTACTATATATTGTAAGTTATAAGTTTGTAGTTTAGCGTTAAATATTTGATTAAGAAATTCCAATTTAATTCACTAGTATGCGAGCTTTAAAAAAAAGTTGGTAAGCCGTATCAAAGATTTCAAGGGCTTCTGAGGTTTGATACCCAAAAAAGATAAATCTTTTGTTGGATTTGTAGCCCTCAAAATTGGGGTTTTTTGATAATTAATTTTAGTCACTGTTTTTGTTATTTGGTGGTGCATGGTAATTTAGGGGTGTTTTAGGTAAATATTTAGTTTGGGCTCAAAACAAATACTATTAAATCTATTTCGGGAGCAAATAGTCTATTTAATAATAATTATTTTTTCCAGAAATTCCAGACTATTTTGGAATTTTTTGGATATTTCAGATGATTGTTAAAGCATCATTATGTTGGTCTGGTGTATTGTATACTTTTAAATAATTTGACAATTGATTTCTTTTAGCATTAATTAGATTATTCGTATTGTGTCCTAATCTTGTTTTATCTTGCTTCCATGTAAATTTTTTGCTATGTAAAGACGGTAATGATGGGGATGATATCTGAAGTAGCAAAAACTGTTGGTGGAAATGTTGTGCCAAGCAAAAGATTAAGATTAAAAGTTCTTGCAAAGAAGCCTGTAGATGGAACTTATGAAGTCTCGCGATCGTCTGAAGCCAAATGTTATAAGAAGCCATCATTAAGGAATCATAGTTGTAACACGGTTATTGGTGAGAAGAAGCTCAAATTGACATCAGGAACAACTAAAGATGTTATTGGAGCATGTCAATTATCAAAACAAGTGCCTAACTCTATTGTTGGATGTAAGCGTAAAACTGATGAGGTGTTAGATAGTCATGAAAGAAAGAGGTTGAAGATGGATCACTTTGCAACATCAAATTGTCAGAGCATACTTCAAAAGCTTATGAATCATAAGTTGAGTCTCCCATTCCTTACCCCTGTAATACCTGATGCCTGGGGCATTCATGACTATTTTGACATAATAAAAAACCCTATGGACCTTGGGACCATTAAGGAGAATTTGCTGCAGAAGACTTACATCGATGCTGCAGAGTTTGAGGCTGATGTGAGGCTAACTTTTTCTAATGCGATGTCATACAATCCTCCTCACAATTGGGTTCATAAATATGCGAAGGAACTCAGCAGGGTGTTCGATAATCTTTGGAAGCCTGTCAAAACAAAAATGTATAGGGAGAACAGTGATATGAACCCAAGTGGTTATGACACTAGTCGTAGCAAGGTATATGATGTGAAAGGCAATTGTCTCTTAAGCATTTCATCTGGCTTGGATCGGTTGCCTGGAAAAGCAACGTCGCAAAAAGAGAATCACTCAGAAGACTTGAAGAAACTCTCAACTCAAGGTATCCAGAATGATCATAAAGCTGTAAAAGTAAGTTCTATTCTTTTGTAAATGCTTTTCTCTTTGATTCGTTGTGATATATTTGATGGATGTTTACTGAAAGCTCTTCTTTCTCCCAGGATGGCAAGCCTAAAGACTCGTTGTCTTCAAAATCTTATTCAAATTCTACTGGTAAGGATTATTATATTTCTCTCTTGTAGGCATAGTGAGGGAATTCCAAAAAAAAAAAAAAAACTAATGTTGAGAGTACTTACATTTTTATTTGTTGTATGAAGGGCCTATATCTCGTATGCAAAGGGAAAGTGCCCGTCTAATATCGGCAAAGGTGAAATGTGATAATGCTCCTAAAAAGAAGGTTGCAAATGATGATTTCATTGCTGTAAAGGTGAGCTTCCCTTTTTATCCTTTGTAATTTGACGATTTTATTGGTATTTATCTTCTGTGTGTATATTAATCGTATTGATGATGGAGGTTAACCCCTATGAATGGGCAGGTTAAAAGTACATCAACTTTGCAAAGGGGTAGCTATGGTCGAGATGGTGATGGTGTGTTTCAGTGTATTTTTCTCAATGGTACCATCAGAAGTCTATCATCATATTGTAAATGAGATTTTCCTTTTGACATATGCTGGGAATTAATCTGCAGGAACTTTGAGTTCATTAGATGAAGAACATGACATAGCTAGTGTTTGTTCTGCAGCTGGTTCTTTTGGTGCTACTGCCGAAGGTCAGTTTTTAAAAATATTAGAATGTGCTTGCAAGTTAGTCTTTGTTCGTCAACAGACTCAATATTTCCTTATATTCTGTTTTAGGTTCGGAAACTGTATTAGATGCTGAACTTTCTCCATCAAAGGCCTTGCATGCTGCAAAAATGATTAGTCGGTTTGCTGAAACCATACTAAAGGCGCAACATCATACGCTGTTGGAACCGGTAATTGTCAAATCAGAAGCTTTAATTGTTCCTTTAGTTGGTTTTACTATTAGTTATATTTATGCGCTAATTCAAAATTATGCTCAATTTTCAAGTTTACTTACATGTACTTTCTGAACATTTAGGACAGTGGAGCTGATGCAGCAATCAGGCAACAAGAGAAGGAGAGACTGCTGAAAAAGCAGCATCAAGGTGAATATGCTCACATTAATTTTTTGTTTTGTGGTGTAAAGCCGACTGTTAATTGTGATTTGGCCATCAACTGCAACTGAACCTTCTATTCCTTGTACAGAGAAAGCTAGAATTGAGGCACAACTTAGAGCTGCCCAGTCTGCCAAGCGATCAAGAGCAGAATCTGAACTCAAAAAGCAACGGCAACAAGAGAGGGAGGCAGCTCGAATGGCCCTTAAAAAGGTCAATACAACTTCCATAACCTTCAGAAATATGAATTTTTGGAGGTTGTGAGAGGTTTACATTCTTTCTTAACCCTTCATTTTCTCCTATGCAGATGGAACAATCAGTCGATCTTGTTGATAATTTGCAAGTCCTGAAAGACCTTGAGGATATTGTTGGGAGCTCCTTGGCAGTTGTGTGCCATGATTGCAGGTTGCGTGCTACTATGTGGAGTCACATAGACAGTGATAAGCTTGGGAGTCCATTAGAGCGACTGGGTTTATATATCAAGGAAGAATACAGGGTGGGTGATGACGATGACTACGCCTTCCAAGAGGACGGAGATTGGGAAGAAGGGGAGGTTATTGTTTGAGTTATCATTAAACTTGTATGGACAAAATCACCGACTAGTTGACTTTGCGGCTTTTGGGGGTTGTTGTAAAGGGAACCGAAGGTGACCCTTTCCTATATCTGCTCCTCTTAGTTTGTGTAAAACAAAGTCTGGAGCTGTTTTGGTATGGAGCTGTTGGGGGTTCTAAATTTTTTGCTGCACTCTTTTCCAGCTCTAGTGTTTATATAACTTGTTTATATATGATTTATTTGGGGAAATTATGTATATATATATGATTAGGAAGCAGCATGTAAATGCATTATTTTTGTAAATGGGCATAGGTTGAAGCAATGCTTCACTGGAAGTTAATATTTTTTGGGTGCTGCTGCTGCAGACGTGCATTTCATTGGAGTCTCTTGTCCTCTACTTCCTCTGTTTCCTAATCGATGTTTAATTTTGACTATTAATATATCTAATTATCTATTAGTAAAAATTATAAAAAATTGATATTTTAAAATTATACATTGAGATAAAATCAACATCATCTTATAAGCTAGCATAGAGTAGATTTTGTAAAAAAATGCAAAAGTCTAGAAGAAGTATGTATTTAAAAAAATAGGAGTATTTATTTGTCGTTTTGATTTCTTCATAAATTATTAGAATAGGGGCCTAATTTTAATATAAAATTAGACAAACCCAAGTATACGTTCTCCTAACAAGCCCATTTTGTCTCACTCTAACCCAAGATTTCCCTAGACATCTGTTACCAACAGAGTTGTCTCTTTGTTTCTCCTTCCTTTGTTTCCCTTTGAATCTCGAAGTACAACAAATAATTTTAAAAATAATCTGACAGTCTTATCGAATGGATTAAACTAGTCACTAAATGGATTAAAGAATATGAAAACTGAATGGATTAAACTGGTCACTAAATATATTAAACTAGTCCCTATATTCAGAAAAGTGGTCGTTCTCTTCTTAATATTTGGCTTGGGCTGTTGTCTAATTTTAAAATAGACGGTATCTTACAAGACTAATTTGGACTCCTAAGCTCCTTTTGCTAAACACAGCCAATAGAGGTAGTTCTTAACCCGTCTGGACGTGTGCAAAAATGAATATTTTTCCCAGCCTTTTCCAACTCTCTGCCTTTGGAGGGTTGTGGAGCTGAACATACTTGATAAGAGAGTCATAGATATTTCTGCCATTTTCTGGTAACTGGCTTTTTTTTAGAAGACAGGGTAATATGGATAGAAAAATGACCAAAAAGGGTCTATCCTTCCCCAGGCTCCGAATTTCAATATCTGGTATCTAAGGATTGCATTATCTTTTGAATGGAAAAAATATGACTACCGAGAGTACGTGACTTGCTAAAGACAAATATCAATGATATATGAAGATCCAATTCAACAGTTTAAATAATATTTTCTTTTTTAGTGGGGAATTATTGTATAGTAAATGTATCAATCTCCCTTCAGTACCATGGCTTTGTGGGATATTAGGGAAAAAAAGGATGTGTTGCTACATCCAAAGAATGAATGTACTATACCTCTGTTTCACAATAGATGCACAATCTGTTTTTTCACGTACCACAATATACTTCTTTGGATATTAATATCTCTTATTGCGTATAAGTAAAAATTATAAAAAGTTGATATTTGGAATCATCACGTTGAGACGAATTCAACAAGTTCCCACTTAACTATGTTTTTTCTTACATAATTGTGAGAGAAAGATTGTCAAAATTTAGTACAAGAATAATGCCCAAATGAAAAATGGTACGTGCGTTGTAAAACGGAGGTAGTATATCAGAATTTTAAGGATCGCAAAGTGTCAAGGAATAGTGCACTTGGATAATCGGATTAAGGAACATAAGAATTTTGGAGGAAAGCGCCTTTTGCATATATGTCCAAGAAGTGATATTCATTAGTTCATGTTCTTATGCTATGCTTGCTAAGACATTCCACGTTACCAGACTTAAAGCGTCGAGATATCAGGTTACATGGTTAGGCAAGATATGTTAGAAACTGCTTTTGATTTTCTACATTAAGTTTTTGGAGTTAATTTCATGAAAGCCAAGGGGCTTTCAACGATAACCAACCATCCCCAAGAAAAACAAGCTTGTATAGATTCATTGGTGTATTAAAAGTTAAAACGCTCGAGAGAGCAGTAAAGATATTCATTCGCATAGAAAGACAACTTTCAGTGACAGCACTACAGCAAAACAAAATACTAGCATCTGTTTCCATTTTAGCTCCAAGCTACAATCACCAGTTCTCAAGAAATTACAGCACTATACAACTCAACAATTGTAGCGATTCTTGGCACCCCTATCGTGCTTCTTTGCGTCATCCTGAAAGTATACAGACAGTGTTATTTCAGCACGACATTTTACAAGTAAATTTAAGGAAAGATACAAATAAAAATTTGCAGCTTACATGAAAAATGAAACCGATATTCTCATTGTAATCAAGAAACTTCTTCCACTGTTTTCCAATGCTCAACTGCATTAAAACAGAAAACATAAGGATACAGGGAACAAAGAATAAAAACATCAGCATTGCATGACGACGCATATCCATAAAGTTGCTACCAAGTAAATGTAAACCATATTTTCAGCAACCGCTTACAATTTTGTTTATTATTATCCAGATATAATTTAGTTAAAAAAGATGTAAGCAACAACACCAGAGCATCAGATCAGAATTCTAACCAGAAGTAATGAGGAAAATAAATTATCATAATCTCTTCAGGTTAATTTCAGCTGTGAACAGGTACAGAAACAGTGGATGCTAAACATCCTGTGGAAAATCGTTATTGGACTACCAGTTCAAAATCAGGGGTCGTTGGGTCATTTAAGGGGGAAACTATTAGGGCATTTTAAAGACAATAGAAAGATGGTTGCCATTTTGGTCTACTGGGGTGTTAGTATATGAGATTATCCAATAACTGTTATGCAATTGTACTTCCTCAAAGGTATGCAGAGGAGACAGAAAAAAGAGACAGAAAAAAGAGGTAAAGAATTTATATAACAAGAGAGGCCATCTATTTTTACGCTTATCATATGGAGATTCATCTCATGTACATCATAGGAACATTCATTTAGAAAGTGAAAGTGGAAAGCAAATTGCAGGAAGAGGTTAGAAGAGTTCAATAGGAGGCTTCACACAACATTCGAAGGCAACCCAAACACAGCAAACAGCAGCTTGGCGTTGAAGAATAGATATGATAAGCTAAGAGATGATCAACAAGAATTAATAGCTTGCTGAAAAGCATCTCTATTATATATGGGAACTCTTGAGGACTTTGGTGTCCACCTGAGTTCCCTAAAATACCCTTTATGTTTTTATTCTTCCAAGATAACTAATGAGGGCAAAAAAGTCATATAACTTATTTTAAAAACAGCTCTAATGTAACTGTCAGATTTTTCCCTAAAAAAACTACCACATTTTTTTTAGTAAAAGTAACTTCCTGATTTTTGAAAACAAAAGAAACATGTACAATATCACTGCGATGTTCGCGCACGCATCGCGTGCAAAAAATACTAGTTCTTTATTACGCCATTCCAACCCTCACATTATTAGCAGCAGGAATGCGGCATGGTCAAAGGACATTTACCTCGATAACATTTAAGATAACGCCATATATTGTTATGACATAAGATAGAGCAGTATCAGGATTGTCCATATGTACAGCAATAGACATACCTGAGCAGATTCATTTGCAGCATTCTTGGTCCACATGGCTATTTTATCCTGCCTAGCCCTCACATTGACAACGGCTCCACAGATCTCATCTCCATGATCAAATTGCTCCCCAATCATTGCCAAGAGCTAGAAATTCACCAAGTCAGAAATGCATTATACGCATCGCATATTAACTCATAGCAAGATATCAAAGCAATGAAGCATACCGTATAAAGCCAGCTTGTATCAGATTTTCCTCTTGGGTAGGTAACAGTCCACTTGCCTCCATTAGCACAGATTGGATCCTCCCATTTTGGCTCAATTTTCTTCTTAAAACAATGAAAATCTGCCCCTACAGCCAACTTGCTAGGATGATGTATGTTGTTGTAAAGGCTGAAATGGCAAATCATAGAAGCATTATGATTGATAGTTCAAGTTTATAAGCTACAACATGCAATGACAATGACAACAAGTAGTGAGAGAAAACATAAAAAAATCAAGCTAACAAATACAAGAATCTATAATCCTGAATACAAGAATTCCTGCAACACAAATAATCCTAGAAAGCTCATATTTCTAGTCAAGGCACAGAAAGAGGTAGCGGGAAGTAGCGCAGTTTTCAAAAACTATAAAATTTTCGAAAATTGGATTCTTTCTTTTTACAATTTATTCTTCCTCTTAGTTGTGTCTGATTGGCAGGTCCTAGCTTGCAGGTGAGTACAATGCTATTTTGCAGTGCATCCTCCCAAAAGACATGGAAAACTCTGGTCTGAAACCACCCCCAGCCCCTCCAGTACAAAGACCACATATACACATGGAGAAATGCATTTGAAGCGGGGATTGGGGGGGGCGCAAAGTTTAGACACACTAGGCGGTAGAGGTGGGAGGTAGGAGAGGAGGAGTGGAACCACTCCTGCACAAACATGCCCATGCCCTACCACATGATAAATATATGACAGACAAAATCAACTCTGAAATCAAAAGAACAGAAAGCTATGAATCATCTAGGAGTCCTTCAACAATAATTAAAAGGTATGTTCAACTTGTATAGATATCTTTTTTAATAGAAAACGTTATAAGGATATAAAGGGGACAGCTACATTACTGAAGATGTCAATCTAAGATAGCAAGAAAGACATACAACACACAAAGTTCTATGGTCTAGCAGTGGCGGATCCAGGAATTGAGCCACGTGGGTTCGAAGTTATTCGAACATAAATTTCAAATATATTTTACTGTCTTCAATTACATTTTTTTATAGAAAAAAATCTTCATTCTTGATTACATCATTAGAAAAATAACTAATTAAATACTTGTACTAACAAAAAACTAGGGGGCTTGCCTCTCTTCCGCTTAAAAAAAAGAAAAAGAAAAAATACTATATTTCTTATAAAACAAATTACATAGCGTCAATTATTTCGACATTCAAGAAATTTTTCATTAGATCAACATATCAACTAAGTGTTAAAAGTTTAAAACTATCTATAATATGAAACGATAAAAAAGCAAGAATATTATTAACTAGAATGAATATGAAATTCAAAAGTGATCATTTTGACTTTGAAACTAACCCATTTTGGCCAAAAGTATAATGGTTTTACAATAAATTTATTGTGCACCCAATGTACACAATACTAATTGTTACTTCCTCCGTTTTCTTTTACTTGCAACTTTTGAAATTTCACGTTTTCTAATGCATAACTTTAATCTTTCATATCCTTAATTATAAATATGTAAAATTATAAAAATTAGATGATGTGGAAATATATATTGAGACGGATGTAAGAAGATCTCACATGACTATATTTTGCCTTACATACAAATCACCAAAAATACTCAAATGCAAGCAAGTGAATTGTACAAATCTCAAAAGTTGCAAGTAATTAGAAACAGAGGAAGTATATATTACTTCATTAGTACTTGGTGGAAGGGAGAAATTTATAATGAAAGAAAGGAGAGCTAAATAACATAAAGAAAAGAAAAGGAAAAAGAAACCAAGACATCAAAGTTATGGTAACAAAACATAAAGGAAGGGAAAAAATAAAAAAATAAAAAAGACAATCAAACAAAAGTTACTCCCAGGATTCTAACCCGCGACGCATAACGCAATCTTCCAAATTATCACACGCATTTTACCAGCTGAGCCACATGCTATTCAGTAAATCATTCGCGTGCACTGTTATTTATATACGTTCTTTATTGTTCAGTTTACTCAATTTTTCCCCAGATCCGCATGGGTTCAGTTGAACCCACTGAACCCACGCTGGATCCGCCACTGTGGTCTAGCACTGACTACAGGATTGAAAAGTTATACATGTATACACGCCACGAGATAAGCTATGTGACACATATATCGATGCATTCCATATTATCCCACCAGAAAATCTCCAAATGGTTGATTTCAGTGGATTAGCAACAAGAAGGAGATCAAGGAATCCAATAATTTGAAAGAATGAACTTCCAAAGGCTACAACATGTTCAAATTGTGCGCACCTTATCATAATTCACATTCCAATACAATCTAAATCTCAGACACCTCAATATCATTCCAAATACATATGCTGCCTTCCAAAAGTGAACTCCTAGGACATTTACTGATGTCCTAATATAGAAACCACTTTGTAAAAGTAACACTATTCTATTCCATACTTCATCTTTCCCTAATTTACTAAAAGCCTAAAACCAGTGCCACTGATACCAGACATGTAATACTCCTAAACGAGCCGAAAACTAATGAATTATTTCCCATAGGAGGCTACTTCTTGCAAGTCGTTAAATAACTCAGTAGCGAATCTGACTAAGTAACAACTAAGATATTGACTCTACCTAAATTTCCAAAAACAGAATGCGCCAATTTATGAAGTATGAAATCGCCTATACATTCCGTGATCACTATCTTTCATCAACATTAAAAAGAGAACCACAAAATTCAACAAGAAAACCTTCTGATATCACATCGAATGCCAAAAGATATCGAGTGGTTCATCACAACCATAGATATTATTCGACATTCCCATTTCAACCCAAGCGTGGCGGTAAACAATCTATTATGTCAATCAAAGAACTCAAATGAAAACTAAAATCAACCAAATTACAAATAAAAATCCAAATATCACGTCATACTGCCCAAGAAAACTAAAACCCTAACACAATTGCGCGCATCACAAAAAAGAACAAAAAACAAACCAAATTTCACGAATATCAACAATACGAAACCAATGAAATTCACAAAGAAAGTAAAAAAGATAGAGAGAGAGAAAAATTGAACCTCCAGAATTCTTCAACAGTGGAGAAGGTGTAAATGGGGCGAATAGAGCTACCCCAAGCGGCTTGTTTGGATTTGGCAGAAGGATTATCAAACCAAAAAGTCCAAGCATTTTCGAGAGGATGACTTGTAGCAATTGATTTGCTAGGTTTTTCAATGGCGTCTTCAGTTCCATCGTCAAGAATCTCTCCTTCTTCCAAATCTTCGTCTTCCTCTTTCTCTCTTCCTCCTCCTACCTTCTTTTCGTCTAACTCTGTTGTTGTCGCCATTGATTTCTCAGTCTCCTCTATTGCCATTGATGCTCTGATTTTCTCTCTCTTCGTAAAATCGATCTTCGATATTGGAATGGAAATGCGATTTTTGGAAGTTAGATGATGTCAAATCCACAAATGAGTCGGTTTTTATGGACTTGGTTGAGGAGGTGTGGCCGTGTGGGCTATTCTAGTTCTCAATGTTAAGGCCCCAAAAACCCTTTACAACCGTTGCGCTATGTAGATTGTAGTCTGTAGATATACAACACTAGGTTAGTACCCGTGCGACGCACGGCTGTGAAAAATATAATGTAGGGTTCTTTTTAATAATACTAGCCTTATATGCACGCTATGCGTGCGGAATCGTTAAAAAGTATCATATAATATGACAAATTTATAAGTGCATATATATCAATGTAAAAAAAAAGTAAACCTAACGTTAAATGTATACATAACAAAGTCCAATATGAAGCTTAATTTGATCATAAAGTCATGTAAAGTAAAATATGATATTATATATATACTTCTATTTAGCAAACATCTCAATAACACCAAAGTACACAAAATAAATATATAAAATGGTTTTTTTTAACAGAGGAGTCATAACTAAGCCCAAACCAAACTAAAAAAATAGCCTACATAAGGTCCTCTATACACCATTAGGCGTTTGGTAAAGTTAAGTTTTTTTTTTGTCATGCAATTTAAGGTACTGATATCATTTTCTTTATAAGCTTTATATGCACGCTATGCGTGCAAAATCATTGTCGAAGTAAAATTAATTGCGTAGTTGCATCTACTAATAGTTTGCAAAAGAATTTATCTACAAAGTCTCTTCAAAGTCCAAAACATCTCATAGTGCAATAATGTAATAACAAATAAAGTAAATAAACTTTATAAATAATGAAATTGCAATCGAATAAACCCGAACCGAACCGAATAAACTCGAAATGAAGTAAAGTGAAGTGATAGAAACACTTGTGAGAGGAAACTAACCGAACCGAATAAACCCGAACCGAATTGAATTTATCTAAACTGAACTGAACTGGATTTTCATTAATTCAATCCAAAAGAACGGAGCCTTAATACGTTATTGTCATATTACTACTTTTCCAAATAGTATGCCTATATATTTGTAATTATAAATTTAAGGTTTTTATAAGGTTTTTGGTGGCTTTATACGACATTTTATTTTTTTTAGTAATCTAATTGCAATTGTAGTCGAAGCTCGATCCTCCGATTATGACTCAAATGACATTAACATTTCAAAACTGAAGAGAGAAAGGCATTTATTAAATCATCTATTACAAACAAACTCTTTAAATAGGCAACTTAAATAATTCTTTTAAATTAAAACTTTAAAATTATTTTATACTCTAAACTAATTAAATTATATAGTTATACGGGGTTTAGATAATCCCAATGCATTCTGAATGTCTGATGCAACTTATAACCTATCGTTATTCTAATATTCATATAAATATCTCAACATGTTCTGTTTCAAGAATGCAATTAATATAGTGCAAGTTTTACCAAGATACAAAAGGTTTTATTTTCATTTTTTCCAAAATTAAAATCTCTATTAATTTTGGTAAACCATAACTACTACTACTAACTCCAACCCACAAAACAAACTTTCTTTTAAGGAAAGGAAGCCCAAATAGGCAAATACCCACAAAAAAAACTACTAAACAATGTTAAGTGAAAAAACAGGGGAAATGAAGAAATTTAGATCCCTCCCCTCATAAAAAAAAAGGGAAATTTAGATCCCACGAACGTAACAGCCTAACAGGAATAACGATGAAGAATTACACTGCAATATAAGTTAAAGGAGACAACTTTGTGAAACACATCTACTGATAAACAAAACCACCGCATGATGTTCTTAACTGATCACCACTTTTTTCTTTTTCTCTTTTTAATGTTCTTTCTTTTTACCCCACTATCTAAATTCCTGCAAAGAAAAAATATTAGGGAAAATTACACTTCAAGTAAAAGATTCATTTTTTCACATACTTAATTTTTGTACATAAAAAAATTCAATCCATCACATTTATTTTGGTACGAACTTTTCAAAAACTAAATCTATTTTAAAAATCCTTCAAAAACTCTAATTCATCTCTATTATTAATGTAGCATTGGAAATTCTAGAAATGGTGAACAATTGAAACTGATATAAAACTGAGTAAACGCAGAGTTGGTTCAAAAATCTCAAACTCTTATTTTTGGTACAAATATTCCAAAACATAAATCTAATTCATGAAGATAAGTTGACCAATTGTTTAATTTTAAAGGGAAAGTTAGGTTTTTTAAAGAAAAACATTTACAAAACCTTAAATTTGTAATTTACCAAAAACATCAAAAAAAAAAAAAATGTAGCAAAAGAAAATGGAGAATTGGCGAGCAATTGGAAGTACAAAAAGAGGGAGGAAGACTTACCAAGAGGATATGGCATAAGCATCGGGTTTTGTTTTGGGTCCGTTGAAGTAGAAGAGATGCTTGTCTTCATGCGAGGGAATGATGTCTTGATGCATTTCACCGTGTGGAGTTGTATGTATCATTAATAATCATATCGTTTGAATTATAAAGAGAAATTTTATTTTTCCATAGTAAGTGTTCTAGGGATCAAGACTTGCCTACATGTATTGGTAATTTTGTCACCGATGAAGCCATCTTAGTTTTGTTGTTGAGGAATCCCCTTTTTTTGCCCAAACTTATATGAGAGGCAGGACAGAAATGTTGAAGAGAGAGAGATATTAGATGCACAGTCGCACAACACCGATGCACGGATGAAGAGAGAAGGGAGAGGGAGTTATGTAAATAATTGGAATGTATGTAACTGCTGGGCAGTTTTTTGTTAGGATCTTTTTTTTATTAGTTTACCTTTTTTTTTCTAAATTTATTAACTGGTTGGTTATGTAATATTTGTTGGGGGTTGAGGGTATTTAAGTAATTAAGGGTGGACACCAAGACCTCAGGAGTTGACATATAGAATAGAGATAGTTATAATTTAAAATTTGACATAATTAATGCCTAGTTATAAACAATATTGATGATGTATTAAAGAATTATTAAAATGGGTTAATTATTACTTAACTATATAAGCTAAGATATAATATACACAAAAACCATACTCTATACGTCTTAAATTAATTGCCGCAAATGTCTTTTTGGGTTGTCCATCTATTTGTCACATGGTTTTTTTTGAAATAATTGTTTTTAGTTGGTTTCCACAACTTAGGCTATATTTAGTTCACCTTATTTTTAGTGAACTTATCTGATTTGATCTTAAATTATTTTTTTTGATCTGATCTGATCTGAACTTATCTGATCTGATCTGAACTTATCTTTTATACAATATATTATTAATAATATTATTATTACTTTATATTTCATTATTAGTATTACTATTACTATTATTTTTATTACTATGCACAACTTTTAATAATAATAATAATAATAATAATAATAATAATAATAATAATAATAATAATAATAATAATAATAATAGTAATAATAATAATAATAGTAATACTAATAATCATCATAATAATCATGATACCAATAACAATAATAACAACAATAATAATTACAATAATAATAAGTTTTTAAATATAAGCATGATCTGAACTTATCCGATCGATGCAGTGCGGTCGATGCGATGCGGTTCGATCTGATCTGATCTGATCTGAAATAAGCAAAAATAAGCAAAAATAAGGTAAACTGAACATAGCCTTACTCACACTATCATTTCTCCCTACTATTTTACCCTCCAAAAAATTTGTGTTGATTCTAGTAATTTTAGGAGAAAGAAATTGATACTATAATATGATAATATAATTTTTTGTTAAAATACATATTGTTCCTTAAAAAAAATGTAATTGTATTTAAAGAAAAAATGGTTTAAAAAACAGTGGCAAAAAAAAAAATGGACATTATCACTTATCATCATTATATTATTCATTACATTACAAGTGGCCTAGAAAGTACCAGAAAGAAATTTCTAACATACTAAGTATTTTTCAACCAAAAAGAAAGCAATAGAACTAAAAGATATCAGACAATTTGATATTAGACGTGAACAAAAAGTTCTATCATCTGTCATCTATCATCTTTATCTCCAGTTGATAAATTCAACATAGTGTAATTTTAGTTTATTACCGTCAAACTCTTCAAGATATTAATATAGAAGATAAAGGGTCTTTTTTTCCTTCTTATTTCTTTGTTATCAGAGAAACCTAGGAAACTGAGAATTAAATTCATTGTGTCAAACCTTGCCTTTAGTGGGAAATTGTGAATCTAATTAATCACACAAGCCACGTAGGATAGCTTCTGTGTTTTTTTTTTCTTATTTCTGTTTTTTATTGGTTATATTTTATTAAGTAAAGCAGAGATTAATTAGAGCTACCACAACATGTCACGTAGGATAGTTTTGGGGGAAAAACTGAATAGTATTTTCTCTTTTAGTATATAGTAATAGATTCTCATAATTTTGGAAAGATTTGGACGTTTTTAGGAATTAATAAAAAAACAAAATAACTTTTAATATATTATGATCGAATGAGAAGCATTTTGGTTGTACCATCTGGGATTTACAATAGTTGTAGAGAATATTTTCTGAAGAAAAACAAAAACACCTGGTGAATTGACGGACAAGGGATGACAATTTAATTTGACTCTTATTTAAAGCTGATTCGATCAGAAGGAAAAAAAACTGAATCATATTAGAATAAATAAAAATTCAATTCCAATCCTATCTGATTGTAGTTGACCTACTAATTCTATCTCATTAATTGATAAATTAAAAATTCAATGCAATAGGAAAATTATTTTTTATTTTGTCTAACCAAAATTATGTTTTAGATATGCTTGCAAGATTATATAAATCAACTAGCCGTTTTCTCTCCTCTCTCCCTCTCCAGTTCTCTTTCTAGGGTTTTTAATTTTCTTGGCTTCCTTGGCCAGAAATAGTCTAATTTCTTCGGAAATTAGACTATTTCCGACCCTTTTCCTTAGATTTTAGTGTTTTTTTTAATGTTTTTATCTTCTTTATTGCTTTCTTCTGTTCAGTTCTCTCCATCTGTGAGAGTTTTTGTTCCCCTTTTTGGTGGTTGTTTCTCATCTTTGTATGAGTTTTCTTATTTTCATGGTGTCAATAATTTGGAAGATGGTCTGGATCCATAAGGGTTTAGGTTTTTTCAAAGAATTCGTCACACGGAACAATTATATCACGGGAATCGGATTGTGAAGGTCTCTACTTGGAAAGATGCAAAGACATCGAAGTACACCGCTCGCGTCAAGCTTGAAGCGGTGGAGTTGGAGCTGTGCTCGAGTATGCTTAAAATTAATTGGTTCCATTGTGAAAATTGTTGCAATTTGCTAAATCTGTATCTTTCAGATCTTAATTATCATTATATGTGCCGTTTGGCTTATTATTAATGATATATTTTCTTCCCGTAAAAAAAAAAAGATTATATAAATCAAGCAAAATATAGTATCTCGTGTTTCTAGATCTCTGATTTTTTTTTTGTGTGTTTTCATGATTAAATAATCTGAACCCAACTCAAAATCAACATGATCCAAGAAAATATAATACTATAAATACATTTGAGTTCAAAACCCAGCCTATACAACCGAGTCTGAATATGGAGTTTTGAGTATCCGATCCTACTTATTGTAATTCGTATTCACGAGTGCTTTTTTATGAGTAATTTATATGGTGAATTTGAACAGACACTTGAGAATGGTGTTAAATCATTGCATGTTTCTAGAGGCGGGTCTAATGGGCCAAAACAATAAATAACTTTCTTTCTTTTCTTAAAATTGGAACAATTTGATGTATTGCTAAACGAGCATATAGTCTATATTACTCCCTCCGTTCCATAATATAAGTCCTGATTCTGTTTTTACACAGGAATTAAGGTAAAGTGGAATCTTGTTTTATTTGAATAAAAAGATTCATTTTTATTGGGAAACACCTATATTATTTTTTTCTTTTTAACAAATAATAAAAACTGAACATTAATGTTGCATGGTTTAATGTGTAGATGAGTTTAATGGGGTAAAAGATTTCATTTTATTATTAATAATGGTGCATTGGAAGCTGAAATTATAAGGACTTTTTGGGAATTAAATTATTTTCATAATGGTATTTTGGACATAATTATTGATTGAAAATAGAAATAGGACTTATATTTTGGGACACTTTAAAAGGAAATGGGACTTATATTATGGGACGGAGGGAGTATTATCTAAAGATGGATGAATGAGAGGCCTCAAAAGCCCCAATCAAGCTCTCTCATTTAACCTCTCCAATTTACCTTTTCCAAATTACATTTGACAAATATATATTTACAGCTATTAGGCAACTAGTTATTATGTTTTTAAGTACATTTGATTTTTTTAATAGATATATAGGATTAGATAGTGTAGGCGTGTTTTTATTGCCTACATGGGATGAGCTAATATTTGACTGCCTCGTTGTAAATGTTTTAATTTTGAAAGTGTTTTGAAATAAAAAGGCGCCAACAAGTCTTTAAAGGAATACTCATAAACCAAATTGGATTTTGAGAAACTATAGGGACAACTTAGGGACTTATACAATGTAGATTTCCTCATCATGACTTCATAATTGGTCGATGGACCAAATATAGAGTTTGGGGGTGATGTTGTGAATACGATCAGGAATTAAATTCGCCCATTGTTGACATCTACTTAATATGATTCATGTTCGAGTTTTATGCAAATAAATAACCATATAATATGTTCATGCAATCTAAAAGTAAATTTACGTTTGTTCATTAAACATATAAAAGACTAATTTTCAGTGACATGTTATTTATGCAATCAAATTACAGGGAACCTAACATGTTGTCCAAATTATATGAATTTAGCATTAGAATATTTTATTTAGGTCTTGTAATTAGTAGAAATAAACATGTACGACGATGACAGCAATAGTAAACACATAGGCATGTATATGAATATATCAATGTATAGAATTAGAAAGAAAAAGAAAGATTAGGGGTTATAATATACCATTAATTCCTTTAAGGATCCACTTCATGAAAAGTAAATTGTTAGTAAAATAAGAATTAGATTGGAATTGACCCTCAAGAATTATACCTTCATCGCCTAGGTCTTGTATAACGATCCGCAGGAGGAGCTATCTTGAAGTTTGAATGGACATTGAATGTGTTAATGGAGTTTGACTGTGTGTTTCAAGTGTTTGAGAGAGTATTTGGAGTGATTTATTTTCATAGTTGCAAGCGTAGGAAAAGTCCGTAGGAAAGTGTTTTAAAAATCGGGTGAAAACAAGGTCTATTTATAGGGAAAACGGAAGAAATAGGATAAGATTTCAGGATGTGCGGCACGCAGACTTGTTGCGCTTGACGCATCAGAGATGCGCGATGCACATCAGCGTTGCACAGGATGCATCACGATGCGCGATGCGCATCACGACACGCTGAGCTCATCTGCTTCTGCGCTTCTTAATTTTGTTGTCTCGATGTCACACATGTGCGATATTGGCGCGCCAAACGCATTCACAAATGTGACCGGATTTCGTTTGCTAAAAGATTTCTTTTATCTTTGATTAAATAATATCTTTCAGCTAGATTCGGAAATCAGTTATCTTAAGGAATACAAATTTTATTTTTATAATATCCTTAAAATAATCATGGATAATAATTATAAAAAATAATTTATACTATTTATTAAAAATAATTTATATTATGAAAAATAATTTATATTTATGAAAAATAATTTATATTTATGAAAAATAATTTATATTTATTAAAAATTCAATTAATTATTAGGAATAATTAGTTGTGATTATTTTCGAAACTAGCTTTAAAAATGCAATTAATTATTATGAATAATTAATTGGACTTTTATAACCGAGCTTGAAATAAATAGACTTTAAATTTTTAAAATGATTTTGGGCTTAACGTGTAAGATTGCTCTTCCTTTGGATCGGGCGAATTAGGACAACTATATGTTTCATTATTGGGTGCTAAATGGGGAGACACGATTATGTGTCTATAGATAGGACTTTTTTTGAAGTTATAAAGTTATTTTTCTTCAAATTTTGTGTTATTTCACTAGGAACACTACCAAGGGGGGGGATGAATTGTAGTGTGGAACTTATTGCCCAAATAATGCGAAATTTAAAACATAAGCAATAAGAAACTGAAAGTTCAAGAGAGATTTTTACGTGGAAACTTCTTGTCTCAATACAAGAAGAAAAACCACGACCTCCTCGGGATTTAAACTCTTCACTATAATAGGAAACCTCCTCTATTTCAACCTATTACATACGCAAGTTCCCCTCGGAACTCCAACTCTCTCACAATCTCCACTCTATACTCTAGACTTAACTCTAAGTCTTTCAAGAGTTCCCACAACTCTTTACCAAAAGGTTTACTCAAACCCTTGTTTCACCCCTGGATAGACTTCACCCTAAGTCTACGCAAACACAACAATAACTTACTCAAGTTCCTAACTCGAACTTGATACAAGAATTTACTCAAACTCTTAACCAAGTCCCCATTACAAGAGTTCACTCAAACCCTTTAACCCCAAACTCAAATACAGACATTAGATAATATAGTTGAACTCTAGTATATAGAAACTGAAGAACTGTAAAGGAACATGATACTCGTAGATGACAAAGCAACTCACAATGGAACTTTGAAACATGTGGAACTGACTCAATATGTGGACTTAGAATATGACATTAAATTCCCCACTTATATTAAGTCAGACTCTTGGAATGACACAAGTCAGACAATTTGAAACTCAATTGAACTTGTATATTTATAGCAGTCATTTAGAATGAACGTGGGATTAATCATGTGTTAGTGGTCAAACCATTTTCCCATGATGTTCCTCAACTAGAGGAACATGTTCCTTTTGTTACCCATGATCTCCACGATCTCTGTTGAACGTGGGAGATGGAAATGTTACTGCTTCCTAAAATCTAGCATTTACTTATGCAACAGTATTTTAAATTTGTTTTTAATTATAAATTATTTTAATTAATAACACCAAAATTAAATCTTTTTATCAACTAATATCATTAAAGGATTTTCTTTTAAATCCGAAAATGATTTTATTTTGGAATAAAGATAAAATCTTTTCCATAAAAGATCTTTCCTTTAATATCAGATTTGAACCACATTAAATCATTTTCCTGAAATATAGCCTTTAAAAACTCAACAGATTCCTTTTAAGCGTTGCATATTATTTTACACGCCTAGTTCCTTTAACTGCTACTTCGTTCCTTTAACTTAGATTAATAGGACCAGCACGTCTGTTCCTTAGAGAGGAACAGACAGAAAGTTTCTTTACAAAAACTCATTATACGTATTATAAATCTAGGCTTTTTATTTTCCAAAAACTGAAAAGATAAAATATAAATAAAAGATATTAAAATCAGAATCCTAAATTAAAACCGATTTTATTTAAAGCTATTTTATTTAAAACTATTTTATTTAAAACTTATCTTTTATTTAAAAACTAAAACTTATCCAAAACACTTTTGACTATAAGTTCCACGAGTTCTTTTTGACCTTATGAGTTCCTTTATACATTGTTCCATTACCTTTCACGTTTCCACATACTTACATGAATCCTAGAAAATAAACTCATATTTTCTACCTTCATGCCCCATGCTGCTCCAACTCAAGAACCACATGTTGATAGCTCCATCTCTGGAACTTCAATGTGCTAGTTCTTTTAAGGAACTTCGCACTCATAGTTTCTGCTCAGGAACTTCTTGTTTCAATGTTCCTCTTAGGATGTACCTAGGAATCGCTCTGTTTGTGTTCCTTATAGGAACTCTTCTAGGAACTTTGTGATATATTCAACCTTCCATGACTTGTTTCATGTTAATGTAATATGCACATCTCAAACACACATGTTAGTTAGATAAACATCATTTGTTTACAATCATCAAACACTACATGACTCAACATTTTGCATTATGATCTAAAAAAAATGAATTAAAACAAAATTACCTTCTCAATATTACCTAATAGGCCAAGTTTGTGTGTGTATATATTAATAATAAGGAGAAGGATCATGTCTAAACCTTTGCATGCACGATATCTAAGTCTATAATTTGCGAGCCAGACATTTGAGAGTAGGGGGAATAAGGAAAATCTCTTACCCTCAAGTACAATAGTTAGGAAGATTTGACCTTATGACCTTAATTAGGTTACAAGATGAATCTCCAACCAAGTACACCAAACAAGCTTGAGTTGTAAGTTTGTATATGGTAATAACACTAATAAATGCTCACACACCCACATACACATATATTTAAAATTTTATCTTTCATTTTGATATTATGGTATTAAGATTCTTAAATTTTCAACTTAGGCAAAACAATGAACACAATATGAAATTTTAGATATCAATGCAGACTATAATCTAACCTAATCTAATACTTTATCCATTATTTTTAGTTGTACCTTGTGGCTTTTGTACGTTTGCTAACGCATACTCCCTCTGTTTTTTTTATCTTTTTCACTTGGAATCTGGGCACTATTTATACTTAGAGAGAATCTTCTCAATTTTTTTCAATATATAAGAAAAATATAGTCATGTAGGGTCTTGTTTGATTCGTCTCAATTAGTACATTATTAATATTCAATCGTTATAATTTTTACTAATATATAATGAAAGATATTTAAGTTCAAAGAGGTGCATTGAGAGACGTGCACAGGAAGGTGAGAATGATAAAAAAAACAGAGGGAGTAACTTTGAACATTAATATCTCTAATTATGTATAAGTAACTAATACAAAAAGTTGATATTATTAAACTATTTGACTTGACGAATTGCAAGATCAAACATGACTATATTCTTCCATGTGTAAAAAAGAACTTCTTCCGTTGTTGGTAATTCTTCCATTTCTCTTTTACTCGTTTGTCAGCGCACAATTTATACCTTTAATATATCAATTGTAGATAAATAAAAATTATAAAAAGTTGATATTTAGAAATTATATATTGAGACGAATCTAGCAAGATCACACTTTGACGACTATGTTTTTCCTTACGAAAAATAACCAAAGACGGTCAAACTAGATGAGATGAATAATGTCAAAAGTCAACATAAAATTGTGGATCATGTGAATAGTGTCAAAATTTAATACAGCACAACCAAAAAAGAGGACGTATTGTTTAAAAATTATGACTATTATGAGAGTTTCATACTACTTTCCAACTGCAAAAGTTAAAATGCACATAATATAATGAAAGAACTCAATTTTTTTATATTTTGAGCAACTTTTGGAGAAACAATGCACATAATCTAATAAAAATAACATTTCGGTGGTCCGTGACAGAGATTGGCTGTACTTGTTGACATTTTGGTGTATAATAGTTGCAAATAGATATTCGTAGAGACGCAAATCAATCTTTATATATACATAATTTACTAGCAAGTAGCATTGTAGCAAATATACGGTACCTATTGGGTGATCTAAAGGTGCAGAAGAAGATGGATGAAGCTCCAGAGACGGTTAACTTCGGGAGTTCTCTTATAGTGCCAAGCGTGCAAGAGCTGGCCAAGGAGTCTATTGTCAGTATCCCTTCAAGGTATGTGAGAGATAACGGCGATCAGCCGGAGTGTCCGATTGGTCGATCATCGTCGTTGTCGGTACCTGTAATTGATCTTCAGAGGCTTCTCCATGGTGAATCTATCGATTCCGAACTACACAAAATTCATTCTGCTTGCAAAGAGTGGGGTTTTTTCCAGGTTTTTTTTGAACTATATCAATCAAATTTATTAGTTGGCGTCAATTATTCTTTATTTTTTTTTTTTAAATATGATGATGTGCATTAATAATATTAATGCATTTATGATTTTTTCATCCATATAAGACATTTTATTTAACAAAATATTCTTTGCTCCATATAAGAGTTCTTTTTGGTTTCAAATTTACTTTCATCCAAGAAAATAATCTATATATTTTTTTTTCTTTGAGAAAAAGATTTTCGTTAGTTCTTGTCTTGTTTGCTAATGCAATTTGTACTTGATTCGTGAGTTGTAGTTTTTTCTTCTGGGTATATGAGGAAAGTTAAAACACTCTTATCTTAATCGTGAGTTGTAGTTTTACTCCTATCAACAAGATAAGAACTTTCCGTTTTCCTTATATAATTCATATGATCATATCTTCAAGATCCATGATAAATGGTTCGAATCAACGAAGTAACTCTTGCAAAATAACTCATCTTCTAGTAAGAGTTCGAATCTTCTATCCAACTATTATGATCAGGTGCATTTTCTACACCTTAGTCCTTAAAAGAAGTTGGATTTTGAGTTCAATAAATTCAAATAATATATAATAAATTAATATAAGTTCAAATAAATTTAGATAAGTTCAAATAAGTTGAAACACCTTATAAAAAAAGCTTCAATAAATTTAAATAAGTTTCGATAACTTTCTAAGTTCAATATACACATTTTTAGAAAAAATAAGGTGAAGAGAACACATCTCCGGTAGGCCATAATATGTTCCACTTAATATCCAACATCATCCACTGTAACTTTGTCTAACATATAATTTTCAATCTTTTTCCTCTCCCGTTGTGAACTGTTAAGGTGTTAACCCACATGTGAGCTTGTCCCACATTGAAAAAAAAAGAGAGAGGATGACTAACATATAAGCTTAATGGGCTACTCTTTCTATTGCCAATTGGTTTGAGTCTGTAAAAAATCAAATATAACTACTAGTCATGCAAATGTTGAGATCGTTAAATAACGAAAATTTAGATATCTAAATGTATGGTGGGGAGAGTGGCATGAGTCTCTTATCAAAGAAGTGACAAAATACACCCACAAGCCCATATTTCTAACTATTTAGCCATTAGCTAATTAACAACATACGTTCAAATATAATAAGGGAATGATGTTACATGCTAGTGGCACTGGCACCTATTAAGCTATATATGTGAATTAGAAGATAGAGAAAGTGATGGGATGAGAAGGACGTGGCATTGATTTTGTTGTTAGGGAACTTTTTCAAAATGAAAATTAAAAATTGAGGAATATATGAATCTTCATTTTGCTTGATGAAGACAAAGCAGAAATGGTTAATTCTATTTGATAACTTCTTCTTTCAAACTTTTTCTTACTCTTCTCTTCTATAGATTGTTGTTGTTAGTTGTAACTTTCAGATTAAGGCCAACAATTACTAAAAAAGAAGGAAGAAGAGAAATCTAAGTTGACCATTGCAACTTTGGTAGGTAATAAACCATGGGGTTAGCACTTCATTGTTGGAAACATTCAAGGCAGAGGTGATCAGTTTTTTCCAGCTTCCTTTGGAGGAAAAGAAGAAACTATGGCAACAGCCTGACAACCATGAAGGGTTTGGGCAACTGTTTGTGGTTTCAGAAGATCAGAAACTTGATTGGTCTGACATGTTTTACATTACCACTCTTCCTCCTAAGTTGAGACAGCCTGAGCTTTTCAAAAAGTTGCCTCAAAACATCAGGTTGCTCTCTATCATTGTCTCCTTTTCTTAATTGGTGGCTTTTGTTTTTATGGTTTGGTGCAATTTGCTACATTATGGTGAATTATTTATCTAAGAGCAAGTGGCATTAGTGTGTCTCACCAAAAGGTATAGCTAGGAACAATCATTCTCTTGTGCTATGTGTCGCACGCTTAAATGATGGTGCATCATTATGAGTAATCCTATATATATGTATATATATATATGTATATATATATATATGTATATATATATATATGTGTATATATATATATATGTGTATATATATATATATGTATATATATATATATATATAATATCACACTTTTTTTTTGTATTCCCATTATTTTTCAATCAATCCTACAGTGTTATTATGGGTTACTCCATAGATATACAACCTTGAAGGCATATGTTTCTGATGTGAACAATTTGTTATTGATGCAATCATTGCATAATTATCCCCTAAGTGGCATAATTACAAAAAAAGTTGTTACATACTATTGAGATTTTACTATGGAGCAGTTTTAGAAACATATAATAATTTAAGAAACTAAGAAACTCATGTTTGATTGAAATTGCCACTAACGTAAATTATGTTGTAGGAAACAGTTCTCAAAATGAATAAGTGATAAAAGGCCATTGGAGAACCATTCTCAAAAGCTAGCCTAAGGAGAAGAGAGCCTATAATCCTATATGAATCCCACATCAACCCCCCATATGACCAATGTAGGACTCAAGTCCCATACCTTGCAATGGACCAAAACATACCACCTCTCTTCAAAGCACATGCCCTCATGTGGCAGGCTTAACACTAGGCAGAATTTAGAGAGGGAAAGAAGAAAGAGAAGGTTCTTAGCCTTAGACAAGCATCGATGACACCTCCATCGATCACATGTAGCGCAGGCAAGAGATGGTAATCTCCGATATAGGTACAGAGGAGAACCATCCCCAAAAGCTAGTGTAAGGGGAGGAGAGCAAGCGAGCAACATATGCAGTAGCAGCCATGACACCTTGTGTCACGCTCTATGCATATCTGGGTAGATAATTGCAAAAATGGCAACTTCAGGTCATGGCACTCATGTCTTCTTAGATCATGAGATTGTGTTATGATGTGTGATGTAAAAAATCATAACGTTTCATGATTTAATTTGGGTCATGCCATGAAAAAATGAATTTAGATCATCCCATGATCTAAGACATGGAATGAGTCATGGAGAAAGTGAAGGTGGGGCCTACATGCGCAATTTATAATTTGAAATTTGTAATTAAAAATTCTTCAAACAATAAAGTAAAAAAAAAACAATCACTAATGGTCATAATTTTTTGAGAACTATAAATATATATCTATTTTATTATATTTTGACTCACTTTTAAAATTAATAATTTTCTCATGAGTTTTTATTTTGTGATGATATTCTTTTTTTTAGTCATGAGTGGGTTACATTTGCCAAAATGGGTCATGAGGCATGATCAACTTTTGTAAGATGAGAGAGAGGGATGACATGCTTTTTAAATCATGAGTGGCCATGTTCTTACCAAAATAAGATTGATATGTACTCACCTGATCATGTAGAGTTACTAGCTTTGGAGACTGATGAAGCACTATATATGTTATGTACTTTTTTGAGAGAATAAGAGCTTGTTATTATCAACAAGCTCTAACAACAAGCAATGAAGCTTGAGAATGAGTTCTTTCAATCTCAGTCCCTACTTCAAATTGCATTCCCTACTAAAGGAAATTCAAGCTTCTGGTCAAAATTTAGTGCTAGGTCTAGATTGTAATAGTACATGCACTGCCACTGATTCGTCTCTGATGTTGGTCAATGAAGTTATCTCTCAATCTCCTACTTCTTCGGATGCATGGAGTACTTTGTCTTGGAAATATGCCCAAAGATATGATCATTATATTGGAGAGATCTTATTCATTTATGAAGGAGGCAAATTTGATTATTTAAATTTGAGTGATAATTTTGAGATAAATGCGAATGCAAGAATGGTTAATTTGTGCATATTTCGAGAATTGAATATGAAGAAATTTAAGCAGGTGGTCATAATATAGTTTTGCAAGCAGATTGCTAGAATTTCTATTCAATGTTGCTCAATATGTTAATGTCATTACTAAAAAATTGGTCTAAGAAACTGGTCCGTCCGTATAAGCCTAGGAGATGAATTAAAGAAATTGAGCATGATGGAGAACATGTAGAGCCGATCAATGTAGACCCGGCTCGGCCTGAAAAATTCTTGAGCTTGGGTAAAATTATAGGGCCCCGTTTTCGATCCCGGCCCCATTTTTTGTCCCATCCCCGTTTTCTTTCCCATCCAGACGCGACAATGGAGGAGCGGCGGAAGCAGGGGTGATGAGGGAGGGAGGAACGGTGGGGCGACTGAGAGGGAAGGGGGAAAACGGCGCGAATCGACCAGACTATCAACGGGGCTAGGCTCGCCGGCGACGAGGCTAGATGCCAGCCACCGGCGAGCCCAGGACAGAGGGCGGCGGGGAGATTTAGGTTTAGAGTTTTAGAGAGAAGGTAAATCTTGTATTATTAAGAATATAGATATCATGAATTTCGACGTGAAAATTTAACTTGAAGATTCTGATTATAGCTCTTGACATCAGGGAACATCAGGGTCTTCTGTCGCTGCCGGCCTCTAACTAAGAATGAGCAATCAGCTGGATACGCAACTGTAGTTGATTTTGATGGAGCCAAAGATGGGAAACTTATAATTTTAAACGGCGGATCAATCAAAAAGATGGCTCAAGCTTATTTTGGATCCTGTTATTGTAGTCGAATATCTACCATGTTTTAGTTTGATGCTTAATATTAGAATTGGTAACAATTTTTATGTATATGTAATTATTATTACCTCAATGAAATGAGATTTTTGCCTCAATAAAATGAGTATTGATAGTTTTTTCACACCACAATTGTTTTTGTATCAATTAAGAACAAAAAAATGAATTTTTTTTTGGGTGCATAACTTCTCCCGTTTTGCAAGAAAACCGGATCAGTTATTCAAGTTAACTGATCCCGTTTTCTTGCAAAATTGGAGCAGTTAGTGATAAACTGATCCGGTTTTAGACTGGATCAGTTGATCATCCTAGCTACTCCGGGCCCACCCGCTTCGGACCAAAACCGGATCTGTAAGCCCGGTTTTGACCAGATCCGATGGGCTTTTTTCCACTAGTGGATGGCATGTCTCAGGAAGTTGGTGTTGACTGTGATGAGACATTTAGCCCTGTGGTAAAACCACAAACCATTCGTACTGTATTAAGCTTAGCTATGGCTCGCAAGTGGTCTATTCATCAGCTTGATGTCAAAAATGCATTTCTCCATGATGATCTTCGTGAGACAGTTTATATGCATCAACCTCCAGGGTTTCTTGATTCTCGCACTCCGCATTATGTTTGTCGCCTGCGTAAGCTCTCTATGGCCTTAAGCAGGCATCACATGCCTGGTATCAATGTTTTGCTACTTATCTCTGGCACATGGGGTTTGTTATTACCAAGAGTGATAACTCTCTTTTTACTTTTCATCATGGCTCGGACACTGCATATTTACTTCTTTATGTCGATGATATTTTGTTGGTTACCTCTTCTGATGCGTTATGAGAACGGATCATTACTCAGCTACAGACTGAGTTCCTGATGTCTGATTTAGGTCCATTGAGCTATTTTCTGGGTATTGCTGTCACCCGGACACCATCTTATATGTTGTTATCTCAACATAAATATGCGCATGCAATTCTAGAGCTTGCAGGCATGGCTAGCTGTAAGCCTGCTGCTACCCCTGTGCAGATGCTAGACCACAGATTCATGATCCTACCTTGTATCGCAGTCTTGCAGGTGCTTTTCAGTACTTCACTTTTACTCGTCCTGATATTTCTTATGCTGTTCAGCAGGTTTGCCTGTTTATGCACGACCCAATGGTCTCTCATTATGATGCATTAAAACGGATCCTGCGCTACATTTAGGGCACTATTGATCATGGGTTACACTTATATCCTACATCTTCACTGCGTTTGATCACTTATACTGATACTGATTGGGGTGGGTGCTCTGACACTCCCCGTTCTACTTTCGGATATTGTTGTTTTTTAGGGGGCAACCTTATTTCCTGGTCTTCTAAGCGTCAGACTACTCTTTCTCGATCTAGCGTAGAGGCAGAATATAGAGGCGTCGCTAATGTTGTAGTTTAATCATGTTGGTTGCGCAACTTACTACTAGAGTTGCATTATTGTCTTCGTCAGGCTACACTTGTCTATTGTGATAATATCAGTGCTATCTATTTGTCCAACAATCCTGTTCAGCATCAACGCACCTTAATATCAACGAAGCTGAAATTTTGAGAAAAGCTACTACCTTTTGACTTTTCTAGCATATCAGGTCGCTTGGAAATGGGAAGATCTAGGATAGGCGGCCAACCCAGATTGGTTCAAAAACCCTAAGGAAAAACCAAACCAGAGACAGGCTGCAAATGTGCAAACATGTTGAGTTGGATATTAACTTTGTTCGGGAAAAGGTTGCTTTAGGACAAGTTCGTGTTTTACATGTACCTACTAGGTATCATTTTACAGATATTTTCACAAAAGGCCTTCCTCGACAACTCTTTTTGGATTTTAAATCCAGTCTTAGCGTATGTCCTCCTCCCGCTATGACTGCGGGGGTGTGATAGAGAATACTATTAGGATAATATTTTCTCACTGTTTTAGGATATACTTTGTATAGTTTCCTAACTATGTTAGGACTCGGATTATTGTAACCCTATATATTTTGATCAATAGAATCACTCCAGACTCACAGAGTTTTACACAATCTAACATTGATGTTATAATTCAAGTGATAGAGTTGTTTAACATTTTTAGTGTCCCACATCGGAGAAGTAAGATTATTTTGCTTGGGTCATAATTACCAACCTACCTTACATATCTCAATGAGAGAGTAAAGTAGCTTTTGGAGAGAAGGTTGGGGCACATTAATTGGGTCATTAGTTTTAGAATTTAATTTAATTTAGTTAAATAAATCATTTTTGGGTTTAATTATTTTAATTAAATTAGCTATTTTTTTATAAATCATGTTGGTTGTGATACGACATTATATGACCTCTTTCACAAATTGCGTAGCTACATACCAAGCTTTTAAACATGACCAAAGGGTTGCAACATGTTTTGTACTTTCTTCTTCCTCTTCCTAATTACTTATTTTCAAGAGTGTCGATTGAAGATTCAGTCATTCTAGAGAAGACTTTTAGTAGAATCATTATATCACACTTTTTTTTTTGTATTCCCATTATTTTTCAATCAATCCTACAGTGTTATCATGGGTTACTACATAGATATACAACCTTGAAGGCATATGTTTCTGATGTGAACAATTTGTTATTGATGCAATCATTGCATAATTATCCCCTAAGTGGCATAATTACAAAAAAAGTTGTTACATACTATTGAGATTTTACTATGGAGCAGTTTTAGAAACATATAATAATTTAAGAAGCTAAGAAACTCATGTTATTATGTTGTAGGAAACAGTTCTCAAAATGAACAAGTGATAAAAGGCCATTGGAGAACCATTCTCAAAAACTAGTCTAAGGAGAAGAGAGCCTATAATCCTATATGAATCCCATATCAACCCCCCATATGACCAATGTAGGACTCAAGTCCCATACCTTGCAATGGACCAAAACATACCACCCCTCTTCAAAGCACATGCCCTCATGTGGCAGGCTTAACGCTAGGCAGAATTTAGAGAGGGAAAGAAGAAAGAGAAGGTTCCTAGACTTAGACAAGCATCGATGACACCTCCATCGATCACATGTAGCGCAGGCAAGAGATGGAAATCTCCGATATAGGTGCAGAGGAGAACCATCCCCAAAAGCTAGTGTAAGGGGAGGAGAGCAAGAGAGCAACATATGCAGTAGCAGCCATGACACCTTGTGTCACGCTCTATGCATATCTGGGTAGATAATTGCAAAAATGGCAACTTCAGGTCATGGCACTCATGTCTTCTTAGATCATGAGATTGTGTTATGAGGTGTGATGTAAAAAATCATAACCTTTCATGATTTAATTTGGGTCATGCCATGAAAAATGAATTTAGATCATCCCATGATCTAAGTCATGGAATGACTCATGGAGAAATTGAAGGTGGGGCCCACATGCGCAATTTATAATTTGAAATTTGTAATTAAAAATTCTTCAAACTATAAAGTAAAAAAAAACAATCACTAATGGTCATAATTTTTTGAGAACTATAAATAGATATCCATTTTATTATATTTTGACACACTTTTAAAATTAATAATTTTCTCTTGAGTTTTTATTTTGTGATGATATTCTTATTTTTAGTCACGAGTGGGTTACATTTGCCAAAATGGGTCATGAGGCATGATCAACTTTTGTAAGATGAGAGAGAGGGATGACATGCTTTTTAAATCATGAGTGGCCATGTTCTTTCCAAAATAAGATTGATATTTACTCACCTGATCATGTAGAGTTACTAGCTTTGGAGACTGATGAAGCACTATATATATTATGTACTTTTTTGAGATAATAAGAGCTTGTTATTATCAACAAGCTCTAACAACAAGCAATGAAGCTTGAGAACGAGTTCTTTCAATCTCAGTCCCTACTTCAAATTGCATTCCCTACTAAAGGAAATTCAAGCTTCTGGTCAAAATTTAGTGCTAGGTCTAGATTGTAATAATACATGCACTGCCACTGATTCGTCTCTGATGTTGGTCAATGGAGTTATCTCTCAATCTCCTACTTCTTCGGATGCATGGAGTACTTTGTCTTGGAAATATGCCCAAAGATATGATCATTATATTGGAGAGATCTTATTCATTTATGAAGGAGGCAAATTTGATTATTAAAATTTGAGTGATACTTTTGAGATAAATGCGAATGCAAGAATGGTTAATTTGTGCATATTTTGAGAATTGAATATGAAGAAATTTAAGCAGGTGGTCATGATATAGTTTTGCAAGCAGATTGCTAGAATTTCTATTCAATGTCGCTCAATATGTTAATGTCATTACTAAAAAATTGGTCTAAGAAACTTGTCCGTCTGTATAAGCCTAGGAGACCGAATTTTAATCGGTCTATAGGTCATAGCCTCATAGGTGTCTTCAAAGAAACTAGTTATGTATATTGGTTTATTAGATGAATTAAAGAAATTGAGCATGATGGAGAACATGTAGAGCTGATCAATGTAGACCCAGCTCGGCCTGAAAAATTCTTGAGCTTGGGTGAAATTGTAGGGCCCCGTTTTCGATCCCGACCCCATTTTTTGTCCCATCTCCATTTTCTTTCCCATCCAGGCCATATTTTCTTTTCTAAAACGAGTTTTGAGAAACTAAAAAATGATTTCTTTAAATCTTGAGATTGAAATCTTTGAATCTTAGCCCCTACTTCAAACGACATTCCCCTTACTAGAGGAATTTCAAGCTTATGGTCAAAATTTAGTGCGAGGCCTATATTATAATGGTATATCCCCTGTCACTGATTTGTCTCTGATGTTGGTTGATAGAGCTATCATTCGATCTCTAGCTCTTTCAGACACGTGAAGTACTTTATCTTGGAAATATGCCTGAAGATATGATCGTTGTATTGATCTTATCCATTTATGAAGGAGGCAAATTTGATTATGAAAATTTGAGTGAGGCTATGAAATTAAAAGACTAAATACTTCTAAGAGAAATGCAAATGTATGAACGGTTGTTTTGTTCATATTTTGAGGAATCAAGTGTGAAGAATTTCATGCAATTGGTCTATATTATTTTCCAAGCACATTGTTAGAATTTTCTATACCATGTTGCTCAATATGTTGATTGATGTGGGGATTAAATTCAATCAAGCCTTGCAGTAGGAGTTTCAATCAAATTTATACAAAAGAATTCACTGACCATGAGCTAACTTCGACGGGTGTAATCAACAAGAAGGTTCAAGAGTTTATGTATAAAGTCTAGATTTCCAAAAATTAGGGAAGTCTAATGATTTCCGGTATACATTAGAGATTCAGTTTGAGATCTACTTTGTCTCCTTAAATCAGATATTAGGATTGTGATTGACCCTGATTCTATTCTAAGAAGAATTGGAGGTCATTTTGTGGTTATTTTTCGTCCTCTATTTCAAGGCGTAGTGATGAAGCAACAAGGTTGTGAAAAGATGTCCTATGAGAAGGTTTTAGAAGGTGTTCAGCATACTGTCTCAAGCTGGGCCGAAATTCGTGCTTTCATTATGGGTTCTTGATGTTGCTGGTTGGTAGATGAAAAAAATTTAGTTTTATAGTAGGAGTTTTAACTTGAAATACAAGGTCCATTATGAGTTATATATTGTAGGAGTTTCATATAATATCTTCTTCGAAGGTTGTAGAGCTGATCAAGGCCGATCTGGATTGGCCTCAATAATGCTTGAGCTTGGGCAGAATTTTAGGGCCTGTTTTCGTTCTCGATCATGTTTTTAGTCCCGACCCGGTTTTCCTGTCCTAACCATTTTTTTTTAAACGGGTTTGGGGCAACTCAAGAATGAGTTCTTTCAATCTTGAGATTGAATTCTTTCAATCTTAGCCCCTACTTCAAACTGCATTCTAGTTACTAGAGGAAATTCAAAATTCTGGTCAAAATTTAGTCCATGGTCTAAATTATAACGGTACATCCACCATCACCGATTTATCTGCAATGTTGGTTAATAGAGTTATCATTAGATCTCCAGCTCTTTCAAACACATGAAGTACTCTATCTTGGAAATATACCCGAAGATATGACCGTTGCATTGATCTTATCCATTTATGAATGAGGCAAATTTGATTATGAAAATTTGAGTGAGGCTATGAAATGACTGAATACTTTTTAGAGAAATGCGGAATGGTTGATTTGTACATTTTTTGAGGAATCGAGTATGAAGAAATTCATGCAACTAGTATATATATTGTTTTTCAAGCACATATTTTCTGTACAGTGTTGCTCAATATGCTGATGTAAACATCATCTCTTTCGACTGGTGGTGAAGCAACAAGGTGGTGAAGAGATGTCTTCTTAGAAGGCTGAAGAAGGTGTTCTGCATACTGTCTGGTGGCTGGTAGATGAAAAAAAAATAGTTTTATAGTAGGAGTTTTGACTTGAAATACGAGGTCCGTTTTGAGTTTTTGTAGGATTTTCTTATAATATATGGATGACTTTTTGTTGATTTAATATAATATGCCCTTTATTATTGTCATATTTTGACATTGCTTAATATTAAGTTTTGTTAATGTTATTAAAGAAACATGGGGGTGTATCAAACTTTTTTGTAAGAATTTTGAATGAAAAGAAAAAAAATTATTATAGCCTTGAGGGCTCTGATACCATTGATACAGGACCATAGGAGAACCATCCTTAAAAGCTAGCCTAAGGAGAGGAGAACCCATATTCCTATGACCCCACATCAACCCCCATATGACCGTTCTATAGGACTCAAGTCCCATAACAACAAGGCAAGAAAAAGAAAGCCAAAGACAATTTCAACCAGAAAAGTAAAAAGCAAAGTGTTCTTATGTCTGAGAAAATGTGCTATGATACGGAGAGCAAGGAAATGTCAACCTATTTTGTAAAAATCACAAGAAGTCTAACTAAAACCCGAAAAAGAAAGAAGCTACTACAGAGGCAAATGACGTTGAACAAGTCAATTACAATGCGTCATTGCCATGGTTTCTGGTTTGCACGTTAAAATGATAAGAGCTACACATGGTGGATGTATCTCTAAATGATCAGTGGCGTGATTCAATGACAATAACTCATTAATTATAACAATCATTCATTGTTCAAAGACTACAACATATCTCCTAAAGGACATACAGTGTTGTTGGGTGGTCATCATCCTATCAAAGTCCTAAGATCAGGATTAATGTTTACTTTTAGAAAAAATGTAGCTCTCACTAATGTACTCCATGTACTAAAAATTAGTAAGGACTTATATAAGTCCTTACTAATTTTTAGTACATGGAGCACAATAGTGAGAGCTACTAGTGGAAAAAAGATCATCGGATCCGGTCAAAGCCAAAGTTACTGATTCGTTTTTGGGCCAGAACGGATGGGCTAGGAGCAGTTGGAAAAAGTTAACTGATCCGAATTTAAACCAGCTCAGTTGAGGACTAACTGATCCGGTTTTGCATTAAAATCGGACCAGTTAAGTTGATTAACTGATCCGATTTTAATGGATAACCGGATCAGTTGAGGCACATTTCAATTAAAAAAAAGTGATGCAGGCTTGCAGTGAAGGAAATAAGCAGCACAAAGTCAACTAACATCTCATATAATGAGGTGTCATCCATACTTTAACATAACAAATAAGGAAGACTCCACATTAATTTGTGGAATGACATGGCAAAAATGCCTATCAAGAACCACATAGCTAATTAATATCATATACATTACAAACTACAAAGGCAGATCTTGACAAAAAAAATTAAAACAGAAAAAGAAACTGAAGGTGGTCATTACATGCATCACCAAAGCATTGAGAACATTAACCCAAAATGCAAGCTTCTCCTCATGCTTCAACTTCTTTGGATCTACTTCTTGTAATTGGGAGATTAACACGAGCCTTTGGGCCTGCTAAAATTCTGCAATACATCACATTTCTTCAGTAAAAAGCTAACACAAAAAATATGACAGACAAACAAACTCACAACGATTCAAACCTTTCAATTGATCTAGAATCAATGTTTTAAGGAGTATGGTAGTGTGTATGAGACATTCAGTGGCGGATGTAGTGTATAACACCATGGTGCACGTGCACTAGCATTAAAAAAAAATCTCACAACCAATTCATGGGTTCAATTTTCACATCTCTCAAAAAACTCCCTTTTCTCTCACATCTCACATCTTCTCCCTTTCTCTCTCATACAATCTCAGATCTCAGTCACTTTCACTTCTTCCAACGCGTGACGCGTCTCCGCCTCACCGGAGTGACGGCCTCAACGGCGCCGCGAACCCTCGAACCTGCAAAGGGCGCGAACTCCTGCTGGTTGCTTCGAATCGGTGTTGCTTCGAATCGGTGTTGTTGTCCTACTCAACGTTCGTGACTCGGAACTCCTGCATGGCTGCCTCGCCTGCCTACAGCCGCAGAGTCGCTCAGAACTCTCTGGACGGTGGACGTTCGTGACTAGGTATGTACTTCTTCTTGATTTCTTGTTTTATTTTACAGATTAGGGTTTCATCAATTTCATGTGAATTGGAAAATAAATTGTTATTTCACTTGTTATGGGTGTTTATATTTCAGATTATATAATTTAGAATTGTTACAAATGTTGATTTTGTTGTTGTACTTTGATTTAGGTGTTATTGGTGTTTGAAAATTAAAATGGCATTATGTTTGAATTGGGTGTTATGTTGATTTTGTTGATTATATGTTAGATTCCATATTAGTTTTGCATAAATTATATCTTAGATTACAAAAATGCATAATTGGCCTAATTACTAGTACATTTGTGATGTTGGTGAAATGACACTATGGCAAATTGGCAGCATGTTTCATTTGGTGAGATACATCTTGATTTAGTTAAATTGTTACTTGATTTTCAGATTTGATAATGAAGAGAAAACGTACTCCAACCAAAATGCAAAATATTGCTAGTTTAATCACTAAGAAAAATCCAACTCCAAATTCTCCTCCACATCTAACACAAAATGAACAAACTTTGTCTCCTCAACTAGCAAGCGAACAACATTCCTCTCCATCACATAATTCAATTCAAAATTCCCTTCAAAATTCCCCTCACAATTCCCCTCAAAATTCCCCTCATAATTCGCCAATCTTCCACAAGACCCGAGATTCAGGAGAAAGATGAGTGATTTTCCTAAAGATGATAGAGATTTAGTGAGGAGAACTTACATTAAAAAAAAACCTTGTCAACCCTAAAGACTTCTTATTTCCTCAAACACTTATTGCACAAAAAAAAAACCGCTGATTTGTTGCCAAGTGGTTTGAAACATGAAGTTGGCTTGAGTATAGTGTGGAAAAGGATGCTGCCTATTGTTTCATTTGTTATTTATTCAATGATGAAAATGCAATTGGAGGTGATGCTTTTGTTAGTGGGGGTTTCAAATCTTGGAATAGATTAGTTACAGTAAAAAATCATGTCGGGAAACACATGAGTGCTCACAACAATGCAGTGTTAGCCATGAATTTATTCAAGAAACAAAAGTCAAGTATCACCTCTGCCTTGTCAAAACAAACAAAGGAAACTATGAGTGCTTATAGGAAGCAACTTGAAGCTCCGATTGAAACTATTCAATGGCTTCTACTCCAAGGATTGTCTTATGGTGGTCACGATGAAAAAGAAGTTCCTTGAAAAAAGGTAACTTTCTTTCGTTGTTGACTCTTCTTTCAAAGACATAACCTGAATATTCCAAAGTTATTTTGAAAAATGCTCCCGGTAATTGTCAACTTACTTCTCCAATTGTCCAAAAAGGTATCATAAATGCATGTGCAAAAGAGACAACTAAAGCAATAATTAAAGATCTTGATGGTGGTTTCTTTGCTATCCAGGCTGATGAGTCTGCCGATGTTTTTGATAAGGAACAAATGGCTCTTTGTTTGAGATATGTTAACAAAAAGGGAGAAGTTTTTGAGTGTTTACTTGGTATTGTGCATGTTCCCGATACTACTTTAACTCTCAAAACTGCTATTGATTTGTTGATGGAGTATTCTTTGTCTTTCTCTCAAGTACGAGGTCAGGGTTATGATGGGGCAAGCAATATGCAAGGTTCAATTAATGGTCTTCAGACTTTAATACAGAATGAATCTAAACAAGCATACTTTGTCCACTGCTTTGCTCACCAACTTCAGTTGACTCAAGTTGCACTTGCTAAAAAAACTCTGATTGTGCTTGGTTATTTATTGATGTACTTGCACCTCTCTTGAACTTTGTGGGAGGTTCACCGAAGAGGAAATAATTTCTTCGTGAAAAACAAGCTCAAAGAGTTATGGAAGTATTGTCCTTAGGTGATTGAAACAGGGTCGGGTTTGAATCAAGAATGTGGGTTAGGTAGACCTTGTGACACTCGTTGGGGATCTCATTTTAAAACAATATTGAATGTGCTTGATTTATATCCTTCAATCCTTGGGTCGCTTGATGACATTGCAGAAGTCTCTGATGCACTTGATTCTAACAAAGCACAAACTATTACAAATCTGTTGATGTCTTTTGATTTTGTGGCGCATTTGATGGTTGGTATTTTTGGGATAACAAATATCCTGAATGTGGCATTACAAAAATATGATCAAGACATTATTAATGCAATGAGAATGGTTAATGTAACCAAGACTAATTTGCAAAAAAATGAGAGATGAAGGATGGGATTCTCATATGGAGAAGGTGATTTCTTTTATGGCTAAGTATGACATTGAGGTTCCTAGCGTGGATGGGAAATATGTTGTCCCAGGGTGAAGGTTGTTTAGAGGTAAGAGCCCACAAGTGTCAAATCTACATCATTTTCGTGTGGAAGTTTTCTTGAGTGTCACCGGTCTTCAGTTGCAAGATGATTATCTATTCCCCGAGATAAGTAAAGATTTACTTATGTGTATGTCTTGTTTGAATCCTACTAATCGGTTAGCTTCTTTTGATAAAGCAAAATTGATTGAACTTGCAAAATTCTATCCAAATGAATTTTTAAGTTCAGAATTGATATTCTTTGACCATACATCAGAGAAGATGAAAGGTTTTGGAATTTAAGGAGTCCTAGTGAGCTTTCAATGAAATTTGTGGAGACGGGATTGTCTGAAACTCACAATAGGGTCTATTTACTTTTAAATTTGGTGTTGCTTCTCTCTGTTGCGACGACAAGTGTGGAAAGGGTATTTTCTGGAATGACGCAAGTGAAAGACAAATTGCGTAATAGTATGGGAGATAAAATGTTGAATGATTGTTTGATTACTTATTTAGAGAATGATTTGTTTTTGAATGTTAGCATGAATGATATTGTAGATCGGTATCAAAACATGAAGACTCGTCGCGAACAATTGTAATCATTTTTACTACTATTTGATTGTATTTTGCAGTATTATTGGGATATTTGGTTTTTCTAGTACTATTTGGTTGTATTTTGTATTATTATTGGTTATATATTTAGTTTCTTTTCGATTGAAATTTATTTTGGAGTATTTTTATGAAAAAAATATTTTGGTTTAGTGAACGGTAATTGATGGTGAACCACCATTAGGAAATTCCTGGATCCGCCACTAGAGACATTAGAAAAAACTAGAAAGAATTATACTTTAAAATATGGGAGCAATTTTCACCAATAAGTACACCAAATTACTAGAAGCAACATATAATAAATCAGGTTAGCAACCTCACACTAGCTTACTTTGTTCTAATTAGGTAAAAATGCATCAACATATAATATAAGCATCCTTTCCATCTCTCTCTATTATTTATTTATTTATCATTTACGTCTCATAAATAACTAAGGATCCTCTATATTAAAACTAAGGGAAAAGGAAGCAATAGAAAACTATATAGGAATCTATTAAAAAAAAAAGTAAAGACCTAACTATGAATATTTGAAACCTTAATCCTACAAGTAATTTTGTTACTTTTTTAGAATAATATGATTGACAATAAGGGAGTTACCTTGCTATAACTATAAGCTAAGATTGCTTTACTCTTACTTTGTATTCCCTAGAGGAATTTGCAAAAGTCAAGTAACTGAACGAATTGCTAGAGGGCATCAAATAAACCAATAGAGTAACCAAACAAGAAGAAATTTTTGGTCAGCTTCATTAGTCCACCTAGTTCACTAAATTGATCTCATAGTTTAGATATCAGTACACCACAGATAATATCTGATAAGAATTTATGAACCTGAAACCTACAAATCTGCCTTCAAAACACATAAAAGCCAATTTGAAATTTAAGTGATACCGTTTGGACTCACCAACATACCATCAATCAATCAAAGCCTTACAAATTAAAATCTGAAACCCTCCATTAGAAACTTTGTACAAGTTCCTTTTCGAAAACATCCTCATATGTAATCCTAATTCATCGGAAATTTCATTTGCAAGGACTCTCACAAATATGAGGGAACTTTGATAAATATTCTAGTTCGATATGATGTCATCGTTATATGTCATTAATTTTCATATGTTATGTAAAAAGAGCTAGATAGTGTGAGGTCATAAGTAGAGTGCTTGTAAAAGCAAATCAAGCACAAAGAGTTGAAGACAAAAATTACTCTCTTCTCTTTCTTGCTTAGACTTCCTTATTTCCAAAGCGATTTCATCACTCCTAATACCTCATCAAATGTCCCTTCTTTCCTGGAAGTTTCAAAAATTGAGAAAAACTAACCAAATTGGGTTATGCTGCAATCAGGTTTTCTCTTATCTTAATCCAAGTTGGGTTATTACTAGTAAAGTGGTAACACCGCCAAACAGTACAAATTTGAAAAAGGGGTTAAACTACTCCCTTAATAGTTGTGATTAATGGATTATTACTTACGACATTGGCAAGACTTCATTATTATAGTCAACATTAGGCAATACGCATTATCTAACAAAAGATTCATACTAATACCAATCACAACAATCTAGATACTCAACGCATACAGTATCATCACACATAGAAATTCCAACTCCCCAAGCAATACCTTATATATGCAACAACCACATTATGTATACAATTATGAAGCAAAAAGGTAAAAACACCTTTTTGCACCCAGCACCTAAATGTGCCCCACAAGGTCTAGGCTCCCGCAAAACACGACATAAAGCTAACGGCTATGCACAAGGAACTACATATACATTGTGAGTTAAAACTTACCTAGCAGCTCCAATATTGTGTAAGAGCCAATTTGTTGTTGGCTTGCAAATGCTGACTTATTATTGCCTCCGTCCCTGCAAACAAGATGATACAATTCATAATAACATTCATAATAACAAGTTTCCATGAAGCAAATACATGTATTTTCCAATTACATGCAATATCAAATGTATATCAAACTTAAACATATTCAAAGGAGGTATTAAAATTTGCAGTATCTTCTCCAATACTTCGCTGATATCACAAATTTAACCTAATTGATTCTCTAGCTTTTACCGTTCAACACAATCGAAAAACAAAGCCCATTTCCCAAATTCAACCAAAAGGGGCAAAATCGCATAAAACTATCACTGAGATAGCTCCACAATAATCAAGATTCAATTTTTTTGACAAATTAAAAGGTTTAAAACAAATAACTTAGAGACTGTAGCTTCAATAACAGAATCTTCGGTTGACAACATGGTTAAGATGAGAGAGAATAAGGTTCCTTGATTTTGCAACAATTTTGTTTCTGAAAACCACGACGGAGTAAACAGAAGAGTGAAGAACATGAGATTGAGCACCAAAAATTAGAGGAACACAAATAAGCATAACCAATTTGAGACCTGATTCCAGTAATTCGAAAAATTCAAAAACCCTAAAAAACGAAATCCTAATTACAAAAAAAAAACCTAATTACAAACTAATTTAAAAACGAAATTAATTAACAAAAAAAAAAAGAAATTACCATAAAAACGAAATTACCAAAATTGGGAGATTGGACTAATGAAGTATTCGATGGCGATGAAGGAGAGAGATTGAAGCGCAAGAAGGAGAAGATCGAAGAGGTAAACCTGCCTCGGTGCTGCGATTCTGTGTGGGGTTTTCGTTCAATTTGTCGTCGCAATTCTCGAATCATTTGAAAATGATGAAGACGATGCTTCGAGCCACCAGTTACGAACGAAAAAACATAGGAGAGAAGAATTTAGGAAAGGAGGGAAAGAGGATAAGAGTTAGGGTTCAGAGGGAAATGAGAGAGGAGAGAGAGGGAAGATCCATGAGGAAGGTTAGGAGGGAAAATGAGGGAAGACGCTTTTAAGTTGGGCCAGCCCAATTGATCCGGACATCCAGACGACCGGATCATTTGAGACTTGAGAGAGAGGAGAGGATGACATGAAAATGAGCCAGCGAAATTCGATACAACTGATCCGGGCATGGGTTTAACCGGATCAGTTAACTTCAACTGATCAAAACTGGATCAGTTCTGTTGTGTCATTTGATATTTTTTCCATTAGTATATCTCTAGTTATATGTTAAATAAGAAAAGGATAAAAGTATTCTTAAAATATGACAACACGATTCTTAGTAAGGCTGATGTAAATATTGGAAAAGACTATGTAAGTGATGGCATGTTTATAGGTAAGTATTAATAATGTTAATGATTATGCTTGTGTCGACTTGCGTTTCACCAATAATTTTCTAGTTGAATGCTCTGCTTTTAATTTGTGGCATAGTAGGCTTGCTCATTAATTATAAATAGTATCATTGAAATGTTGTTCATTTGTAAGAAGTAAGATCTCTATCTTTTCTTTGCTAGGTTGGGTGGTTTGAATCTTGTTGAAAAAAAAGTCATTTGTTTCTTCAATGTAGGGGATGACATGTGTTCGAAATTTGAGATCCCATGAAGAAAGTCAACAAAATACATGCGAGTATAAGTGTTGTCTCACATTAAACATAATGAGAGAAACAAGCAGCTTTATTATGAGTTACTTCTTGTATTGCCAATTAAGGAGTATGACATGATAGATGGACACTATTGCCGATAATTTTTTTTAATGATGAGTATATAGTTTGGTCAATGTAATCGTCAAAGAATAAAGAATCATCTAACAATGGATAACAAGGACTATAATGAATTAGTGAAATAAACTTTCATCACAAAAGGGCCGTGCGAGTAAAAGACATGAAACGTTTTACAGTAGTTTTATAACAGAGAAATCTAAAGGATGAACACAAATACACAATGACACAAACCATAATAAGTAAAGAAACAGGATGTATTTTTTTTTGACAACGTGGAAAGCTTACAGAAAGAACAAGAAGCTAAAAAATCCTACCACCACACTTTATGATACATAAAAGGAAAAGTTGCTCCTCTGCACGTCTTAGCAAGGTCGTGAGCGGGAGCGACTTCCTGGCGATTTACCTTCATGATTTTGCACCATTGAAAAGTGGCTGCAATACGCCGGATCTCTAAAATGGTATGACTAACTGACATATCTCGAACTGTAGGTGATCTCAAAAGTCTCACAAGAAGTACCGCATCAGTATAGATCAAAACGCAAGAGAACTCCTTTGTCCTAGCGCAAAGGATGGCAAGCAAGCAAGCCTTTGCTTCAACTTGGAGAGCCGAGGAAGCTCTCAACCCTTGACTCATAGACGTATTGGTTGGAAGAAAGTCTGCAACCCATGCTACAACCGCAAAGTTCGAACGTTTACTCCACGCCCCATCTACTCTAAGAATAACTTATGGAGAAGCATTGGACAAATTACCAAATTGAGCATGAATAAACCCCAGAGGAGGCCCATTTTGGATGTGGTCTCTTTGATGCCAATGATTCTCCTGGGTAAAAAATTCATGCAGCTTTTAACCATCCTCGTAAAAACTGCTTGAAAATCTCAATTGTTGCCCGAGCCTGTCTAAACACTTGGTTATTCCTGGTACGCCAGATGGCCCATAAGATTCCCACATAAGTTGACAATTTAATGGCATCACTATTCTCATTTTTCTTGAAGTATAAAATTTAATTAGCCAACAAATCTTTGAATAGTAGAGGTTGAGCCATAGAACTATGTGACCTTAGTCTTCCCATCTGCCAAGCTTCCAAAGCAAGGGGCACTGTCTAAAAAGATGTTGACAATCTTCCTCCTCCTCGAGACAAATAGGGCAATTGCCGGACAATCTTCCTCCTCCTCGAGACAAATAGGGCAATTGTCAGAACTCCCAATCCCTCTCCTAAAGAGGTTAGCGGAAGTCGCAAGAATATTATGCCATAATTTCCAAAGAAATAGCTTCCATTTGGGCATGATGTTCAAGCTCCAAAGAATGCGAAAAAATCGCCCCATCTCAGAACTTGTCATGCTACAATTTTCATTTTGCTGAATTTGTAAAGTAAGAAAATACCCCGTTTTAGTAGAATAGTCTCATGATTTTGTGAAAGGGCAATACCGTACATCCTCAACAGCAGAATGCACCGAAAGTTCAATGCCAGTGATCATACGAGCACTCGCAGGCACAAAAAGTTAACGAATTTACCTGACATTCCAACCTTGCTCATGGGGGCGGATAAGATTGGCTACTTTGAGATTGGGCTCTTCTATAAGCGAAATTTCATCCCTTAGAATTGGAGTTTAACCATGGACCCATTTTTCTTTTGAAGCCCTAATGTTTCGCCCATTACCAATTTTCCAGACGCAATGCCGAAGCAGAATGTTTTAGCCTTGAGTAAACCGTGAGCTCCCCATGACAGGTTCCGGCCCGGGGTTACTCTTGCTTTAGAAGTAAAACTGACTTTGTCGTAGATCTAAGACAATAGAATTTGTAGGTGATGCTGGATACGCTAAGCCATTTTTTTATCAAAAGAGCTTCATTCATAGCACTTATGTTGAGGATCCCAAGACACCTAAACCCTTAGGTTGATGAATGATGTCTTTCCTTCTCCAATGGATACCTTTGTCCTGCTGAGTGGACCAGAAAAATCTTGCTAACATACTGTCAATTTTATTTGCGATAGAAGTTGGAATGCGAAAAACTGCCATGTGATGCATAATAGAAGCCACCAATATTGAATGAATGATAATGAGCTTGGTGGGTTAGCTAAGGATACTATGCCTCCATTGAGAAATCTTTTGTGAAATAGTATCAAGAAGAGGGGTAAAGTTTTGAACCTTAGTGAGAATTTTAAGGATAAACAACCAACTGACGCGGTCATATGCTTTGTTCATATCAAGTTTCAGGGCTGCTAGATGGCGAGCTCCTGATCTTTGTTTGTTTATGATATGCAACAACTCATGGGAAATAAGAATGTTATCATCCATTTGACGGCCCGACACAAAAGCATTTTGGTAGTTCTCAATGAGTTTAGGAAGAAGAGGTTGCATTCTCTTAACCATACATTTTGAAATACACTTATAGATAACATTGCAGAGGCTTATAGGTCATAGATGGTTTACTTCCTCTGGGGGGTCACATTTAGGAATAAGAACCAGGAGAGATTGATTCCATTTCTTGAGAAGGTGGCCTATTGTGAAGAACCTATTGACAGCTTGAATAACTTGTTGACCAATACTTGGCCAATACTGCTTTAAAAACTCTGCAGGAAATCCATCCAACCCCGGAGATTTATCATTGTGGATATCAAACAATGCTACTTAGATCTCATTGTCAGAGAAAGGACATAAAAGCATCCCCGAGTTAGAAACAAAAATAGATGGTAAATGAAGTTCCCGAAGCACTAGATCAATATTTCCTACTAATTGGATATCGTCAACATCATCCGCAGCAGAAACTTTATAAATGGATTGGAAGTGATGTGTGATCATCTGTTCGATATCATTTTGATTATCCACCGCACTACAAGAAAACAGACTTTAGGCAACATCAGAAAAATTTAGCTATATGTTGATTTAGTGTTGCTACAATCCTATAGCAACGGATTATCAACCGTCACCAATAGGTGGCGTTGCTATAATCCTATAGCAGCCCTTTAGGCACCTTTTGCAACGCTTTAGATTATATGCTGCCATAAATATTTATGGCAACGCATTTCTTTGGCAACAACTTTACCTAATTATAGCAAAAGTTATTATTTAACTTGAGGCAGCAATTCAAAAACATTTCGACAACATTTTCCACCAATTATGACAACACTTCATAGCTTATTATTGCAACGTTTGTCTAGCTTTTTTGGCAACACTTTTCGATTATAGCAACAATTATCTTTTCAGTTAAGGCGACAATAATAAAATTTTGGTAGGACTATCCACCAATATAAAGCGATACTTCTTAGCTTAACTACGCAGCATTTTCCTTTATCTTTTTAGACAACGCTTTCAAATGTGTCTAAAGCAAAACTTTCAATTGGTCCTCCAAATCCAATTTTCCACCAAACAAATTATGTATATCAAAATATAGAGATATATATGTATATATTAAACATTAAGCATAATATCATTACATTAATCATCTAAAGCAATGCAATTATCTTTAATTACATCAACTAAAAGTAATATCCAATAATCAAGACATCGAAACTTATTATTATATTATATTCCAAAATCTACCTAATATTTACGTGCCCATGACATTCAATAATTCTTCACAAATTTGGAGAAGCTCGCAAAGATTGTGTATTATATGTACCATCTTGCAAAACAAGAAAAACATTATAATTAGACAATAGAAGGCGGTAGCTATAAATAAATAAAATTGATTTATCAATCACACTAGTGTCATAAATAAAGCATATTAGCAAGGAGACCTCGTGTCTACTAGATCTCATTTTTTTGTTTACTATAACAAAACTTTTAAAGAATACTTGATCTTATTTATCTGACACATATATAAACTGCAATCTAATAAAGTTTCTAGCACCTTTAGTTTTTCATTCTACATATTTTTCAACTAGTCTATCTACATCTGCCTGCTAAATAGATGCTAAACCTTGTCAAGCATTAATGTCCCTAATGATTTACCATCTAATAACCGACCTGCATTTTTTTACACATGGAAACATAACACAATAACTCCTTTACATCTCATCATGATAATCCATAAAAAGTAACTATGCTCATGTTGGCTCCATATCTTAGTGTTTCAAGTGTATTTAAACTATACAAGTTCCAAAAGGTAGATTTAGACAACATGACAGCATCAACAAAAGAGTAGGGTAACTTAAGCCAGAAAAAAAACAACTGAAAGTATGTGTACTATGTAAAATTAAGAGAAAAATAAGCAAGTAAAAACATACCTTTAGGAAACCATGATTGATAAGACTTTTAGTGTTGAGAAATTATGTTGCACCATTTGTAGCAGTAGAAACATTTACTTTTGCAATGAGTTATGGGGCTAAATTTGGATCATTTTGGCGAAGTTGGGATAGTGCTGAAGTAATCACATCAAGAGTGCTCATTGTCTCACTCTGAGCTTCAAATTCCTTTCTCATCTCTTGTAACTTTGTTGCCTCTAATTCAAGTTCCTTTGAGACTCTTTCCATATTAGCAACTTGTGCAGCATGAGCTTTCTTTTCCCTTGCTAGTTGTTCTTTCTTAGCATTCAAATCCATGTGCATATCAGCTGTTACTGCAGTTTGATGGACTCCATCACCTCCTTAGGTAATATGAGAGAAGTACTAGTCCTTTTATCATCTAGATTCTTGCGGGAAGCACCTACACCAAGTAGTCGTACGCGACCAGGCAGGTCATCTCCTATGACTTCATGGTATGGATCTCTACGAGATCCATTACTTGGATTATCTTGTGATGATTCCAATTGCCTCATAGCTTGCTATATGAATTAAATACACCTTGTTAAAAATGTATAATAAAGTAATGATAAAAATTTCTAGATTTAAAAGGAAGATGATAAGCTTAAACTATACAATTTTCTTATCAATATCATCATAGGGTCGATTTATTGTATGTTCCTCCTTCTTTTCGACGTCGAGTTTCCTCAAACATTTTTCTTTTAGATGGAGCTACACCATCTTTCCGCAACTAACATATATGAAAGAAAAAACAATAAGCTAGGCATCTTCTGTAAAAAAAAAATGACGGTGTCTAAGCTAAAATTGTAAGTATATAGTACCATCTCATCATAAATCATTCAAAAGGAACCGGACCAACTGTGTGCATGCTATCCCGTTCTTTGCGATTTTCAGAGTTTTGTAGACTTGTTTTCTAACAAAAGGGAAAAGTCAAGTAGGAAACAACAATGCAAATATTTTCATACAATAAATTATATTTTTAATCTACCTTTTCAGGTAAAGTCTCCCAATATGCTAGAAGCATTTTAAAATGTGATTCAGACATGATCTTAGGAGCATGCTCCAATAGTTGTTCATCAGTGTCATATTTGTAGTAGTGGTTCCTTTTGAGCCGACATTTGAAACCTCGCCATGATGCGTCAAGGGTCTCCATCACCCAACGTTCAGATTCAGCTGGAAGAATATATTTGCTCTAAAAAATGTCAAGTTCTAAGTTAGCAGAAAAGAAGAAGCATACAAAAGAAAGATGGCATATTACTAGACCATGCTATTTCAGTGTATTAACTCAAATTCGAGGGTTTCGACTACAATCAAAAACAAAAGAGAGCTTACATTTACATATTCCCCACTCTTATCTTTATTTGGAACTTTGTGTCAATCTGTGTAAGTCAATGGAGCCCAATTATAGTCATGATCAATGGTTCCCAAGAATCTGGTGAGCTCCTTCCTTACCTTTTCAGGTCCAGTGGGTTATCCTAAGTCATTACAGTAAATAGCAACACGGTCTTCCAATTTGCGAGCATGGACTTCGAATAAATTTGTCGGACCTCTACCGTTCTTACTTGGACCTACGTGTTGTAAGTATAAAACCATATACTTATATAGATATCAATCATATCCTTTCGATTAAGATGAGGGAAAGCATAATTGTAATCATGAACCAATCAAATATGCAATCGTATAGGCCAATTTTTGAGCTACAATTGCTTAAGATGGTCGTTTTACCATTTTCTTAAAATGCAGAACTAATAGGTTTGATATAGCACTCAAACATAAATTTTACGGGTTTTTCACCAAATGCCCCCGAGTTTTCACGAAATTCACCGGATACTCTCACACTTTTGAAAATACACCTGGTACCCCTCAGTTTCAACATAATACACCCAAATGCCCTTAATGACTAACGATGTTAACCGCCGTTAGTCTTAACCCTAATTAGCCCTAATTAACCTAACTAAACCCTAACTTTTAACCCTACCCTAACCCTAACCCTAAACCCTAATCCTAACCCTAACCATAACCACCCTCCCACCATCCCTCCCCCACCTTCCCCACCACCCCAGCCAGCCGGCCCCCCCCCCCCACCACCCCAACATTCCCCCTCCCCACCCCAAGCCCCCCCACCCCCGCAACCCCCTCCCCCACCCCATGACCCCCTCCCCCACACGCCTAATTCGCGGCGGGCCCCCTCCCCCACGCAGCCTAATCCACGCACATTACCCCCTCCCCCGTCGATCAATTTCAGCGAACATTGACGAAAAAAGGGATGCGGTGACGAAACGATGAACAAGTGACGAAAAAAAGGGCATGCGGGGGTGGGGGAGGAGGGCTGTTCGCGAGGGTTGGGGAGGGGGAAGGACTGCTGGCCGCTGGGATTAGCTACGTGGGGGAAGGGGGTGCGCGGGGCGTGGGGGAGGGGGCCTGCTTGGGGTGGTGGGAGGGTGGGGGGCTGCTGGGGTGGTGGGGAGGGTGGGGAGGGGGTGGTGGGGAGGGTGGTTAGGGGTTAGGGTAGGATAGGGCTAATCACACTCTACGGAGAGTAATTATATCATGCCTTTTATTTGTAAAAGAACTTTTTGTTGGGAAAGACATATTAAAATAGCCATTATGTTGGGAAAAACCTAATAGAAACTTTTTCATTGAAAAAGACCTATTATAATACTTCCCTTTGTTACTTAAGACCACATCAACGTTTTCCGGCCAAAAATTCGATTTTCTAGCATTGAAATTTCTTCCCCTCCCTTTCTCATTAAAAGGGGACCATTACCAACCTATTTTTTTCTATCCTAATCCCTTAACCCTACCGAATCATTTCCTCTTGCTTCCCATTTTAAGGGATTAGGGTAGAAAAAGATAGGTTGGTCCCATTTAATGACAAAGGGAGGGGGAAGAAAGTCAATGTCGGAAATTGACTTTTTGGCCCAAAAACGTTGAGGTGGTCTTAAGTAACAAAGGTAAGTATTATAATAGGTTTTTTTCAACAAAAAAGTTTTTATTAAACCTTTCCTAGATATTTTAAGGTCCTTCCGATCAAAAACTTCTTTTTGAAATATTCCTTTTACAAACAATACATAGATATTATCGACACCTTGAACTTTCTTAATGAAACAACAACATAAGGATAAATCCCAAATTAAACAACTTGGTATATTACATTCATTAAGAAAAACTACCATTACTTTGAAAGATACGATCAAAACACAATACAATAAAAATCTGATATAGCTAATCACATGACATAGACAATCGAGAACTAAATGCATTCATCTCCTTGACGTGGATCTTAATTTTAGGCAATAGTGAGTTCCCGACGCTGATATCGAACCGTCACCTTTCCTCTTACGCCCCATACAATGTCATTCCATTCAGTCTCCGGAAATGGAGAAATTAGCTCGAGCTCAAAGTTCCTCAAAAGATAGATCCATATAATCTTTACCTCTAAATATGCAAAGAGCTCACCAAGGCAGATTTGCCTTCCTCCACCAAAAGATGTATAAGACAACGGACCCGCTAACTTATCCTCACTTCTTCCAAGGCGAAATCTTTCAGGATCAAAAGAATCAGGATCCTTGTAAACATGGGGAAGTCGATTAGACAAAACCGGTGAAGTGGCTATAATCTGGCCTTTTGGGATGTCAAACTTGTTACCCTCTCGCGTAGGGCTGGCAATGAGGTCGGGTTGGGTCAATTTCAGATTGACCTGATTCTGACCCAAACTCGACCTGATTCTAATTTCAGGTGGAAAATCATAACCCAAACCCGACCTTACTGATTTCGGGTTGACCCAAAACCAACCCAAAATGACCTGAATGATATTCAACTATAAACGCTAAGTTATGAAAGTATGGGTTAATGACCTGAAAGGAAATTTAGGTGATCTAAGAAATGGGCTTGGCCCAATACAAATAAGAATAACAAAAGATAGGTTGTATAAGTTATGAAAATCTGGGTTAATTTCAGGTTGACCCGACATGAAAATAACCCGACTTCTAAATCAGGTTATTCGGGTTCTTTTCAGGTTCAAAAAGTCAACCCGAACCTAACCCATTATATTTGCAGGTCGGGTTGGGTCGACCCATTTTTTGTTTCTGGTCGAAAATCTCAACCCAAACCCGAAATTTGCAAGTCAGTTTCAGTCGGGTTGGGTCAACTTTTGCCAGCCCTACTCTCGCGTAGTAACACAAAATTCAGTATGAAATTATCGCAATAACAACGGTACTGGAGGGCGCAACCTCAAGGCTTCCTTGATACAACTATACAATATTTGCATCTATGATAAAACATCATATTCTATACTATTTCCATGTTTCATCATCAACTTTCTTTGCTCTCCAACAACAGCATTCCAATATTTCTTGTAATGAAGAAGATAAACTCCAGTCCAAGTTGAAGTAGCAGAACCCGTACGTTGGACGCCATGAAGAGCAGTAATGCGCATACTTGTGACCTCTTTTACGGTTGTGGCACGACCATCTTTGTACTTTAAGTCAATGAGGCTTTGCAACATGTCATTCATAGATTTCTCGGATGATTTACGACAAGTTATGATGTTTGAAAAGATATCATCGAATTTTTTTCGAGCTTTATCACGACGACGATAAGGTGCAATAGGCAGATAGGGGTATACAGTTGTAAGAGGCACTAATGCAATGTTTATTTCTTTAACCAAGAGAATTATATCATCAGATAGAATGTTACGGACATCTTGACCAAGAAAGCATATTGTCACGTACTGACTCTTCCCTAGTCATTATACGTGGCCTACTTGCTTCACAGTCCCGTCGGAAGGCAAGTCAAGGCACCTAATTACTTTGCTTGGCTAGCTTGGCTAGGCTAAGTGTGCAATGAAAATGGATAAGTATGGAAGATGGCTAGGCAAAGTAAGTAAGCAAGAGAGAATTTAAGAGAAAGCTCTTAGATTGCTTGAGAGACAATACAAGTGTTGGTTGATATGTACAAATGAATGGGGATGCCTATTTATAGGCCTCCATCCTACCTTCCACTAAATTCTAGAAAGTTCCTCACCTCCTCAATTGGAGGGTTCTACACAATGCTGTCCTAGAATAATCTAGACACTCTACAAGGTCTATGTACAGCATGAACAATCTAGATACACTCTAGAAGTACCCTAGCCTAGAAGCTTACCTCCAGGAGCATGCTAGGCCCTTCTAGAACCTTCCGGTGCATCTCCAAGAATGGTCCTGCACCATCTCCTATTTTTGGGCTTCAAATTAAAAATGTGGCTCGACCATTATCTTTATTGGCCCAAAATATGGGGGACCCCCAAATTTGAGCCTATTTGGAGCTCGTTTGGCCCACCATATACCGTATGGCATTTAAGCCATCGTCGGGCCATCGCAAGGCGCCCAACCCACTGCGACTGCCCAGCGATGCTGTAGAGGAGTCGGAAGCCATCCGTGACATTCTCCCCCACCCAAATTCTTGACGACCTCGTCAAGATCGACCCTGGGGTGTGTCCCATCCGCCCACGTCTCGTGCTTGTTGCCTTTTCCCCTCGGTTAGCCGCACTCCCAGCACTTGACGTCCCTTGCATGTGGCTTCCATGCTTCCCCTTGTTTCTCGTCCAACGGAGCTTTTTTCGATGCCTAACCCTCGGCATCGAGGTTTCGATCCGTCCCTGGACAGTCCTTGGACGCTTGCCTTAACGCCCATATTGCCTTCAAGGAAGAGATTCTCACGCCCACTTCCTTGCCTTGTGCGAGACTAATCTCATACTCGCACCCCTTGCTTGTGATGGTTAGTACACCATCGCCCATCTTTATCGGCATGACCGAGTCCAAGAACTCCATGCCAAGCACTATGGACTCGTCATCCATGTCGACAACCAAAAAGTCGGTCGACCCTTCCTTTCCACTTCCCCAAGCGGACAGGAACATGCCACGCTCTCCCATACACCGGCGTGGCTCCCGAGTTGATGTCCTTCATCTCGCCATCCACCTTGGTGAACTTCACACCTAGGTTCTTGGCTTTCCATAGCGCAAGAAAATTGTGTGTCGCCCCTGTGTCGACAGGCACCCTAGTGTGAACCTTGTTCACCGACCGGTTAACGACCATCAAGCTGCCTCCTAGCTTGATGCTCGTCCCTTGAGTTGTCGTGGATGCCTCCCTCATCGGCTCCCCTTCCACGACTCCTGATGCATTGAGGAGTCGTACGTTGGCGAACTTGGCTTCCTCGCCCAAGCGCATCGCCCCCACGACGTTTCTGTTGCCGACTCCTCACCCAGCGTTGCTATAATAGCACTCAACTTTTGTCGCTTTGGGCATACACGCCATATGCGGTCCATCGCAAAGAAAACATTTAAGTGGCTTGTGTGGCTTACCTCCATCGCGACTGTCACCTTGGACTGGGCCTTGTCCTTGCCGCTGTCCACGTACTCGGCCCTCTGTTGGTGCGATGCTTCCTCCTCCTCGTGGTCGTCTTCTTCGACCCTTTTTCCATTGTCTCGTCTTGAGTCCCTCAGAATCTCGATCAAGGACTCCGCCACGACTATGGCTTCTGCAAGAGTCTTGACTCCACGTCGCCTCAACTCTTGCTCCGCCCACCTTTGTAAACCGTCAATGAAGAAAAAGAGGCGAGTCTTTTCCTCCATGTCGGGGATTTCGAGCATGAGCGACGAGTACTGACTAATGTAGTCCCGGATTGCCCCCGTTTGCCTTAGCCCTTGTGGCTTCTTCATTGCAAGCTCCTCGGCGTTCTCGGGGTAGAATTTCCTCTTCAAGTCCCTCTTGAACTCGTCCCACGTCGCGATGCTGCATAGCCCCTTCTTGATATCCTCTTGTCGCCTCCTCCACCAAAAGACGGCATCGTCCGATAAATACATTGTGGCAGTAAAAATTTTAAAAGCATCGTCTTTCACGTGCATGGCCTCGAAATATCTCTCAACACTCCATAGAAAGTTATCGAGAGCTTTCGGGTCACGCTTCCCCTCGTACCTTGGCGGCTCCGGGACCTTCATCCTAGGTGCTTCCCACATCGTGACTCCTCCAGCCACAACTACCTTGCAAAGCGTCATGTCCGCCTTGCATGAGTTGAGGTCCACCCGGACCAAATCAATTTGCTCCTTCATGGCTTGGAGCTGCCCCATAATGGTTTCCTTGAGTTGGACAACCTCCTTGGCTTCTGTTACCGCTGCTCCAGCTCCTAGTTCGAGCACTTGAATACGACTAACAATCCCATCGACGCCTTGTTCAAGTGTCGACATAGCCGATTTGATCTCTTGCTCGACAACTCCCATGCTGTCGACAAGGTCCCCAATCGCGAGCTCAACCTTTGCAAGACGACCATCAAGCTCCGAGGTCGTTTGCTTCTTCTTCCATTGGGTCTCATCGACGACCCCTGATGCACCAACACTATCCTTCGGTTGCGATGCCATCACTCCGACCCACACGTATGCCTCGTCTACACAACAGCACCAAAGCCTCACCCAACTCGATCACACGCCCCAAGTGATCGTCCCGCTCTGATACCACTTGTCACGTACCGACTCTTCCCTAGTCGCTATGCGTGGCCTACTTGCTTCACAGTCCAGTCGGAAGGCAAGTCAAGGCACCCGATTGCTTTGCTTGGCTAGCTTGGCTAGGCTAAGTGTGCTACGAAAATGGATAAGTATGGAAGATGGCTAGGCAAACTAAGTAAGCAAGAGAGAATTTCAGAGAAAGCTGTTAGATTGCTTGAGAGACAATACAAGTGTTGGTTGATATGTACAAATGAATGGGGATGCCTATTTATAGGCCTCCATCCTACCTTCCCCTAACACCTAGAAAGTTCCTCCCCTCCTCAATTGAAGGGTTTTACACAATGCTGTCCTAGAACAATCTAGACACTCTACAAGGTCTATGTAGAACATGAACAATCTAGATACACTCTAGAAGTACCCTAGCCTAGAAGCTTACCTCCAGGAGCATGCTAGGCCCTTCTAGAACTTTTCGGTGCATCTCCGAGAATGGTCCTGCACCATCTCCTATTTTTGGCTTCAAATTAAAAATGTGGCTCGACCATTATCTTTATTTGTCCAAAATATGGCGGACCCCTAAATTTGAGCCACTTTAGAGCTCGTTTGGCCCACCAGATGCCTTATGGCATTTAAGCCTTCGTCGGGCCATCGCAAGACGCCCAACCCACTGTGGCTGCCCAGCGATGCTGTAGGGGAGTCGGATGCCATCCGTGACAATCTGCTGGTGTAGACACCAAATTTTGAACCCTTTTTTTCGGATAAATAAAGGTTTTGAAAAATAAAAATAACAAAATCATCATGCATCGTGGAGCGCGCGCCCCGGAACACGAGTTTCATTATGTCGCACGATTTTCCATTTTTGCGTATTAGTCATACAGTTTCGGCTTAGAAGTATAATTTTCGTGAGTCGTAGTCAATAACTACAACCACCGTTTTCATAAAATGATTCGTAGTATAATCATGCTAGTCTTTATTAATTTGACGAGTTTTCATTAATTGTCTTAAGTTAGTCTTTCGGAAAATGAAAAACGAGTCGCGATTAGGCGTTAGGATTTTAGTCATATCCCAAAACCGGCATTAATCAGTTTCCTTGATGGTCAAGTCATTGTTCATTGGATAAAGAATAAGAATATATTCTTTATCCACTAAACACATCCTTTATCCATTAGTTAGAGAATAAGAATCATGAAAAGATGTGAGAAGAAGAATCAAATCCCATGTGTAAGAGGGGGAAATCCGGATTCTTTCCGGAAGCATCCAGTGTGCGCCAAGCACACAATCATGCGCTAGACGCATGATTGTGCGCCTAGCGCACAAGCATGCTCTTCGCCTAGCGCAGCTTCCTACGATAGGCGTAGCATCCTGATCAGTTTCGTTTTACACGAATTTCAATGCAATTTTTTTTTACGTATTAGGATGTTTTAGGAAGAATATTTCTGAAAATCTGATCTTGCCTCATTAATGAGAAAATCTAAAAAGAATAAGAATATTTGTGTTTCCAAAGAGATGTGATGATGTCATTAGGGTGAGGTCATTAGAGTGATGTCATTAAGGTGATTAAGGATGAAGAAAATCAGATTTTTTGGATGAAAAATATGATTTTCTCCCTCTTTGAAACACTAATTTACATTCCTCATTTCTATATAAATACCCTCCCCTTTTCACTTCAAAACCAAGTTGAAAAAAACAGAATTCAACTTCACTCTCCTCTTCTCTACTACTCTTCTCCTCCTTAATCTTTTCATCTAAGCAAAAGTCCTAATTAGTAAGTAAAAGAAGTTCATCAAAAGAAGGAAAAAACACAAAAAGAGTTTAAGTTAGTAATTAAGAGGATTTAGAAACTCACTTAGAAATTAAAAAAATCACAAAAAAGGTAGAAAAATTGGCAAAAGGAAAGTGCATCATTGAGCTAGCAAGGTAAAGTCGAAATTCTTGTTTATTTTGATTATCATATTAATCATCTACTAACTTTCTCCTTGTTTTCTTCTTATCAATTTTTTTAATCTTTGGAGTGATTTGGGTATGTGGAAGTCCTAATAGGTTCCCAACCTTAAATCACCCCAGCTAGAATTGTCACCTCTAATGGGGGTGACTCTTAGGAAACAATGTGATTATGTGATTTTCCTTAATTAAGTTGTTATTGATCACCAAAAATGTTTTCATAAAAAATTTCAAGAAAAATTGTGTAAAAACATCTCCATAAAAAAGAAAATGTGATGCTGTAATTATAATCAGTTTTAACTTCGTATTTCATTCTATTTTTCGTCTGCATTAACTAATTATTTCGTAGGATTTAATATTTTAATTGTGCAAGATGTTTCCAGCAATTGGGCTTTGGAATTTCTAAAAAAAGAATTTTGTATAAATAATTTAAAATCATAAAACTTTGTTGTGAAAACTGATTTTGTCCAGTACCACCGAGGATTGTTCTGTCAATAAAGTTTAAAATAAAATCATTTAGATAAAACTAAAAACATCAAGTTTAAAGAAAACATCAGTGGCTTTTCAAAAATATAAAAATCATGTTCATATGAATTTTATACAATTTTATATCATTTTTACAAAAACGTTTATGTAAATCACTAAATTCCATAATACTGATTTTCTCTTCAGTTAAGAAAATAAACAAAAAATGGTCTTAAAAATGTTTAATTCAAGTAAAAATTCCAAAGTGTCTAGAATGTTCATACCAAATTTCACTTCAAAATAAGTTCAATAAGTTAGGTTTTAAAGAGCAAATTGAATAAAGGTCCTATTTTGACCAGTTTTGACATAAAATTCACCATAATTCAAGTGGTCACTAAAAAGTTGTGAAATTTTGATACAACATAAAGAACTCACTGCTCTATCCATAGATGTATCATATTCTCAGTTTAACACTTTGTACAGAAAGTTATGATTTTTGTAAGTCAGTACAGGAACAAAAAGGCAATCTGGAAAATGAAATAAAGTGATTAACTCAACTTTTATCAAAAACATATTTTCGTTTCATACGAAAATGTGAATTAAAAGTCATTAAATCTTAAGTTTATCTTAAAATGACTCATTTTACCATGTAAATAAAAATCATAAAAAATTATCATAAAAAATCAAAATCAAAGAAGTTAATTAATCTTTAACATTCACAAATTTACAAACTCACAAATAAATATGAATTCCAAAGCCCATTCAAGGAGGTGAAGATCAAGGAGCATCATGGTGAAGACCAAGATTGAAGAATTGTATAGATCATAGATTTGTACATATTGTTGTAATAATAGTTTCTTTGTAAATAACTGTTGCATCATTCAATTAAAAAAAAAACATGGAGATGTTTATGCATAATTTTCATAAATAATTCCACAACTCTTATTAATAAAATGAGCAACCAATGCTACATATATTGCATGTTGGGCCAAGATATCATAGTATATGAATCAAATGACCCAATCTCAATTAAGAGGAAAAATTGCAAATCTAACTAAGTTAAATTGTATGATGATCCATTTTACATTATAAAAATGTGTTCTCCATATTCAAATGGATTAATCATATAATTTGACATAAGTAGATTGGTATATGATCTCCAAATTAATTTTAGGCCGTTTCAGGTGTCTCAATTTAAATGGCCAAATTCCAATTAGCCAAACACAAATCTCCAAATTCGATCTCAAATTGATCATTTCTCTCCAAATGACTTAATAATCTTCCATTAAGATTATTTCTCAAAAGCCTTCAAATAGGAAGCAAACCTTCTAAGACCTCTCGAAAATCATAAACGTAATCACTATTAAGTTGGTTATTTCAATCCCCGATTAATCGCTAATTAGAGCGGTTGACACAAACTTCTTTTAATCACTAATTAGAGTGATTACCTTAAACCCTAATAATTGTTAATTAGGACGATTATTCTTCTCATTTTTAATCACCAATTAGAGTGATTATTTCAAACCCTAATAATCGTTAATTAGAAGGATTATTTTCTTCATTTAATCACTAATTAGGGTGATTATCTCAAACATTGGTTAACCACCAATTAGGGTGATTAGCTTAACCTTTCTTCTCATTTAATCACTAATTAGAGTGATTATCTTAAACCTTAATGATCGTTAATTCGGACGATTATTTTCCTCTTTTAATCACTAATTAGAGTGATTATCTTAAACCTTCAATAATCATTAATTAGGGTGATTATCTTAACCTCCATTTTCAATCACTAATTAAGGTGATTATCTTAATCCTTCATATTTAATCACTAATTAAAGTGATTATCATAACCCCATTTTAATCACTACTTGGAGCGATTACCTCATTTCAAATAGATTTGTTTAATTCTAAAAGTGAGTTATTCGTAATCTATTCCCTCCTCTTCTTTCCCCAGTGGAATTGCCCATTTAGGGTGAGACATAAGCTCGAACTACGACAGTTTTGATCCATGAGTGGATTCCAATCCCGCAATGATTGGTACGTAGTGCAACTTCAGTGCTCAAACCTACCATGTACAAATGATATATTGGTCCTAAATAAAAATGGTTAATGTGTATATGTGCAAATTATGTGATTTTCTTTCTTTTTAATAGCCATGATTACTTTAAAATGGAAAATAACGCATTTAGTAAGAGCCCGTTCTTTAGAACGGAAGAGGAGATGAGTTCCAGACGTTCGCACCTCTTAAGCTAAACCCCGAACCCTATCTCATGGTATGAAAGACCAATTTTAAAAAAAGCCTTATCCATATGAAGTCATCATCGTTTAAAATGATTGTTCTTGAAATTGATTTTAAAACGATTTATTAAATAAATCTGTCCCTATTCAGATATTAATAGGGTGGCGACTTCCAAGTTTTCTAAAACTCATAGTCCAATGAGAGACTTTCGTGGGATTCAGACCGTAAATTAAGACAGTAAAAAATCGGATACCACAGGCTGGCGACTTCACTGGGGAAAGAAGAGGTTTAAACCTGAGCAATGCGTTATTTTCCATATGTATATATAATAAAGAAAGTTAATCATGGCTATTCCCAATTTAATTTTTGTATATAGCATGCTTATGTGAAAATTATGTGTGCTTGGTAGTTTATCGATCCATGCACGTGCCCTCTTTTTAACCATTTTCTTATTAGGTCTGATACCTCTGTCTATTGGCAAGGGTCAGAATTTTAGAATGACAAATTAATGAATTAAGGGCGTAAAACCTGCATCCGCGAGCTATTGCGACCGGCTCTGTCAGGAGTGTCCACCCTCGATGGACACAATGGAAGTGACTCGAGGCCACTTTAACATAATCTCTCCTTAAATGAATCACCTTTTAGTTGACTTTTAGGACAAAAGGATCAATGCACATATGTCCTTTATTTATTTCAGTTATTGAATAATGTGAATTTTTTTTAAAATTCCTCAATCCGTTTTCAGTCGTCAATACTTCAGTAATCATTAACTGTAGCTGAATTGCTGCCGAAATGATTATTGAAATATTAAGAGTATTCTTGTTTATTTATCACAAGTGTCATGTAAGAAAGTGTGTGCTCTCCCATTTAAAAAAAAAACTCACATCTACTTCAAAATTCTTAAAATCAGTTTTACCAAAAACAAAATTGATTTTTAAAATAAAAAATCATGTTTTGAAAATATGATCCCAAAACAAAAAAAAAATGAAAAAGAGTCATAATCACGAGTTCAAAACGTGTCATGTAATTAAGACTGTATAGTCTAAAAGACGAGAAGTCTAGTCTAAAAAAATTGACTAACAAAAAATGTGTCTAATCAAAAGGGATAATCACATTTTTAACAAAAAAACAGAGAATTTTTTTTTTCCATTTCCTGCTAAAAATACATATAAAGAAAAATTCATCAGTCATTGACTAACATTGTTAGTGTGTACATTTCAGGTACTTCAAATTAGTCTAATCCTAAGAGGTGGAACAGACGTCTTCAGACAGGAGAATACATGGTCTGGCGCCTAGCAGACTGAATTCGGAAAAATGTTGAGAAGAACCCGAATACTTCACATTAGTCTAATCCTAAGAGGTGGAACATACGTATTCAAACAGGAGAATACATGGCATGGCGCCCGGTAAACTGAACTCTGAAAAGTTTGAGAAGTACCCGATTCATTTAATCGCTTTTATATTGTATTTTGTAGGTAGAGCTACGTGCGGCTTGATCCCCTAAAAAAACAAATAATCTAATGTTGTATGCATCTATCTTAGTTTATCTACTATGTAATGTACTTAAAGGGGTACGTAGGCAACTCATTTTCCGAGTGCAGCTGCAAAAACAAAAAAAAAGAAGGGAAAAAATTATGTTAAATTTCATTTCATATATCAAAACTACGTTGGGTCTGATTCTTCATTCAAAAAAAATCATCATCACAAAAAAAAAACTTCCCAAATCCAAATACACTTATGGAGATACGTAGGCAACTTTTGGGTGCGGCCCCTTTTGCATTTAATACTTTCTTTTGTGGTTTCAGCACGTAGAAGGAATTAGACCACTACATAGAAGAACAATATATGGGGCATTATAATTTGCCAAAATGAGGACACATGCCTCGTTATACCTCTTTATTCTTATTTCTATAGTAGCAGGAAATGGAAGGATATCATCAAATTGATTTTGAAAAATGTTTGTGTATTATCCCGAAAAAATATATGAGTCTAAAAAGTGGAAGTTTAAAATGTAAATAAAAGTCCAAGTCTAAAAAAGAATAACAAGTCAAAGAAATCTAATGAAAAATCTCAAAACAAATGATAGAGTCAAGGTCTTACACCTTTTAATAAATGATAACTGAATTTGGGGTAAAAAAAAGAGAGAATTTTCAAAGATATCATTTCTTTCATTCCCTGCAAAAACAAAAAAAAAGAGAAAAGAAAAAACCAAGTTTGGACAAACTTCTGTACTAAATTTTCATCTCATTTCACAGGAACTTTGCCTGGGCCCGCTCAGGATCTAGGCTAATTCGCCGAAGTTCTGACCATAGTGAACTTTCTCTGTCAGTAATACTGTCATCCTTGTCTACACCAGCTGTATTCTCTGCTACACGTCTCAACAATATGTCTGAAATTCCGAACAATGAGCACCAACAGAAACTCTACCCCTCCACCTGATCCAATGATTGAGCTCCGAGGACTTGTCCAGGCCATGCTTGATCGACAGGATAATATTGAGCAAACTGTGTTAGGTATAATGCGCCAAAGCGCCCAGATGCCTCCTCCTCCTCCTCCTCCGGAGTCGGAAGTAGCTTCGCCTTTTCATCTTGAGCCTCTGAACAATGAGAGAGAAATTTCCACTAAACTCGAGGAAGAAGTAGTCAAGCTTAAAGAAGTCCTAAAAGGCATGACTAAGGCTGAACCATGGATAGATATTCATGGATTAACTCTTTTCCCGAAGGCACGATTACCCCATGGTTTCAAAATGCCTAATCTGACAAGGTTTGATGGGACCGGTAGCCCCACCAATTTCCTGAAAATGTATGTAGGGGCAATGAGTCCATGGGGAGTGGAAGAATCCTTGATGGCCCAACTATTTCAGCAATATTGAGATGGTCCTGCAGCACATTGGTTCCTCAACCTTGAAAATACAATGAAATCCACTTGGGCTGACATAGTCAGAGAGTTCTCAAACCAATACAAGTATAATGAAGAAATTGATGTTAGTAGAAGGGATCTGGAGACCACTTCTCAAAACCTTAATGATACATTTTCTTCATTCATCACTCGATGGAGAAACAAGGCTTCCAAAATGATGAGTAGGCCTAATGAGGAGGAACAGCTGCAAATGGTTGTGAAAAACCTTCTTCCTGTCTATCAGAAGCATATGGCATACCAGTACTTCCCGACTTTCAAAGCTTTGATTGCTACGGGAACTTTAGTTGAAGATGCTGTGAAAAGGGGAGACATCAAGAAAGATGAACCTATTGGCGGCGCAACTTATAATGCAAAATTTGGAAATAACAAAAGAGCCCCAAACAATGATTCAGCAGCTCCTAAGAGAACTAATGCGATACATGCCATTGGTGCATCGTCTGCATTCCAGTTGCGGCCACAAAGGAACTTTACTCCTTTGAACATGACTTATTCCTAAGCTCTCTCCAAGTTAAAAAAGGCCAATCTCATTCAACTCTTGAATCCGCGCCCACCTCCTAAAAATCCTTACCCTGGTTATGACCCAAATCAAAATTGTGAATACCATCAAAGCCCGGGGCATAATACTGAAAACCGCATGGCTCTAAAGCATCAAATTCAAAACCTTGTGGATGATGGAAAACTTTCTCTGGGATCCATCTCCAATAAACCAAAATACTCTCAGCCTAACATCACAAAAAACCCCCTTCCTAATCATAAACCCTCATTCGCCATCAATGCCATCTCTACTGCTTCAGACGGATGCGATCCAGTTCAGTTAATCTGCAAGACAGTTCCTCAAATGTATGAAATGCCGATAGCCGTAGGTTACAAGTGCCTGTTCTATGACTATCCCACTCAAGAAAACGTCAAAATGATGCCTTGTAAAGACCCCAGCTTCACTCTCAACAAGGAGCCATTCTCTGACATGTGTGGAGCTTTGGATTATGACGGTGTCTTCTTCATTTTGGATTCTGATGCTGATGAAGATGCCTCTTCGGTCTTAACAATTGTGGAGAAAAACACTGGAGGACATTCCACCACTCTAAATACATACCGGCGTCCCATCTGGCTCGATGATCTTATTGATGAGGAGTATATGGATATCTCTCATTTGACTATAGCAGGCCGCCACTTTAAACCATCCCATTTGGAGGATGAAAATCCTTTGGAGGTATTGAGAAGGAAGGAAAAAGGCAAAGAGCCAATGACAGAGGAAAGTAACAAGGAAGATGATGCTATCAAGTGCATCAAAGAAGTAAATGCTAATGTTTCCATCTGGAAATTGTTAATGCATTCCCAGCCTCATAGGGCAGCTGTTCTAAAACATCTTAATGAAGCCTCTGTAAGCTCTTCTATAACACCTGACCAGATGGTGGGGCTCATTCATGGGGTAGATCGAACTCTCATGTTCACAGGCAATGATCTCCCTGACAATTTCAACCACAACAATTCATTACACATCACTATACGCTGTAATGGATGGGAGGTACCTAGGGTGTTGACCGACAATGGCTCCGCAATCAATGTTTGCCCTCTGCATGTGCTAACAAGGCTTGGGTATTCAAAAGAGCATCTGGTACCATCCAACCAGGTGGTCAGAGCATATGATAATGCTAAGAGAGAAGTATTGGGTTTGATCAGCCTCCTCATTGAATGTGGTCCCGTGGCAAGGAAGGTGGAATTCATGGTCATTGACATACAAGCCTGTTTTAACTTCTTATTAGGAAGACCATGGCTGCATGAAAATAGGGCAAGTAGCCTCTACTCTACATCGAAGGTAAAGCTTCTCACTAAGTCGGTGTCTGTGACTATTTCCGGTGATCCGAAATTATGACCATCTCCAACGCCGGAAAATCGGTATTGTATCTGAACGAAGTGGAGGGCACTAGGTTGGATGGTTATACTATCCACTGTATTCTAGCAGCACCTGAAAATTCATGGATGAATGAGGTTCCAACAGTCACACCAGATGAAAGTGATGAAGAAACATAACCAGAATATAGTGAGGATGACGAGGAAGAGGTAGGAGCTCTAAGCATCGACACACATAATACGTCATCTGGAGCACCGGAAGAATCATGTGTCGGCAATCCTCAAGATGATGATAATGACTCGAAGAAGAGATCTAGGACAGATGATTTGGATCTGGACTTTAATGTAGTGGGTCCTATCCGAGAAGTTCTCTTTTCAGGATAAGAACATGAAGATCACTATCGTGAATTACCCAAATTCAGAAAATTTGATGGGAACGGTGATCCTTTTGTCCACTTAGTGGGATTTGTGAATGCCTTGCATCCATGGGGCATACCCGAGGAAGATTACCCCATGTTGTTTGACAAGAGTTTAGAAGGACTAGCTCTGGACTGGTACTATTCTTCAGATTGTGTAGATAGGGCTAGTTGGGAAAATGCTAGCCAAGCCTTTGTTAATTAGGCTTTCGAGCATAAATAGACTGATGTCAAGAAGCTGAAGTTAGTCACTTTGCGTCAAAGTGCCTTAGAAACCTTCTCGCACTTTTGTTCGAGATGCACTCATATCCGCACACAACTTCATTTCCTTATTACTGATCGGGAATTCATGCTCATATTGCTGCAGAACCTGAACGATTTCTATTATCGTCACATGGTTACTATCAAATACACCTCCCTCAGCCACATGGAACAGCATGGTTTTGACATCGATGCTCTGAAATTGCAAGAAAAACGACCTCGGGAAGATTTTGAAATTCCCAATACAAATCCAAGGGTTTATGCTAAGATGGATGAACCATTGAGTATGGTGTATGATCGTCTTCGGAGGCAAGGTATACTTCAAATTCCAGCGCATGTGCACTGTTTACCCCTTCCTGGAACAGACATGAGCAAACTCTGCGTTTATTGTCGTCAATTTGGGCATGAAACTAATCGATGCCATGACCTTTACTACAAAGTGCAAAGCCTGATTGATCGAGGCATCATTAGTCCAACCCACAAAGAAGTACCTGCAAGAAAGGTGTCGTCACATCCGCGACTGCAATCTCAAGTCGATATCTTTCGCAAATTGGATGAACAAGGTAAGATTCTTCCACTTCCCAGACGCCTAGGGGTAAGTCTAGTAGGGTAAGATCTTCACAAGTACTGCCAATATCATCAGTTGCATGGTCACGACACAAACCAATGTCATGCTCTCAGCCATCGCATCAAGCAAATCACCAACATTGCTCTTGTCCACCGCAAAGCTACTTGATCAGCTCACAGAAGAAAAAAATCTTCGGTAAAAGTCCTGTAGGGGGTTAGCCCATATGCAAAAAAAAAAAAAAAAAAAAATCTTTCAGTTCGTTAGTATCAGAGAACTACGTGCAACTTGAATCCCCATTATCACTTACACTGTGAAATCACTCCACCTATGTAACACCTGCGATACGTAGGTAGCTCAATATGAGTGTAGCTGCTTTATTAAAAAAAAAAAAATTTTAGTTCTTTCTAAAATAACGAACTACGCTGAGTCTGATTCCCCATAAAATGCACTTGGAGCAATGGGGATATGTAGGCAACCTTCGGGTTCGACTCAAATATATTAACCGTTGTATTTCAGGCAATGTGATCAGAATTCAAGATGCCAGTCATCACAGGAACAATTTCAGAATGCTGAATTGACGCATCAACGGGGATACAGGACCTAATCTCTATATTTTCTGTCTTTGTTCAAATATTAAGCATGGAATGGAAGAATGAAAAATCTATTTTCAACCCCAAGGACAGTAAAATCATTTAAAAAGGTCAAATAAAGTCAAAAAAAGAAAGAAAGAAAAAAATGAATAATAAAAATCAAAATTGCGAAGGTGGACCATTCCATTTCAAATTATGATGAAGATGGGTTATACTCAAGGAGCCGGATTAGGGCGTAATGGTAGGGGAATGAAGCAACCAATTCCCGTAGTAGACAAGCAGAACCAACATGAAATAGGATATGATCCGGGTAGCACTTCTCAAAACACCAAAAAACCATCTTCTACCCTCAATGGTCAGTTCATCCTGCAAGGAGATACTGAGCCATACTACGAATTTCCAGAACCTTGGCTTAGTAGGAAAGAACAGAAGATTTTACCGGGATTGGAGATATTCTTCAATGAAGCTAGGAATTTGGACTTAATCAAAAGTTGGTTTGTCCGAGAACAAAACATGAAAAAAGAAAATGACTGGGTGGATAATCTGAAACATGGAGTCCTTAAGAAGCTTTTCGCTTCTGAGTCCTCTAGAGAAGAGGATTTTGACCCGGTGTCTTTGATGATACCTTTTGGCAAAAGCATTGAACATAAGTGGAGTATTGAGTGTCAGGTAAAAGACGGGCCTATAGAATTAAAATGTTTTTAGGAAACCATCCTCCACATCCATCTCATGAAAATACCTTTTCACCCCCTACAGATGGATATCTTACCGATAGCTCATCTTCCAGTCAATCTACCTTGTATACCCAGTCAGAAGACTCTGATAGTGAGGAAATTGAATGTGAACCTTTATCTAAATACATTTGCATGCAAGATGTTATTTCTGACAGTGAATTTAATAATGATGAATCACTTGAGACAACTGAAACATACATAAAACCCATGGAAGAATCCATTGTAATTAATATTGGTACTGAAAATGCTGTAAAGGAAGTCAAAATAGGATCATCCCTCTCCCCAACTGAACAATCTATGTTTATTGCATTATTAAAAGAGCATGTTGATGTGTTCGCATGGTCTTATGCTGATATGCCTGGTGTTGATAGAGAAATTGCGGAACATCGCATTCCGTTACATCCTGAAAGCAAGCCTAAGCAGCAAAAGCTCCACCGAATGAAGCCAGAGGTTAGTCTGAAAGTGAACGAAGAAATCCAGAAACAGCTTGATGCCAAATTCATCCAAGCTGTAAAACATCCAAGTTGGCTCGCCAATATAGTGGTCGTACCTAAAAAGGATGGGAGAGTTTGGGTATGCATTGATTTTCGAGATTTGAATGCTGCATCACCAAAAGATTGCTTTCCCCTACCCGACATCGATGTTCTTGTTAATAGTACGGCTGGTCATGCAATGTTTTCCTTCCTGGATGGATTCTCAGGGTATAATCAAATACTCATGGCTCAAGAAGACATGACAAAGACATCTTTCATCACTCCATGGGGCACTTTTTGCTACCGAGTTATGCCTTTTGGTCTCAAGAATGTCGGAGCCACATATCAAAGGGCTGCAACCACTATCCTTCATGACCTCATCCACGACATTGTGGAGGTTTATGTAGATGACATGATTGTGAAAAGTGAAGATCGTGAGGGGCATCTTCCTGCACTAAGGTCCTTCTTTGAAAAAATCAGGAAGTACAATCTAAGGCTAAACCCTCAAAAGTGCGTGTTTGGTGTCTCTTCAGGAAAGCTGTTGGGATTCTGAAAAGGTAAAAGCTATTCAAGGACTAACTCCTCCAAAAACATAATAAGAAGTAAGAGGATTTCTCGGCAGAATTCAATATATCAGCAGGTTCATCTCATAACTCACTATGAGATGTGAACCTATATTTAAGCTGCTCAGGAAGGGGGCATCCCATGAGTGGAATGAAGAATGTCAAGAAGTTTTTGATTCTATGAAAGAATACCTTTCAAATCCACCTGTTCTAATGCCACCTAGACTAGGAGAACATCTGATTTTGTACCTCACTATCACAAAAACGGCTATGGGAGCTCTCTTAGCCCAATATCAAGAGGGAACAAAGAAAGAGGTTGCCATATACTATCTCAGCAAGAAATTCCTTGAGTATGAGACAAGATATACCCCACTGGAAAAAGCATGTATCTCCCTGGTCTATGCCACGAAGAAGTTGAGGCATCACCTTCAACCTCATACTACCTATCTGATCTCAAGACTGGATCCAATCAAGTATATGTTTGAAAAACCCATTCTTAGTGAAAGATTGGCAAGATGGCATGCTATACTTTCTGAGTTTGATAATCAATGTGTCAGCCAGAAATCTGTTAAAGGACGAGCCATATCTGAAGCCCTAGCAGAAGGACCAATGTCAGGAAATGAGTATGACGATGCATCACCCTGATGAGTACTTATGCTTCATTGACAATCCACAATGGTGCATGTACTTTGATGGGGCTTCTAATAGGAGAGGTAATGGAGCAGGTGTTTTGTTTGTAGATCCTGATGGAGACCATATTCCATTTGCTGTCAAGCTGGATTCCCAACAACAAACAATACAGCCGAGTATGAAGCCTGCATATATGGAGTAAAGGTCGCCTTGGTAGCAGGGGCAAGACATCTCACTGTGTATGGAGATTCTAATTTCATCATATCTCAAACAATAGGAATTTGGGGGGTTAGGGATGAGAGACTTCAGCTCTACACAGAGTACCATCAAGAATCGATCCCTTATTTTGATGATATCAGTTTCAAACATCTTCCTCGAGAACAAAATTGTTTCACTGATGCTTTAGCCAATCTCGCTGTTAATTTAACATCGGAAAATGGTACAAAAATCCAGTCAGTTTTAATTGAAGAAAGGAAGGGACCAACAGTGACGGTAGCACAAATTGTCTCCGCCCGGTTCAACAAGATGATGATGATGTCCGGTATAAGGACATCAAGAATTTTCCTCGGAAACTATGCAATATCCAGAGGGAAGTGACAAGAAGGACCGCATAGCTATCAGAAGCCTAACTGCTCATTTTCTCATACTAAAAGGCAGACTGTATCACAAAGGGTTTGATGGTACTCTGCAACTCTGCGTAAATGACAGCGAAAAACAACTCATCATGGAAGAAGTTCATGGAGGGGAATGTGGACCCCATATGAATGGAAGAATGCTGGCTCGTGAAATTTTACGAGCAGGTTTCTATTGGAGCACTCTAGAAGGCGATTGCATCAGCTTTGTCCACGCTTGCAAGCAATGTCAAATATTTGCTAACCTCAATCATATGCCACCTGTGTCATTACATAATATGACTTCTCCTTGGTCGTTTTCAATTTGGGGCATAGACATAATCGGACAAATTCTTCCAAAGGCTTCAAATGGGCATCAGTATATTCTTGTAGCAATTGATTACTTTTCAAAGTGGGTTGAAGCTGCATCATTTTCAAAGCTAGGGGCAAAGCAAGTCTCGAAATTTATGATTAACAACATCATCTGTCGGTATAGCATACCTTTCGAAATCATCTCTGATAATGGATCACAATTTCAGGGTCATCTGAAGACCACTCTCGCAAAATATGCAATCAAGCATCATCAGTCCTCATCTTATCGTCCCCAAACAAATAGAGCGGTAGAATCAACCAATAAGACAATCAAAACTATTGTTGCCAAGATGACTGAAAAGACTAGGGAATGGTATGACAAACTACCATATGCCCTCTGGGGATATAGGATATCAATTAGGACTCCAACAGGAACAACCCCGTATTCTTTGGTTTATGGGATGTAGCCAATCCTACCAGTTGAGGTGGAGATACAATCTCTCAGGGTCATAGCCAAAAGTGAAATATCGGAAGACCAGTGGCACAAAACTCGCTATGATGAGCTTGCATTCGTAGATGAGCACCTGCTACAAGCATTGCATAACATTCAACTCTATCAATGGAGGATTGCTCGTGCATTTAACAAAAGGGTTCGAGATAGAGACATCCAAGAAGGTGATCTAGTCCTAAAGGAAAATAGAGCTCCACAACATGATCCTCGAGGAAAATTCAAGCCTAACTGGTCTGGACCATTCCTGGTCAAGCATGTCACCACGGCTGGAGCAGCGAATCTAATGGATTTTGATGGAAATGAGTTCACCCATTTCACTAATCTTGATCAGTTGAAGAAATATTACGCTTAGGCGTCAAAGTAATTGTAATTGTCATGATCAAGTAACCAAGCAGTTTGTGGGTTTTGTATCCTATCTAGTTATAAAAGAAAAAAAAAGAAAAAAAAAGAAAAGAAAAAGAGGAAAAAACGAAAAAGAGGAAAAAAAGAAAAAAGGAAAAAATGGTGGAACATGTCTTTGATTGTTAAGGTTTATATGTTATGCTTTTATGTGTCATATGATTAGTTAATTATGATTTGCATGTTATATTTAATGTTAAAGTGTGCACGAGTTTAGAATTGTGTTCACATTGAATTTCTCACAAACACATCTTTTATTCATCCTAACTGGGTTACTTCATATCATACATAAAAAGATATAAAGCCTTCATTTCCTACAAACTTAAAAAAAAAAAGAAAAAAAAAACAACAACATGACAATTCTCTCAAACCCTTCTCCTCTTCATGGTAGGCCCGTCTGAATCTTTGTCTTGACCAATATCCGCTTAAGGCCATTGAAGGTAATCTTCATCAATCAGTGGAAAGGAAGGTTCCGGTAGCGCTGATATAATTTTAGCCCCCTGCCATATAGTAGGCATTCTCTGAATACCACTCATATCAGCCTCATAAGTGGTACAAGATGGAAGAACCTGGAGGGCAGGAATGTGCTCTTGCTTCCAACCAATTTGCCTTAGACATCTCCATGGAAGGTAGAAAGTGACTTGGCAAAGTCCTGGTAATTGTACACTTTTGCGACCAGAATTGCAATATACAATTACACTAATGCCAAGGTGGCTTGTGACCCACTTTATGTCTTGATGTAGAAAAAAAATCCTCCCACCCACCATTTTTGCTAAGTTGATAGAAGAAAGGAAGAAGACCTCTCTCCCGGACATGACTAGTTTTGTAACTAAGACTCTTGTGGGGTTTCATGAGAGAGAATTTTTCTAATAGCCATAAATGAAGGGCTAATGGACATCCCTTCACAAAGCTTTGAGGGTTTCTTTTGAGTTCATCTAAGCCAATGAACATTTCTCCCAAAATAAGTGGTCCAAGAGGACCCCCGCTAATAATTTGAGGAATAAGTGAAAGACACCGAACATGGCATGTATTTAAAGACCATTTAGTGAGGGTACTTCCCAAAATCATAAGAATGCAATCATTTTCTCTAGCAATCCTATATTTGGTGTTGTTAGAAAATTGCCAAGTGCCAAATTGGAAAGTCAATAATAAATTGACAAGAAATACCTCACCATATTGTAGGTAGTTTCCATGAAGGTTTTCGGGAAGATGTAAATCGTTGATAAATCTCCCGAGATCCTGGAAGGAGATCTAGGTGTGATAACTGGACCATTAGATGGTAAGCCTAGAAAACCTTCGACCTCTTCGACAAGAGGCACAATCTCCCGATCTCCAAATCGGAAGACATGACGTGTTTCATCTGAAAATTTGGAAGCAGCATGAATCATGTCGTAACAAATAGAAAGTGAAAGCAAAGGCATAAGCACCTTAGTGAAGCGGGAAGAGGAAAAGGATTGCCTTGGTTGCTCCGAGTCCGCATTTCATTAGCTTCTTCATAAGTAAGAACCATTTTTGTGAAAGGAGAATTTAGAGAAAAGATTGAAGTAGTGGAAGTGGTGCATTTGGAAATGAAGAACCATGCCCCTTTTATGAATGGAAAAGATGATCATCCATGATTTATGCCATGGATAATGAGTTTGAGTATTGTCCATAGGATAATAAGGAGCATCCTTCACCATGGCTAATGACCAAACATTTGTGGTATGGCAATTTTTTGCTAATACCGAACATAAAAAAAACTGTGTCAATGATGAATCAAGAACGTTGATACAATCCCTTTTCCTAATGATCATCCAAAATAATGACCTTGATCAATCTATTATATATAGTGATCATCATTTTCTGAAAGATTTCGGAAAAAACAGATAAAATTTTGCCATATGAGGTTTGGCCCACCATAGAGGGTAATAACCTTTGGTCAGCCCATTTAGGTGACAAGATTTAACAATGGATCACTCTAAAGTGACATGACCTGAAAATGTCCTAATTTAAGGTGACATGATAACACATGGAGTCATAAAAAGTAAGTAATGGTGACTTGACAACTTGTTTGTCATCAAGGCCATGAAAACTGTAAAAAAAAAAAAAAAAACTGGAGTTAACCTGTTAAGTGTCGGAATTCCTCACATTAACAAAAGACAAATTCATAAAACTGAAAAAAGACGACAATAAAGTCACATTCGAAATTTTAGAAAATTAATTGGGATTTTCTACTTAAGACGACGATAAAGTCGCGTTTTAAATTTTAGAAAATTAATTGGGATTTTCTATCTAAGACGACGTTAAAGTCGCATTTTCAAAATTTAGAAAATTAATTAAAATTTTCTATCTAAGACGACAATAAAGTCGCATTTTCAATTTTAGAAAATTAATTGGGATTTTTTATTTTAGACGACGTCAAAGTCGCATCTCCTATTTTAGAAAATTAACTGGGATTTTCTACTTAAAGCGTCAACATAAATCGCAAGTCATGTTTTCAAAATAGCACTGATGATAATTATTTTCTATGGAGAATATGTTATCTCAAAAGAAATTTTCTGTCAAAATTTTGTGTCTTTTCAAACATTGGCCATCATTTTCTCCGAAATTCGACCAATGTAGGGCATTCTGTAGACACCAAATTTTGAACCCTTTTTTTCGGATAAATAAAGGTTTTGAAAAATAAAAATAACAAAATCGTCATGCATCGTGGAGCGCGCGCCCCGGAGCGCGAGTTTCATTCTGTCGCACGATTTTCCATTTTTGCGTATTAGTCGTACTGTTTCGGCTTAGAAGTATAATTTTCGTGAGTCGTAGTCAATAACTACAACCACCGTTTTAATAAAATGATTCGTAGTATAATCATGCTCGTCTTTATTAATAAGACGAGTTTTAATTAATTGTCTTAAGTTAGTCTTTCGGAAAAATGAAAAACGAGTCGCGATTAGGCGTCGGGATTTTAGTCGTATCCCAAAACCAGCACTAATCAGTTTCCTTGATGGTCAAGTCATTGTTCATTGGATAAAGGATAAGAATATATTCTTTATTCACTAAACACATTCTTTATCTATTAGTTAGAGAATAAGAATCATGAAAAGATGTGAGAATAAGAATCAAATCCCATGTGTAAGAGGGGGAAATCCGGATTCTTTCCGGAAGAATCAAGTGTGCGCCAAGCACACAATCATGCACTAGATGCATGGTTGTGCGCCTAGCGCACAAGCATGCTCTGCGCCAGACGCAGAGCCTTGCGCCTAGCGCAAGGCGTTGTGCCAAGCGCAGCTTCCTGCGCTAGGCGCAGCATCCTGATCAGTTTCATTTTGCACGATTTTCAATGTAATTTTTTTTACGTATTAGGATGTTTTAGGATGAATATTTTCTGAAAATTTGATATTGCCTCATTAATGAGCAAATCTAAAAAAACATAAGAATATTTGTGTTTCCAAAGAGATTTGATGATGTCATTAGGGTGAGGTCATTAGAGTGATGTCATTAAGGTGATTAAGGATGAAGAAAATCAGATTTTTTGGATGAAAAATATGATTTTCTCCCTCTTTGAAACCCTAATTTACATTGCTCATTTCTCTATAAATACCCTCCCCTTTTCACTTCAAAATCAAGTTGAAAAAAATACAATTCAACTTCACTCTCATCTTCTCTACTACTCTTCTCCTCCTTAATCTTTTCATCTAAGCAAAAGTCCTAATTAGTAAGTAAAAGAAGTTCATCAAAAGAAGGAAAAAACACAAAAAGAGTTTAAGTTAGTAATTAAGAGGATTTAGAAACTCACTTAGAAATTAAGAAAATCACAAAAAAGGTAGAACAATTGGCAAAAGGGAAGTGCATCATTGAGCTAGCAAGGTAAAGTCGAAATTCTTGTTTATTTTTTCTATGAAGTGCAAGATGTTTCCAGCAATTGGGCTTTAGAATTTCTAAAAAACGAATCTTGGATAAATAATTAAAAATCATACAACTTTGTTGTGAAAACTGATTTTGTCCAGTACCACCTAAGATTGTTCTGTCAATAAAATTTAAAGTAAAATTATTTAGATAAAACTAAAAACATCAAGTTTAAAGAAAACATCAGTGATTTTCAAAAATATAAAAATCATGTTCATATGAATTTTATACAATTTTACATCATTTTTACAAACATGTTTATGTAAATCACTAAATTCTAGAATACTGATTTTCTCTTCAGTTAAGCAAATATGCAAAACATGGCCTTAAAAATGTCCAATTCAAGTAAAAATTTCAATTCTAGTCTTTCAAAGTGTCTAGAATGTTCATACCAAATTTAACTTCAAAATAAGTTCAATAAGTTAGGTTTCAAAGAGCAAATTGAATAAAGGTCCTATTTTGACCAGTTTTGACATAAAATTTACCATAATTCAAGTGGTCACTAAGAACTTGTGAAATTTTAATACCACATAAAGAACTCACTAATCTATCCATATATGTATCATATGCTCAGTTTAACACTTTATACAGAAGGTTATGATTTTTGTAAGTCAGTACTGGAACAAAAAGGCAATCTGGAAAATGAAATAAAGTGATTAACTCAACTTTTATCAAAAAAAATATTTTCGTTTCATACGAAAATATGAATTAAAAGTCATTAAATCTTAAGTTTATCTTAAAATGACTCATTTTATCATGTAAATAAAAATCAATAAAAATTGTCATAAAAAATCAAAATCAAAGAAGTTAATTAATCTTTAACATTCACAAATTTACAAACTCACAAATAAATATGAATTCCAAAGCCCATTCAAGGATGTGAAGATCAAGGAGCATCATGGTGAAGACCAAGATTGAAGATTTGTATAGATCATAGATTTTGTACATATTGTTGTATTAATAGTTTCTTTGTAAATAATTGTTGCATCATTCAATTAATAAAAAAAAACATGGAGATGTTTATGCATAATTTTCATAAATAATTCCACAACTCTTTTTAATAAAATGAGCAACCAATGCTACAAATATTGCATGTTGGGCCAATATATCATAGTATATGAATCAAATGACCCAAACTCAATTAAGAGGAAAAATTGCAAATCTAACTAAGTTAAATTGTATGATGATCCATCTTACATTTTAAAAATGTGTTCTCCATATTCAAATGGATTAATCATATAATTTGACATAATTAGATTGGTAATTATGATCTCCAAATTGATTTTAGGCCGTTTCACGTGTCTCACTTTAAATGGCCAAATTCCAAATTAGCCAAACACAAATTTCCAAATTCGATCTCAAATTGATCATTTCTCTCCAAATGACTTAATAATCTTCCATTAAGATTATTTCTCAAAAGCCTTCAAATAGGAAGCAAACCTTCTAAGACCTCTCGAAAATCATAAATGTAATCACTATTAAGGTGGTTATTTCAATCCCCGATTAATCGCTAATTAGACTGGTTGACACAAACTTCTTTTAATCACTAATTAGAGTGATTACCTTAAACCCTAATAATCGTTAATTAGGACGATTATTCTTCTCATTTTTAATCACTAATTAGACTGATTATTTCAAACCCTAATAATCGTTAATTAGGACGATTATTTTCTTAATTTAATCACTAATTAGGGTGATTATCTCAAACATTGGTTAACCACCAATTAGGGTGATTAGCTTAACCTTTCTTCTCATTTAATCACTAATTAGAGTGATTATCTTAAACCTTAATGATCGTTAATTCGGACGATTATTTTCCTCATTTAATCACTAATTAGAGTGATTATCTTAAACCTTGAATAATCATTAATTAGGGTGATTACTTCCTAACCTTCATTGTTAATCACTAATCAAGGTGATTATCTTTCCTCTTAAGTTTAGTCACTAATTAGGGTGATTATCTTAACCTCCATTTTCAATCACTAATTAAGGTGATTATCTTAATCCTTCATATTTAATCACTAATTAAAGTGATTATCATAACCCCATTTTAATCACTACTTGGAGTGATTACCTCATTTCAAATAGATTTGTTTAATTCTAAAAGTGAGTTATTCATAATCTATTCCCTCCTCTTCTTTCCCCAGTGGAATTGACCATTTAGGGTGAGACATAAGCTCGAACTACGAAAGTTTTGATCCATGAGTGGATTCCAATCCCGCAATGATTGGTACGTAGTGCAACTTCAGTGCTCAAACCTACCATGTACAAATGATATATTGGTCTTAAATAAAAATGTTTAATGTGTATATGTGCAAATTATGTGATTTTCTTTCTTTTTAATAGCCATGATTACTTTAAAATGGAAAATAACACATTTAGTAAGAGCCCGTTCTTTAGAACGGAAGAGGAGACGAGTTTCAGACGTTCGCACCTCTTAACCTAAACCCCGAACCCTATCTCATGGTATGAAAGACCAATTTTCAAAAAAGCCTTATCCATATGAAGTCATCATCGTTTAAAATGATTTTTCTTGAAATTGATTTTAAAACGATTTATTAAATAAATTTTTCCCTATCAGATATTAATAGGGTGGCGACTTCCAAGTTTTCTAAAACTCATAGTCCAATGAGAGACTTTCGTGGGATTCAAACCATTAATTAAGACAGTCAAAAATCGGATACCACAGCTGGCTATCAACGTGATGATGAGATGCTCTGACTCGACTTTGAAATCTACCACTCCATTATCTCCCCATTTGGAAAAGAAGTCCTGCATGTATATGGTAAACATCATTAAAATCCAGAGAGAAGTTGTTAAAAATTCGTGGTTGTGACTTAGACAGCTGCCATATTTGTGAGAAAGCAACAAAGATTTTTGATCACTTGTTCTTCAACTGTTATTACAATACAATTTTCACTCTGCCTCAAAAAAAAGGTGTAGAATAAGACGAGATCTTTTTATATTTATTTCAATCTTATTTAAAATAGGAATTTTTGTTTAAAACCACCTTATAAAACATGAAATTTGTGCGAAACTACCTTATATATATATATTTTTTTTGCGAAAAAAACCTTAAACAAAAAATTTCTTGCGAGAACAAACCTTATGCCTTGTTCTGATCATTGATCCAAGGTTCCAGCATTGACCATGTCATGTGCCCTTGAGGTACAATGTTTGCTTTTTTAAAATTTCTTTCTACATTTTTCTTCTTTAATTCATCTTCAAAATTCATTTACCGTTGACACCCTTGGTTGTAAGGTAAGAAAGTTTGTTTTTATTTTTTTAGTTAACTTCTTTTACATTTTTCTTTATTCATTTTGAAAATTCCTTTAGTTTTTCAAATATTAGCATTAATCTACAAGTACTGTACTTCAAAGATATTAGACTTAAAATTTTTCTTAACATCGTACTAATATGCCATGGATTAATAGGTTTTAGTATCAAATAAAGTTAATACTTACTTTACATAATATACTATGCTTACTCCAAAAAATGAAATTATTATTAGTGGTGAAATCCTAGCTCCACCACTACCTATATAACTATATATATATAAGAGGCCTCAAATTTCTTTTTTCTCCCCGAGCCTATAAAATGGTAGGAACGGCCCTGATAATGATATAAATGATAGGGCAAATATCCATCAATATACTACTATTTCCAACTATGGTGGATTTGCCTTAAAATGTCCAATACAAAAGTACAATATTAATGTCCACTGGATTAATATGTAATACCTTATTTTTTCTGTTGCTCGAGAGGGGCACAACCCCAACAAGAAAATTAAACAAAACAAAAACAACTAACTAGGAACTAGACACGGCCAGGCCATTCCATGAATATCTTCCTCCTAAATGTGATGATGCTTCGAGGGGGGAGTTGAATGGATGATGACTTTTTCAGATTGATCCACACCTCGATTAGCAAACCAGTCTGCAGCCCGATTGCCTTCACGAAACACATGGATGAAGAGGACCACCCAAAGAGGATCCGAAGACAGTTGACGACACCTATTAATGATGTTAATACACTCTCCTTCATTGGAATAGCTGCCTTGGAAAATTTGCACACAGGACAAGTTGTCCATTTCTACTAATAGCTTCCGAGTTCCAGCTTCACGAGCCAATTCAAGGCTTTGAAATACTTGCCAAAGTGAGACGAAAAGCCAAGTAGAAATTTACCTCATGATCCTGAAGGATCCCTCCATTTCCTGCATTCCCAGCTGGTTGTTTCGACGCTCCATCGGTGTTTAAGCAGACCTAGTCCGGTGGTGGACTCTTCCATCTTATACAAGCCTCCATATTCTTACAAGTTTGGGGTGCCCCCAACAATTCTTCCCTGTGCAAACTTCCCCACACTTCTTCAAATTTCACTTTTAAGAAGCCCCTAATATCCGAAGGTATATCTTGTTTGCCTCCAAAAACCCAACAATTGCTCCACTTCCAAAGCCACCAACATGTGATTGCAAAGAAAGAGGGGCAGGTGTCCACTTGTACCATACCATCAGCTCGAAGGTTGTGCGACATCCAACATTGTAGTATGCCTATAAAGAATTCCATTTTAGGGGGACCTCCAAACACTTTCATCCATACAAATACGGCAATCTCGTAGGTGTTGCACTGTTGTTTCTTTAGTGTCCCCACATAGTGAGCATCTAGTGTCCTCCGTAAGGTGCATTCGAACTCGATTAGCGTTACACAACACTCTATCATGCATAGCGACTCATAGAAATGCTCGAGTGCGTTGCTCGACTTCCACATGCCACACCAAATCCCACTTGTTGTTCTGGAGTATAAGCTCGTCATTTCGAATTATTTCCATGGCAGACTTGGTGGAGAATTTTCCTTTCGAAGTTCATTGCCAGGAAACTAGGTCCCCCACTTCTTGATTCTAAGTTAAGGAATGAGCTCGATATGTTTGATTACTAGTTCAGGCATGATGTTTGCGAACTGATCCTATTTCCAACCTATTCCAACATCCCATAGTTCCTCTACAGTTGCGCCTTCAATATCTTGAGGGATGGTAAAAGTGACATAATGCATTAGGGGCTTTTCCATTACCTAAGCATGGTCCTAGAATAGTGTGGCTTGACCATTACCTACGGCCATCTTTGGACCCTATTGAAGAATCTTGGCTTCTTCTGTAATCCCTGCGCAAACATTTGACATTCCCGGCTTCGAGTTGAACATATCAATATCGCACCTTCCATTACAATATTTAGCTTTAAGGGCTCGAGACCAACGGGATGAAGGTTCCGTTAAGACTCTCCATCCTAATTTAGTGAGGAACGCATCATTCACCTGCCTTGCTGCTCGATTGTTTAATCCTCCTTCTCTCATTGGTTTTTCCAGAGTCTCCCATGAGATCAGATGGATTTTCTTTTGCTCATCGCTGCTACCCCATATGAATTGTCTCACTTTTTTGTCAAGTTTATCACAAACACCCTTCAGGATCTTTGCAGTTTGCATGGAGTAATAGGCGATAGTAGACAAGGTGGATTTAGTGAGGGTAATGTGCCCCGCGAGTGAAAGGTATTTAGACTTCTAACCCGAGAGCCTACGGTTCACTTTCTCACAAAGGTACTTATAGGTGTCTTTTGTGACCTTACTTGTCAAGGTGGGCATCCCAAGATAGGTACCTAGATCGTTGGTCATGCCAATTTCGAGAGCTTGGCTCACAGCCTCATTGGTACTAAGATCTATATTACCCGAGAAATAAACACAAGAGGTTGCAAACGAGACCCGCGAACCCGATGCCACCGAAAATCTATGCAGGCAATGTTTAATAACCCGAGCTTATTCAATGGTTGCTTCAGCAAAGAGAATCATGTCATCCACAAAGAATCGATTAGAGAGAAGAGGACCATTGCGGCTAGCTCGAATTGGTTTCCACCCCTCCTTAAGAATAGCTTCTTCGATGACTTGGTTCAATCTCTTCATGCACATCACAAATAGGTAACGTGAGAGGGGATCACCTTAGCGGACTCCACGACTAGGGATAATGGTCTCCATTGGTTCTCCATTCCATAGCACTCTTAATTTAGCCGAAGTAACACATTCCATAATCACTTCTACAAGCAAGCTCGGGAAATTCATCTGTGATAAGGTTTCTCTAATGAAGTCCCATTTCAAACTATTATAAGCATTCTCAAAGTCTATCTTAATCGCCATAAGCCCTTTTTTCCCTTGTTTTTTCCTCATAGTATGAATAACCTCCTGAACTATTACAATGTTGTCTGTTATTTGTCTTCCCGGAACAAAGCTAGCTTGGCTATGCGATGTGAGATTCGGGAGAATAGGTTTAATTCGATTGACTATGGCCTTGGTAATAATCTTATAAGCAACATTACATAGGCTGATCGGAAGGAATCGTTTAGGGGATTCCGGATTATCGACTTTTGGGATCAAAACAATGAAAGTATCATTAAGAGATTCGGGAAGCCCCTTACCTTTTAGAGCAGATAATGTCATATGGTAAACTTCATCAGCCATAATGTTCCAATACTTTTGAAAGAAGAGTGCTTGGAATCCGTCCGGACCAGGCGCTTTAAGTGAGCCCATACTACTAATAACACAGTCAATATCACTCTTAGTGAAAGGCCTAGTCAAGGTGTTCCACTCTACATCAGGGAAATCCGGAAACAAATCAATGGGGAGGTCATGAGGGCCATTAGGGGTATCATCCTCAACTAGTCGAGAAAAATATGAGACTACTATGTGTTGCACCTCATTTTTATCTTGGGCCCAAGACCCATCATCTCTTCTAATAGCCGCAATCTCGTTGCACCATCTTCTTATGACAGTGCTAAGGTGGAAGTAAGTTGCATTTCTCTCACAATCTCTAATCCAGACATGTCGGGATTTTTGGTACCAATGCATCTCTTCTTATGCAAGAACTTCATCCAGTTCACGCCGGAGTTTCGCCTCCAACTTAATAAGCCCTGTATGGTGGCCCTCATATAACTTTTTCTGAATTCCTGCTATACGAGCTAACAGATGTCTTTTCTCCCAAAAAATAAAATGGAACACCTCCGTGTTCCATTGTTGAAGGTCATTGGCCAGATTCTGTAAGGTGGGAACCAGTGGCGAGTTTTTTTTTCATTTATGTGGATTAAAAGTTTTAATGAGTTCATGGGTCATCCAGGATGCCTGAAATTTAAAAGGTTTATTAATGACAGCCAATGGGGCAAAACCATTGGGGGAGATGAGAAGCGTGCAGTGGTCCAACTGGACAGCCAGGAGATGACGAACACTAGCCGTTTCGAAGCGGAGGGTCCATTCACTATTACATAAAGCTCTATCCAAGCGGGCAGTTTTCCGAGCTTCAACCGAAAGGCCTCGAGCCCAAGTATGAGATGCACCAAAATATTTAAGTTCTAGCAGTTCCATGTCTTCAATCCATGAATTGAATTGAACAGTTCACCTAGTAGTTTTAGGGCAGCTACTACTCCGCTCCCAATTAAATCGAATGTCATTGAAGTCCTCTGCTAGAAGCCCTGGCCTATTATGGGATTTGGCAAATTCCTCTAATTCTTGCCAAAGATTCCGTCTTTTGCTGGGATCCAAGCTTGCATAGATTGCAGAGAAGTACCATGGTATTTCCCCCAGTCTAGAGATTTCCATTGTGATGTGTTGTTGCTCTTGGATTATGGGGTCAACAATCACAATGTTAGAGTCCTAGTAGACCCAAATACCTCCTCTAAATCCATCAGCATCAACACGAGTGTGCCCTCCATACTTGAAAGCTAGAGCAATCCTCTCAGCACGTTCGCCTCCCATATGAGTTTCCCCAAGAATTAGGACCTTAGGAGCATTAATGCGGACAACTTCCTTGAGAGTAACAAGGAATTCCCAGCTCCCCGCCCCTTGGACATTCCAAATCATACAAGTGATTTGGGAGAGGCTTGATGCTAAATTAGGATATCTATCAACCATAGAAATAAGAAGATGAGGAATATAACTTAGATAGGCAAATGAGAGAAAACGCATGAGGCGAGATATCTCATTGGGGATCAGTAAATTCACCACCAACTTGGGTAGTTCCAGCATCGGTTCGCCTCATGTTTGGAGGCTGACTTCCAGTTTGTAGGTCAGGGGGATCGCCACTACCATGTACGATCTTGTCCTGATCCTCCCCACGAATATGGTCTTTTTCGAGGGAATCATCAACAGGATTGGAGTAGGAGGGTGTAGTGTCTTGTTGGTGATCTTGATTGGTGCTGAGGTTGATTGGTTATGGTTCTTGGCTGCTAGGTTGATGGCTTTGGTCAGCTTTTGGTTGATCAAGGTTCTCTGCTTGAAAAGTGAAGTTTTGGTTTTCCTGGCCTGGTTGAGTGGGCTTAGAATTGACTTTGTTTGGGTCCACTAGAATGATCAGGGCTAGTTTTAAAACCTAATGTGGATGCAGTAGCTTTTTTTGAGTTTGTGTATTGGATTAAGGATGAGTTAGGATATGAGGATGTGGGTAAAATATGGTTTAGGAAGCGTGGAAGTAGCTTGTATAATGGAAGGAAAGAGCTGAAAAGTGATACAGAGATTCCTGAGTTTCTGATGTCAAAGGAGAAAGATGGATGGTACCATCTTTATGTTACACATGGGAGGGAATCTGATGGGGCAGGGGGTAAAAATTTGGATAGGAGCGATAAGGGGACTACAACTATGGGTGAGTCAGTAAACAAAGTTGATGGAAGAGAAGAAAATAGGGGCCCACAAAAGAACGATTCCCAAACTTTGACCTCCATTGACCCTATTCTTATTACTAGATTTGAGTTTTTTCATTCCCAACCCTTAAATACTCCCTCAACTGCCTATTCCCAACCCTTAAACACTCCCCCCACTGCCTCTTCCCAACCAGCAAACACTCACCCCACTCCCTCTTCTTAACCAGCAAACACTCACCCCACTCCCTCTTCCCAACCAGTAATCACTCACCCCACTCCCTTTTCCCAACCAGTAAACACTCACCTCACTCCCTCTTCCCAACCAGTAAACACTCACCCCACTCCCTCTTCCCAACCAATAAACACTCATCCTAGTTCCTCAGAACCCAAAAGAAGAGAAAAACTTGCTACATTTTCTTCCAAAAAAAAGGCCTGTGATTGAGGAAACTGAGACCCTAGCTGAGGGTTAGGTACTGCAACCTGAACATGTTGAGGAGGTTGTCAATCCAGATGCATTTGATGAAGAATAAGGAACTGATTCTGATGACCTGTGTTACTGAGTGATGAAGAATATAAAGATAGGAGTCATGATGATATTTTTGCAGAGAATGTGGATTTTGAAATAAGTGAAAGGGTGACAAGAAGCTTAGGAGGGGGGCTTAATGAACAAGAGAATGATGGGTACATTGATGAAGAAACTGGTGGTTTTGGGTTGAATAGTGATGTGGAGTTGAATGATTCTGATGATGAGTTGCTGAGCATAGTTGGATCTGATGATGAGGGACCTAGTTACCCTATTTTCAATCCTGATGTGGACTTCAAACAGAAGGTTGAGTTATCTGTAGGCTTAAAGTTCCCATCAAACAAGATTTTTAGGAAGGCTTTACTGCATCATGCTGTAGAGAAGGGTTATGATTTTTACTACTTGCACAACACAAGTAAGAGGATCTCAGTGTACTGTGCAAAGAGGTGTAGCTGTCCATGGTCTCATGCTAGGATTAGCAGCTGCAAGTGTAAGAGCAAAAGGAAGTGTAGGTTTAAGATCCAATGTAGAAAATTGAAAGGTGAATAGACTTTCCAGATTAAAAGTGCAAGGTTTGAGCATGTTTGTGGGCATCAGCATGTGAATCCAAAGTATACATCACAATACTTAGCTGAGAGGTACTTGGAAGATTTCAGAGATGATCCAAGAATGAGGATTGAGCCATTTATGAAAAGGGCAAGAAGGGAGGTTGAGTGTGAGATTAGCTACTACAAAGCTTACTATGCAAAAGTGATGGCACTGAAGATGATTTTTGGGGATGCTTCTACTGAGTACAAGAGGGTTTGGGACTATGCCCAAGCAATTAGGACTTATTACCCAGGGTCCACTGCAGTTGTGAAAGTGGAGGGCATAGATAATCCCCCTCCCTTTGTTTCAGAGGCTTTACATTTGCTTACAGCCCTGTAAGGAGGGCTTTTTGGCAGGATGCAGGCCTATATTAGGTGTTGATGGGGCACATCTAAGGGGTCCATACCCAGGTATAATATTGACTGCAGTTGGTAAAGATGGAAATAACAATATATTTCCAGTTGCTTGGGCTGTGGTTGAAACAGGAAACTCTGAAACATGGACCTGGTTTTTGGATTTGCTTGTTAAGAATTTAGATTCTATGGCAGCTTCTGTGACATGGGTTCATGAGAAGGATGATGAAACAGTCACCTACATATCTGATAGACAAAAGGTAAAACCTTTACTTCATGTTTTTTTTCCATGGCTTGTATATGTATACTAAGATTTAATGCTTTCATAGCTTGTGTCACAGGGTTTGCTTGATGCTTTCAAGGTGGTGGTGCCAAATGCAGAAATCAGGTTCTACTGTAGGCATATTTGGGCAAATTTCAGGAACAAATTTCCAGGAGAAGTGTATAGAGTACACTTCTGGAAGGCAGGAAGAAGTTCAACAAAGGTACAATTCTGAAAGTTTTTGGTGGTACATATTGTTTCTTGATGTGATATGAACCTAATGCATTTTGATTTCTATATTTCAGTATCACTTTATGCAACATATGGAAGAGATAAAGAAGTTGAATGTGGAGGCATACAACTACCTGCACGCAATACCAGTTTGCAATTAGTCAAGGCATGCTTTTGGGACATCATCTAAAAGTGGTATGCTGCTCAATAACTGTTATGAGAGCTTCAATAATGTACTTAGAGAAGCTAGAACAAAACCTATATTATCCTTAATGGAGTGGATAAGGAGATATATAATGGGTAGGTGTTGTTCAAAGAGGGAGGGTTTTAAAAAGTTTGATGGACTTATTATGCCATCTGTTACAAAGATGATTGAAAAGGGATTGAAGCTGATTAGTGGTTTGAGAATCATGCAAGTTGATTTGCATGAGTTTGAGGTGGATGATGATGGGGACACATTTGTAGTGAACCTAGACACAAAGTAGTGTGGATGTTATAGGTGGAGTCTAATGGGGGATCCCTTGTACACATGCTCTTGGGTGTATATTAAAGAGGAGGTTGGAGTATGAGGATTTTGTTCACCAAGCATATCATGTGAGCACTTATGCTGCCACATATGCCCCAACTTTTAGAGCCATGCCAGGGCTAGCTCAGTGGGATAAAACAACACATCCTGAGCCACTGCCACCACCTTATAGGAAGATGCCTGGAAGACCAAGTAAGAAGGAAAGAGTGAAAGAACAAGGAGAAGATGAAGAGAGAAAGAGCAAGCTTGTGAAGAGGGCAAAGAAACAAAATTGTTGCTCTAAGTGTGGGGTTGCTGGCCATTACAAGAATAGATGTAACAATGCTGCTGTGGATCCTCCAACCATGAAGAGTGGTGGAAGACCTGGAGCCAGTGTTGAGCCAACCATGAATGTTGGTGCATCAACCCAGCAAGCATCAACACAACTAGCTGTGAGACAGTCTAGAGCTCCAAAGGCATCAGCTAAAGCAGCAGCTGCAGCCACTTCTAAAGGGTCCAAGCAAGGAGCTTCCAAGGCTGGAAATAGCAAAGGTGCCAGTAGTTCTAAGGGGTCCAAGCAAGGAGCTTCCAAGATTGGAAATAGCAAAGGTGCCAGCAGTTCTATGGGGTCCAAGCTAGGAGCTTCCAAGGCAACTGTTCTCAGGGCTACAAGATCAACAACACTCACCATGTCACAAGCTTCAAGCTCTACAGATGCATTCTTCTCTTCTCAATTGACTCAAGAATAGCTTAAAGCTAAATTTTTTTGTATGAAATGAATATTTAGCACTATCAAGCTTTTGGACTGCATCCAATTAACTTCATATTTTGGTTATTTTGTAACAATTAAGTTATGGTTTTGGAATGTATCTAATTGACTACTAGGTTTTTGTGTGTAATGTGCACAATTGCTAATCTATGAAAAGTGCTGTCATCTTTGGTTATTTATTGGTAACAATTGAGATATGTTGTCAAAGCTCCATTCATTCATCATAATTAGCCAATAGGCTTTGAAGAGGTTACACATTGCAAGAGGTTACAATTACCGAACAACTTTGACAACAACTACACTAACAACTACAGACAACATCACAAGACCTCCAATGACTAATCCTAATCCTACATGATTAGTCTTCAAAGCTTGTTGCTTACATCCACTGCCACAACCCTTTCTCTTCTCAGTCTTCTTCTTCATCCTCTCCATCTCATCAGTCATTCTCTTCTTCTCATGCTCAATAAGAGCAACCCTGCCCCTCAGTAAACTAAGATCTGTTGCCAACCTATGCTTCTTAGCAATAAGTGTGTTAATGACATCCCTTTGCCATTCCAGAGGGTCTTCATCTAACCACTCAAAAAATTGACATCTCCTGTGTCCAGTGTCATGGTTGTAAAGCTTGCAAGCTACAAATTTCCTGCCAGGGTTTTCATTAGTCCATGAAGTCCTCACAGCTACTTCAAACCCACATTTGCTCTTCCTTTTCTTCAACATCATAATTGCGCAATTCACCAAGCAAAAAAAATTGATTTTTAACCCTAATTTCAAAACACACTAGTCAATTATAAACCCTAATTCTAAACTGGACAAAAGAACAAAATAAAAGGAGTTCATAAATATTTATGCTTACCTCAATTCTAATGAAGATGAATCCCTTTTGCAAGTTTGAGAATCATACGCAATTGAACAAAGAGAGAGAGAGAGAGAGAGAGAGAGAGAAAAACAGAGATGAATGGAATGGGTTTGGGGGGAAAATCGGGGGAAAAAAGAAGGAAGAAGGGGTGTTATGACATGACGTGTCATGCACGTGATGGTCAATGGCGGAAAACGTTAGTCAAACCCCAACTTCCGTCAACAGGTGACTTTCAACAAAAAAAAAAGTCAAAAAGGTCGCTATTTAACCAAAAAAATTTAAAAGGTGGTTTCTGACAAATTTTCCTGTATATATAGGGTTGGGTTCTAGTGAGAACCATCTTATGGTGAGAACCATGAGAACCACTTAAAATGAGCAAAAACTTCCTAGAATGAGCAAAAAAAAGTAAAAAATGAGTAGTAATATAAAATTAGTAGAAAACATTAAATTATAAAAAACGTAAAATGAAAAAAAATGTAAAAGAAGAAAAACATAAAATGAGCATAAAAAAGTTAAATGAGAAAAAACGTAAAATGAGCAAAATGTAAAATGAGTAAAAACGTTGCAAAATGAGCGTAAAAATGTCAAATGAGCATAAACATAAAATAAGTAAAATATATAATGAGGAAAAACATTGTGAAATGATCAAAATCTTCGTAAAATGAGGAAAAATGAGTGGTTTTCACTTATATATATATATATTACGTCGAGTCAAAGGGATGTACTTGAGGATTTTATTTTTTATTGGCGGTCTACGTGTAAGATCCAGAATATTGATCTTATAATTGAGTGCATGTGCTATGAGGCGTTAATTAAGGCAAGGTCAACAATTCTAGGAATGCACTGCAACTAATTAAGTAAACAAAAATGTATTATTTGGGCTATGGAGTAGTTTGTCAGTTAACTTTATAGATATGATATAGGTCATGTTCTATTCAACTTAAGATCTAACTTGGCAGCTCATATATAAAACAAAATCCTCAATCCTACTTGGCAGCTCCTCAATCTTCCTCCAATTCAGTGTGCCACGTGGGTATGTCAATGAATAGAAGCATGTAAATGAATAGCAGCCACGTGTCCATGTATAAGGGATGTAATTGTGATTCAAATGTGAGATGTCAGTGTTGTTAATGCTTACATAACAGGCAATTTGCACTGAGTATCCCTGATTTATGCAGCAAATATACTCTATAAAAACGGAATTGCTATAGTAATTGATTTATATATGTTGCTTATATATTTTCTGAGTATAACGAAACACCAACATGGTGATGGCTATTATATTATTGAAAACACCCAAATTCTCCAATCTCCTATGAATAATATCAACATCCAAAGTAAATATAGAGGTGTATAAGGAAGTTGTATAAATTTTGAAAAAAAAAAAGAAAAACATTTCGAAAAAAAAAATCATTTTGTTGCTTGAATTGAATACTAATTCTTTCCTTTAATTATCTAACAAAAGAAATATCTAAGTATTTAAAAAATAAATTTGAGGAAATAAGCAAAAGTGGAAGTTTTTAGCCTGTAGGTTCAGGGAAATGAAGAATTTGGTTTATATAATAGTTAAGAGATGGAAGGTATTTAAGGGGTTTAGGCCCCCTCAAAAAAAAAAAGGGGTTAGGCTGTTAGAAACTTAGATGGGCCGGCTTATATATGGCCAATTTAGAGATTTTTTTTTTCTAATCAATGATAATTGTTTCGAACTCTTTATCAGTTTTTCTATAATATGGTAGTACAATCCAAAACAAAGTGTTTATCTGTGAACTGTTTAGTAAAAAAATTCTAATCCCACATATAATTGTAGTTGATATTCGTATATAGAAAAGAGAAATAAACATACCGTATAATATGTTGGTTTCTTAAAAACCCCAAACATTAACTTACTCAAGTCAACATAGAAGAAAAATAAAAACTTTGTATAGATATGATATAGGTCATGTTCTATTCAACTTATTTTCAGTTCTTATAAGAAAAAATAAGTTGAGCTAAGTTAAAATAAACTTCAGATAAAATAAGATAAGCTCAAATAAAGATAAGATGATGTCTAATAAGGCGTAATAAGGTCTAATAAGTCCATATATGTTCAGTTTAGTACAAACAAGGTCTAATAGGAGCTAATTAGTTCTAATAAGTTCAGGTAAGTTCACTTAAGTTCGGATAAGTTCAAATAAGTAAAAATAAATTGAAATGAACACTCCCATGATCTAACAACCTACTAAGTAGTTTCTAATATCCTTCTTATAAGATGGTGGGATGATGAATTTATAATGTTTCAAAGAATAGCATAATTAAGAGTGTGTAGCCTTAGTTGATGTAGTTTAAGTTTCTAATTTGATCTATATATGTAAATTAGCCATATGTTATAACCATGCTATGCACGGGTCGTAAATCAGTTTTAGATTATCTTTAATACAGGATCATAAAATTTTAAATCACAAGCTTATAGTTTGAAAATTTCATTAGTTGTTTAATAATTACATAGTATTTATGTGTTAATATCTTTTATGTATTGATACATTGATTTTATATCTGAAAAAAAAATCAGGAGATATGTTATAAAGAAATCATCGTGTTCTCAATAGTTAACCCCAGCTTCCAAGTGAGGCAAATGATTTTCCTAAGCAAAATGTTCATTTTATTTTGAACGCAAAAAAGTTCATTTTATTTTTGTATATTTTTAATTGTTCTTTTAATATCCAT